>CM052258.1:227576-301824 GCA_028455795.1 Lasioglossum marginatum | reverse complement strand
TAGATTTCTTGTTTTTTATAAAACTGCAAATATCTCGCATAGTTTCCGAGATATTTGCAGTTTTATAAAAAACAAGAAATCTACTTTACCAGCTAAACCAGGCCCATTGGATACCTGTTATATATACATTTTTTTCTTAAAATGACCCCAGGAACACAAATTTAACCTTCAAAGTAGGGGCCACGGTTATCGTAATCTCCCCAAAATTGTAATTGAAAATCGATCGATGTACTGTCTCCTCTCTGATTTCTATGAGCTTTATTTCAAAGGAAAAAGATATTTAAAACGTCGAATTTATAACATATTTCACGGTCATCTCGGAAACTTTACCCGAACGAGAGAAGAAGCAAAAACTGATTGAATTAAAAACTCGCTTATTCAGCCGTAAATCCATTTGCTTGTTACTCCAGTGAAATGCAAAACACGAAACACCTCACTTTCACACAATTACTAGACACTACGCGTAGAACACTTTCCGAACTCGTAACGATAGTGAACGAACATACTCCGACGCGGAAAGAGTCCCATGCTCTTCGCGATTCCGCGCGAAACTGTGCTCTCCCAGCGTTATTCGATTTTTCGAGAATCATATGACAGTTTCGCGCGGAATCTTTCATGTCGGAATCAAACATGTGATTGCCGTAAATTCTCGTTTCCTGTTTTTCGTCTAACCGTCCCGTCGTTTTCATAACCGTGCTACAGCGTGCATTTCGAATTTCGACAGGCATAATGCCCTTCCTAAATTCTTCAGAAAAATATTGCGGAAAATCAGTGTCGTTCGAGCCGTGGTAGCGAGAATATCTCCAAAGACTTGTCAGTTCAAAGCTAACGGTTGCTATTAGGTGTGTTTTTGATAGTGATATTTAAACTAATCACTAGACTGCGGATCTTTATGCAAAATAAAAGTTGGCTGCTGCTATTACAAGGGACAAGAGCCAGACAGATATTTGGTTCTTACTGTAATCATTTTATTGGTGTTTTTACCATTTTTTAATTGGTTTTTTAACTACGTGTTGACAAATGTGAACAGTGATCGTGAGTGTGGAAAAATTTCATGGAATCTGTGTGAAAGTGAAGGTGAAAAGTCCGAATCATTGACTTCACCGTACATCCCTCGGACTGTCGTATACCAGCTATCTACCACAGTTGTGCAGTTCGTCACCGAGTGACCCAGTGACACACATTTTGAAGCAGCAAATGGATTTACAGCTGAATAAATAAGTCGGGTAAAGATGATGCGGGTCCTCACCGATTTCAATGACCTTGAAATATGTTATAAAACTCGACGTTTTAAATATCATTTTCCTTCAAAAAACGTAAATTCACAGGAGTAGCACATAAAAATAGATTTTGTGGAAAACGTATATTTACGGACGTAGCAGCGAAAGGGTTAAAAAAGAAAAAAAAGGAAAAGGTCGCGCTCTGATTGGTCCGTATTTTTCGTTAATAACTCCTTAACGAAGCTGCGGACGCCATTTTCGTAAAGGAAAATGTCGCTTGAAATGAACTCAGGAACCTCCCATTTCCGGATGTTGAGGGAATTTTGAGACCTGCATAACATATCAAAATCGGAGAGGATTGCCTCTGTGTAAATAATTACTGAAGATTTTACCACGTTTAGCGTATTCACCGGACTTGGATTTATCTAACTTTCCGAATCGCTCAACACCATTTAGTGCATACCCATTTGAAAAGGTATCGAGAGGTAGAAAAATAAATCACTGACTTCATTGACTCAAAATTGTCAACTTTTTATAGAAATGGGATTCGCTACCTACCCGGGAGGTAGAATAAACGTATAGACACTGCTGGTCGAGAATTAACACTTATACCAGCAGTTCATGCCACCATTGTGTATACCAGATAAAAATATTCTATTCTCGGAGCAATAACGGAGGAAAAATTGGTTCTTGGCTACCAGAAAAGTGTGTTATGATTCCATTTATCTGGGCATATGATTAGTTCATTCAGGGCTTTCCAGCGGACCGGAAGCCAACGCATGAATGGGCCGTTTCTTTATCGCAACCAGGCGAGATGGTGGAGGGTAAGAAAACCACGGGGAGGAGGTACGAAGGACAGGGACGTCAGTATTGACCCAGTTGGTGGCTCTCGCTGTTGCTTCACCCTCTTCCCAACCACTGTGCTGCGCTCGTCACTCGTCGCTCACACGATAGATCGAAAAGTTCGGCATAGCTCCCCAGGGGAAGTGTATACACACCAGCCATCCACCACCATGTCTGCAATACACATTACCGTAGAAAGTATCATGTTACCCAATCCCCATAGAGGATTGAACAAGCCGCATAGGCCGGGTGACGGCCGAGATTGTTGCGCAATGCTCGTCACTTCCTCAAAGGGTGACCCCTTCGTAGCGAAAACTTTCGCTGCAAGATTATACGTTTCAAGGACTCTTTAGAATCAGAAGAGGCCCCAACGAGCCATCGACCACCGCACAGATTAAAACGGTCAGCATGATCGGCACTTCATACTCACTTGCATCTTAATTGCCCTGTTTTTCTCGTGTAAATAGACGTACGTATTGCGCTGACACGTGGTTCCGCTGAATGAATCCCCTGCGTCGTGACGATCAATCTCGTGTCAGCACGTTAACGTCTTGATATGTGATTCTCCTGCTCGCCAAATGCCACTCTGTGAAGCATTATGTTCCTTCATATACATACAGTGAGCCACGAAAGTATTTGAACGCACTTTAAACTAGTATAACATTTTTATGATAGGATCAAGCGACCTGACGTTTTTTTCAGCAATTAGAAGAATGGATTTACCAAATGACATGCATAAAAGATTTTGAAAAAATTGCAATTGCTGAGAATTACATGAGAAGGTAAAAGAGGCACCATTTATAACTTTTTTTACTAGCTCGTAATGAAAATTTAAAATATGCATTTCGTAGATCGATGATAGTTATACACACGCTGAAAATTTCATCGAAATCGGTTGACGTAGAAAAAAACGACACGCATCGAAAGATGTAAGAATCTGTGGATTTTAAGCAGAAACTGACCAAAAGTCGCGGAAAACTATGATTTTCACCACATTTAACCACTTGTAGTTGTTGGGTATGTTTATCGATTTTGATGAAATTTTCAGCATGTGTATAACTAACATAGATCTACAAAGCGTATATTTTAAATTTTCATTAAAGGCCCAAATAAAAAAGTTTTATAAAATGTTTTTTTTATTTTTGCATGCAACCTTATTGTAAATTGTAATTTTTGGAAAATCTTTTTTGCAGATCATTTAGTAAACCAATGCTTCTAATTGCTTACAAAACATCAGGTCGTTTGGTACAATTATAAAAAAGTTATACTGTTTTAAAGTGCGTTCAAATACTTTCATGGTTCACTGTATTTATCCTTCATAACATATTTATCATTACATATTGTATTTAAAATAGAATATTCGATTTAGAAATAGATATTCGAATAGAAAATTAGGGTAATTCGTCTCCCTTTTGGTTTTCGAGATATTTGTTTTGGTATTTGACTTATTAAACATCAACTTTCACTACTGTTCAGAGATCAGAGAAATTGGTAAAGGTATCAGGGCGTCAGGATCACTTTCTCCGCTCCTATGGGGCCACCTATAGATCCGTTCCTTGAGACGCACCTGTTATCTCTCCCAAAACTCAGGCCATCGATCGCCAGCCAATTAGCGCGCTTGATCATCGGCTCGCTATCGACTTCCGAATTGCGAAGTGCGTATGCGCTCTCTTCCGTGTACAACCGTCAATGCGACAAGATCGATACACCGCAAATTCGTCTTTTCTTTGTTCGTACCGCGCAACAACGTGCGCCCAAGTATATCCGTGTTGTTCGGATTTTCTGTGCTACGTATTGCGCGACCAAGAAACGACCAAACGGTTTCATGCGAAAGCGACATAACCAACGCGTATTGCGATCACATTGTATCTCGACAATAAACCAGTTACACGTGCTCGTTGTGCGGAGAACGAATAAGTGCGAAGTGTTCTTTGCCTGATCTAGCCCAGATTAACGGCACCCGCCGCCTCGATTTTCAAACCTTCCTACAAGGTTGTATCAGCCACCGGAATCATCAGATTCCCCAACAACTACGTATAAGGATTTAAGAATAATGTGATAGCAGTACATTTGCTGAGATTCGCACATTGCACAGAGAGTGAACGGAGAATGGCCGGCGAGAGCGACTCTAATGCCCGTACACAGGTGGCGCCAGTCGAACGCCTATGTGGGGACTGCGTTCCCCCACTCCCGAGCAGTCAAGAGTGGGGACTCGGCGGAAGCCGGCTGGCACGTCCAGACCCGCTCCTTCTTCGTGCCGTGACTTCCATGCAGTACGGACGCACTTTATGTAGTTTGTGATATAACAGCTATGTTGCTGCGTTTCTCACTACATGTGGCTGCGTAGTTCAGAGTTCTGTTTTCCCCCTGAATAAAAGTCTTTCGTCCATCGAGCAATGGTGGTCCTCGTCATTCTTTACTAGTATCGAGGTACTTTACTGCCTTGTGGTAACGAGGCCGCCATATTTGGTTCGTGGATTATTTTACGAAGAGCCACGTGCCTCTTGGGGAGTCGGCGAGCTTCACCGACATCTCGGACTTTGTACCGATCATCCTGATCGATTGTCTGGGAGACAGAGTATCGTCTCGCTCATCGAGGTTTTTGCGTGAAGCCATCGTCACCGGCGCCTTTCGTCGTTCCTGCCGAGCCGTTGGTGCCGTCGCGGGATTTGAGAGCGGACGCCGGGAAGTTTTTTTGCGTGAAGCCACCGTCATCGGCGCCTTTCTTCGCTTCTGCCGAGTTTTTGATGTCATCGCGAATCTGCGAAGCAGCCAGAACGCGATGCGTCTACCTTGGTCTGGTTCCCAAGGAGTCGCAGGTCCACAGCACCGATGTGGTCATCGATCACATTGTTCAGTGCTCCCATGTGCTTGTGTGTGCTCGCGCAGTGTTTTCGGTGTCGAAACTCTTTTCCAACGCATGCTTTGCGTGAATGCGTCGCGCGTGTTCAATTGCGCGCTTTTCATTGCGACGTCCGCTATTTTTTTTTACTTTCGCGTGCGTCGTGCGTTCAAATTGCGCGTTTTCCAGTTCGACGTCCGCCATTTTGGCCAGCGCATGCGCCGTTTGTTTCAATCAAGCGCGTTCTCTTCAACGTCCGCCATCTTGTCTCCGCGCGATTTCTCGCCCGTTCGAGTGACGCAATAGCGCGTTTCGTGTTCGATTTGACTTTTTCATTTGCTGCTGTTGCAGACTCTTAGGCCTTCGTTTCCTTTGTACACTAGCAAGATGACGGACGGCGGTAATGTTTTCGGAGGGAGCCGTAGTTCAGGTTCGGATACGAACCATGTGGACAGCTACCGCATTTCTAAAATGCCCCCCTTCTATCGCAATGATCCGACTCTTTGGTTCGGTCAAAGGAGGGAACGATGCGCGCGGCCTGTATTACCGCGGAATCGACAATGGCCAATACGGTCCTAGCGGCGATAGATTATGAGCTAGCGACCTGCGTGAAGGATATTATCCTTATTGATCCTCGACCCCCGGATATATACAGTCAAATCAAAAGACGCATTGTAGCGACCTATGCTACGTTTCCGGAGACTAATCTCCGCAAGCTGTTAAAAGGGCAGGTGTTGGCTGACGGCAAGCCGTCCCTGATTTTGAATCGTCTGCGAAATTTGAACGACGGCACTTGCGATGATGCGGTCATTCGCAGCGTCTTTCTTGACCATTTATCTCCGAGGCATCGCGAAATTCTAGCTTCGACAGGATTCACGGATTTAAAGCTCGCGAGCATAGCGGACAAAATTACCGAATTGTCGGGTCAGCGTGACCACAGCATATCCGCGGTAGCGCGGCAGGCTCCGCCTGCTGCTTCCTCCTTTTCAATTGAGTCTGGATTGAAGCGCATTTCGGCGGATCTCGCCAAACTGCGCTCAGATGTCGATTTTTTGAAGCGGAATCGTTCACGTTCTGTGACGCGCGGGGCGCGGTCGTTCGAAATCGCGGGACCCCCCTCCGGGTCCAAGGTTGTGCTATGCACACAAAAAGTATCCGCAGAACCCCATGTCCTGCAAGGCTTGGTGCGATAAGTTTAAATCGTTCAAGCCGGAAAACTAAGGAAGCCTTCCGTGGCTGAGACGGGAACGGAGGCTTGTCGCAGCACTGCCTGTCTCCACGTGCGCGATCGTACGACTGGAACTATGTTCCTCATAGATACTGACCTGTCGCTGGTCCCAGCCAGTCCGTTGATTCGCGGTAAACCAACTGGTTTTAAATTAATTGCGGCGAATGATACAACGATCGATACATTCGGTGAGTCGTTTCGATCGTTGGATCTCGGTTTGCGGCGTCCAATAAACTGGAATTTTTGTATTGCCGCGGTGCCACATGCGATCATAGGAGCGGATTTATTGAAGCATTACGGGTTGCTTGTCGATCTCCGTCTAAAGCAGTTAGTAGATCCCAGCACAAATGTTTATGCGGTCGTCTCCTCGCTTTCTGTACATTGTCAGAGTATTGGCACGGTTATGCCTAGGTCGCGTTTTGCCAAGATCCTTGCAGATTTTCCTGACGTGTCTGGGGCTTCTAAGCCCAGACCGTCCAAATCGGCTGATGTTTTTCATCATATTCTGACTACTGGTCCTCCGGTGTCAGAGAGGCCTCGTCGCCTCAATCCAGAAAAGTTGAAGGCTGCGAAAGAGGAGTTCAAGACGCTCATGGAAGCGGGTATTTGTCGCCCGTCTTCCAATCCTTGGGCCAGTCCCATCCACATGGTACTCAAAAAGGATGGCACTTGGCGTATTTGTGGGGATTATAGAGGATTGAACCGGCAAACTATTCCGGATAAATACCCGATCTCTCACATTCATGACTTCTCAGCTAACTTGGATGGTAAGACGATCTTTTCATCGTTAGACTTATACAAGGCTTATAACCAGATTCCCATGGCCTCGGAAGACGTTGAAAAGACGGCGGTGACAACGCCATTTGGGCTATTCGAATTCAAATTCATGACTTTCGGTTTAAAAAATGCCAGCCGGTCTTTCCAGCGGTTTCTGAATAGGGTCCTGGGTGACCTTGAGTTCGTCTTCACTTACATTGATGACATCCTGATTGCGTCACGCTCTGAAGAGGAGAACCAGGATCATCTTCGTCTGGTCCTGCAACGGCTCCAGGAGTACCACTTTCGTGTAAACCCAAGCAAGTGTGTTTTTGGCGTTGCCGAGATTGAATTTCTCGGCTATGCGATCAATTCGACCGGCATTAGACCGTTGGAGTCGAAGGTCGACACCATTCTTAAATTTCCAGAACCCAAGCGGGTCATGGATCTTCGCTAATTCCTCGGAATGACAAATTTTTATCGTCGAAACATTCCCCGTGCCGCGCATCTTCAAGCGCCTCTGAACGATTTTCTTCGAGACTCGAAGAAAAATGACACGAGGGAAATTCTCTGGACGGATGACTCGAGGCAGGCGTTTTCGAGGACTAAGGAAGCCTTTGCCAAGGCGACCTTATTGGTTCACCCTCGTATTGGTGCGAGGCTCAGAATAGTTTCTGACGTGTCTGATTTCGCCATGGGCGCGGCGTTAGAACAAGAAGGGAAAAATTCCCTCTGGGAACCCCTCGCATTCTTCTCTCAGAAATTTTCACCGGCGCAGACAAAATATAGCGCGTATGATAGACAATTGACGGCTATCTTCGGGGCCGTAAGGTATTTTAGACATTTAGTCGAAGGTCAGGAATTTTCGATTGTGACCGATCATAAGCCCCTTGTTGTAGATCGGAAACGAGGATCTGAGAGGTCTATTAAACGGGCTTGGAAAACACTTCACAACTATATTCGTACTATTTAATAAATGTAACTGTACAAAAAACCACACGGTATACTTAACGTTCTTAAAGTAATAGGCGGAACGCGACGCGAACGCGGGTTGACGAAACGATGGTACGAGTACGAAAACGAAGGCTAACGGCTAGACGAGCAGCGGTGATAAACAGAAGAAAGCGGTAAATACGATACATGAGCGGTTGCCGTTAACAGAGTGTCAGTCGATCAGCCGGGATCGACCGACCGAGGCATTGTTAGCCGTACGCAATGATGGGGGGCACCGAAAAGGTGTGACGTTATCTGCGAGGTAACGAGAGCAAATTACGGCGGATCGGCACAATTGGTTTGCCGGAACATTTCTCCCCCCCTTGCCGAGACGCAGTTTCGGCAATAGGTGCGGGGCCGTATATCTGCATTTATGGCGGGTGTGATGCGGGTTGGTTCGTCTCAACCGGCAGTCGACACAATTTTACAATAGGCCTTTTCAGTAGGCTGGTTGCGGTCCGCATAGTGACAACGCGCGCAATATTGTCTTTGCCCGGGTGGAGATCCGTCACGCGTGCGAGGGGGCATTTGGCCGGTGGCGTCCGTTCGTCTCGTACGAGCACAAGATCTTCTATTCGGAAGGGTGGCGACTTCGTTTGCCACTTCGACGCAGAATGGAACTGCTGTAAATATTCCCGTGACCAACGCGACCAGAAGTGGTCAAGAATTTGACGCAGGAGTTGCCATCGTGACAACCGGGAGCGAGGGGTGTCCGCGAGGTCCGGTTCAGGAATTATGTTCAGTGCAGCGCCGATCAGGAAGTGTCCCGGTGTGAGTGCGGAAAGATCGGACGGATCATCAGACAGTGGAGAGATCGAGTTCAACGAGGCTTCGATTTGGGCAAACAGTGTCGCATATTCTTCGAACGTGAGTGGGGATTCTCCGATGACGCGGCGCATGTGCCATTTTGTGGATTTTACTGCGGCTTCCCACTTGCCACCGAAGTGTGGAGCGGAGGGCGGATTGAATCTCCACTGTGTTCCGAGGTTGGCGAGACTGTTTGCGATCGCGTGTGATTCCTGCGAAGCCCGTTTAAACATACGACGCAGCTCGGCGTCCGCACCGACGAAATTCGTGCCGCAATCGCTCGACAGTGTACTGCAGATTCCGCGGCGTCCCGTGAAACGTTTATAGGCTGAATGCATAGTATGAATGCATCTGCCGAGTAGTCCGATGCAAACTCGAAGTGAACGGCACCGGTGGCCATGCACACGAATAAGGCGAGGTGCTTTGAAGGTCTTGGCTCCGCGGCCTCGTGTCGTTTTCCATTGAAAGGGGCCCGCGTAGTCTACTCCGGAGTGAAGAAACGCACGCGACGGGAGCTGCCCCATGATCTGAGTACACTGCTGAGTTCTGTGACGAGCGCACGTTACGCAGCGATGGATAAAGGCTCGTATCGACTATCGGCCGCCGAAAATCCAATACGATTGCCTCAACGTCGAGAGTGTGAGCTGTGAGCCGGAGTGCATGGTCCGCAAGTGCGCTTGGGCAATGACGAGGGAAGTGAAAACAGAGGTTCGCGGCAAGATTACCGGGTGTTTCTGATCTGCATCAAGGAGGGAGTGTTGCAGGCGTCCTCCCACGCGCAAGATACCGTGTGCGTCAATGAAGGGCATCAGATTAATGAGAGTGCTGGATTTCGGTAAGGCAACGCCGTTCATTATTGCCTTAATTTCTAATGTGAATTGATCTTTCTGTGTTTGGCAAATCCAAAACTGACGGATCCATAGGACCGCGATCCGCTCTTTTCACCTTCATCCGGCGCAAAGCTCGACAACGCGGTTATTCGCAGTAACCGTGCAACTGAGGAATATCGGTCAATCACATTCCACGATGAAATCGAAGCAGCGTGTAACGTAGACGCCTTTTCGGGCCGTTTCTCGGTGTCTATGTGGGGATCCGGATACAGTGTTTCCGCGGTACATGCCGGGGAGAAATCTCGCAGCCACGCAGGCCCCCGCCACCAAATGGAATCGAGCAATGATCGCGGCGAGACACCGCGCGACGCTAAATCAGCAGGGTTGCATGTCCCTGGGAACGTGACGCCAATAGGCTTGCGGTGCGAATAGATGGATGTCTTCGACGCGATTTCGAACGAAATCCTTCCATTTGACGGGAGGGCTGCGAATCCACGCGAGCGCTACGGCCGAATCTGTCCACATATGCGTTGGTATTCGCTCGAGGTCCAACGCTTTGCGGATGTGCGCGACTTGCTTTGCGAGGAGGAGCGCGGCCGATAATTCCAAACGCGGGATAGTCATCGGTTTGACGGCGACTCTGGACTTCGCGGAGAGTAGAGTGACGTATCGTCGTCGTCCCTGACCCGGATGTAAATGACGATGCCCATCGCGCGCATGGACGCGTCGGCGAATCCATGGATCTCGACGCCGCGGCCGGGGTCGAGTTGTCCGATCCATCGGTTCAGAGTCAGATGACGAATCTCTGCCAAGTCGCTGCAGATCTCGAGTCTATGCCTCGTCCCATCCCGTTTTTTGAGTCCACAATTCCTGCATGAGCAGTTTGCCTTGCACGGTGACGGGCGCGAGCCATCCTAGCGGGTCGAAGAGCTGCGGGATGGTCGACAGCACTCCTTGCTTAGAACTGTACGCGGTGCCTGAAAGGAGAACGCGAATGTGTCGGAATCGGTGTTCCACGCGAGATCGAGAGCGCGATGCGGGGCGTCGACGGATAGGGTTCTTTGGTTCGACGACTCCGGACGCTGCTCTTCCGCGGGGACTAACTCGGCGCAGTTGGCAACCCATTTTTTCAGAGTAAATCCACCCGCTCCTAGGATACTCTGGAGTTGATAAATTTTCTCCTGGGCCGTTTGCAGGCAATTCGCGCCTGACAGTACGTCGTCGACGTATGTTTCCTGCATTAAAATATCTTTCGCGAGCGGAAAATTGTCAGTCTCGTCGCTGGCCAACTGGTGCATACATCGTAGCGCCAGGAACGGGGCGCACGCGAGGCCGTAGGTGACTGTGGTTAGCGCGTATTCCTGAACCGGTAACGAAGGATCGGGACGCCAAACGATTCGCTGAAAAACCTGATCGTCTTCATGTACGCGGATTTGCCGGTACATCTTCTCAACGTCTGCAGAGAACGCGAAACGAAATCTGCGCCAACGTAGGATAACGTCAGCTAAGTCCACCTGCAATTTCGGACCTGTATGCAAGCAGTCGTCGAGAGATGCACCGGACGCCGTGCGATGCGATCCGTTGAATACGACGCGTATTTTGGACGAGCCACCCACCTCGCGGAAGACTCCGTGATGCGGTAGGACATAGGACGCGGTGTTCGCTCGATTCTCGCGATCGGATACCGTACGCATGTGGCCGAGTCGTTCATATTCGTCGAGAAACTCGGTGTATTTTTTCCGGAATTGAAGACGCGACGCGAGTACCTTTTCGCTGCGTAAGAATATTCGAAGCGCCGCCGATCGCGAGTCCCCGAGCTCGCAGGGTTTTTTTGCGAATGGCAAGCGCACGATATACCGCCCGGTTTGATCCCGGGAATGAGTCGTAGAAAAATGTTCCTCACATTGACGCTCGGAGTCGGTCAACATCGCCTCGTGCTGATTGTTCGGCTCTTCCTGGACCCAGAATTTCTGGAGCAGCTCGTAGAGATCACGGTCGACGCCGCACTGGAAGCTGGAAACTCAGACGGATGCAGCATGAGTGTATCCGGAGGCTGCAGGACCTGAGATGATCCAACCAAGCGTGGTGAGCTGGGCGACCGGAGCGTCGTCGTCTCCCCGCCTGATGTCAGGTCGAATAATGCGGCTATATACATCGACGCCGATCACGATGTCGATCGGCTGCGAGTCCAGGTAGGAAGAGTCGGCCAACTTCAACCCTTTGATGTGTGATCAGCTTGCGTGTGGAGGTGCTACGGTGGGTGCATAATGCGTGAGTTCAGGTAAAATGAAGGCTTTTACCTTGCAGGTGTACGTCTCTGTCAGCGAGGATATCAAGAATGTGGAGACGCTCCGTGTCGTCACATTATGACCCGCTCCGATGCCGTAAATGCAAGCTGGCATGTTGTCGTGGGAGGCGCAACCGTTGGCACATGGATTCCGAGATGAAGGAGACCTCGGATCCTTGGTCGAGCAAGATGCGAGCCCTGATGCCTTCCCCGTTGGTGGAGATAACTTCGACGAGAGCGGTAGCCAGAAGCATCGGATGACGCAGCGGCACCTCAAGCGGGATTGGAATGACGTGATGCACGGCTGCAGATGAAGACCCGTTTGTCGATGCTGAGTCCAAGGGTGACGATGACGCGACGGTGTTGTTGGAGGCATCGTGCAACGAGGTGTGGTGTCGAGAGGTGCATTTTGTGCACCGCTTAGTGCTGCGGCAGGTCTTTCGTGGGTGGTTACCCAAACAGTTATAGCAGCGTCGATGCTGGCTGACGAGCTGCTTTCGTTGATCAGGAGACTTCGCGAGATACTGAGCGCAGGCTCCGATATAGTAATCCGCGGTCCAGAGAATGCAGCGGTTTTGAGCCGCGACGGTGGCGTGCGATTGAGCGCTAGACGATCGCGATTTCTGTGTTGCAGCTTTGTGCTTTCGATTTTAGCGAGCGCGCGTATTCGGTTCTTCAAGAAGGTGTCCAGGACGGAGAACTCCGGATATTCGGTTTGATTCGCAATTTGCAGCTCCCACGCTTTCAGCGACTCCGGGTCCAATCGTTGAGTGACCCAAAAGATTATGAAGGGTCCCCAATGCTGAACTTGGCATTTGAGTATCTCGAGAGCATCAAGGACTTGTTTCACCGTCCCGCGAATTTTCTTCAGCTCTGTCGCGGATTCGGACTTCGACGGGGTTAACGAAAACAGTGTGTCGAGCAGGTTGTCGACAAGGACGCACGTGTTGTCGTATTGCCCGACGATGATCTTCCACGCACGTTCGAAGTGATCGCCGTCAACCGGTAAATTGCGGACGAGATCGAGAGCCTCGCCGTGAACGCTCAGGAGAAAGTAATGAAACCTCTCGGTATCGGACAGGCTCGCGTTATTCAGCACCAGCGACGCGAACAACGCTTTAAATGGTGGCCAATCTTTAACGTCCCCTGAGAAGTTCGGCACGTCGAGGCGGCGGAGCTTCGCCGACGGTGTTGTCCTCGTCGTTTTCTCGGGACTGCGGGAGCTGGAACCTTCGCTAGGGTCGGAAACGCGGGGCGAAAGGTATTTCAGTATATTGCATAGCGTGGCCTGGATGTCGATGACCAGTTCCTCGCATTCGAAACGCAGATCGCGGACGTAGTAGTCGTGCTGTCGGAGCTCGTCTGTGCACAGCTCTTCGAGCTGGACGTGGTTCGCCCGGAACTCATCCCAATTGCGCAAGAGTGCGTCCAGCCGTGCCTGCATATAGGCTTCCGTCAGGTTGGCCATCCCCTTTTTCTTTGTATTTACGATGATTCGTTCGATGCTCTTGTGCAATTCGAATTGCAGGGCGAGTAACGTTTTGGCCGTTGACATTTTGGATCGTAACGGTGCGGGAACGAACACGAGGTCACGCGAGACGCGAGCGCGATAAACACTAAACACGCAAGCGTTCACCAACAGTCACTGGAACGATTTGAATGTACGGTGAGATCTTCCGTTAAGCGCACCCACGATAACTAATGCTTTTTCGGGAATGCGTTCACCCACTGAATGAAATCTCAGATTGAATTGTTGAGAGCCGCCGATCAATCCGGCTCGAAGGACCAAAAAATGTTGTAGATCGGAAACGAGGATCTGAGAGATCTATTAAGCGGGCTTCGAAAACACTTCACAATTGTATTCGTACTATTTAATAAATGTAACTGTACAATAAACCACACGGTACACTTAACGTTCTTAAAGTAATAGGCGGAATGCGACGCGTACGCGGATTGACGAAACAATGGTACGAGTACGAAGCTAGACGAGCAGCGGTGATAAACAGAAAAAAGCGGTAAACACGATACATGAGCGGTTGCCGTTAACAGAGTGTCAGTCGATCAGCCGGGATCGACCGACCGAGGCATTGTTAGCCATACGTAATGGTGGGGGGCACCGAAAAGGTGTGACGTTATCTGCGAGGTAACGAGAGCAAATTACGGCGGATCGGCACAATTGGTTTGCCGGAACACCCTCGTTTACACGTTTCTTCAGCGTCCGGAGAAAGCCTCTCCTCGGCAAATGCGCCAATTGTCTTATATTGGACAATTTACAACAACGATCTTGTATATTAGTAGGAAGATAATGCCGTTTCTAACTCAGTGTGGTTCCCCCCCATGAGGGGGAGGGGGAACCCCCCCGGTCATTGCCCCCTCCCACGGGGTCATTGCCCCCCTCCCATTTTTGGAGGTCATTCCCCTCTCCACCAATTTTTGGGGGTCATCCCATCTCACCCCAATTTTTTGGAGGTCATCAGGAAGTGACTTTCGTATCAACTGGTTCGCAGGATGTGACGTCACGGACGTCACAAGCCGTAGACGACTGCGGAGCACACGTGTTGACACTTTGTCGACCTATCCGACAATGGCGTTCTTCGTTAATACAGTAATCGCTCGTTCGTTGTCTGGCATGGTGGGCAGGGCCATTAATTTACATTATTTTTTTATGGGACCTTCATGAACGTATTTCTGGCATTTTTCTGATTAAAATGACACCAAACACGATATAATTTCAATTGTACATAGTGTCTGTAAAAATGAAACACGCGGGACTCAGATCTGTCCGGCGACGGCGATACGCTTCGGCCACCCGATCCGTGTTTCATTCTGTCCTTCTCTATGTTCGGCTCTCTATTGAAGTCTCGCTCGGCGCGGTCGGCGCGGTCCGCGCGATACTCTAGACGCAGTCATAAATCAAAAATAGTGTCCGGGCAGGCTCGTTGTCACTGAAAAACACGGCTTCTGGACAACGAACGAGCGATTACTGTAACTCTCTCGTACCCCCACCACCAACAATGGCCTCTCTCTTACCCCCACCACCTAGGAACCCCCACCACTTCCCAACTTGACATCCCAAGCGATAGACCACATTTTTTTTTAAAGAAAAAACTTTTTTACCTCGGCAGGATTCGAACCCCGGTCTACCGCTTGGTAGCCCAACGCGTTAGCCGCTTGGCCAACCGACAATCTTATAAACACAGCGAACATTTTGGTATATATCGCAAAGAATAACTCTCGCAGCTCTTGGGCGATATGCATAAACACGTGCAAAGAAACTGCAGCACTTTTTTTCGTTTAAGACGCTATTTGATTGACATTTTTTATGAAATATGATACCCCTTAGCAAGAATCTCGTGACAGGAAGTCACGCATAAAATGCCGGAATAATCTTTTGATTTTATTTTATTAGCATTACATCTAAGCTTAAAGCTAACAATTCGGTGTAGGAAGTGACTGTGGAGGGTATCGGTTAGAGGACAGTGAGTTGACGACAGTTATAAACTGAAACTTGCTTTATTGTGAGAGTCGGTCTTATAGCACGCGTAGCCCGCGTGGCCGCTCTCCACGAATTCTGTAGCCGAACTAACTTACAAACTAGCCATTCGCTCTCAGATGCATTCCCACGAAAATCATTCTTTCTCAGTCACACAGTTCGCTTTCACTCTAAACCAAACTAAACATTCTCACCCTAAATGACACTCGACCCAATCGTCCAAGCATCCACTCGACACTATCGCGCAGCACGCAACCCGATACATTCATCCCAAACACGCTTTAGCTTAAAACTAAACATATGGCGGAGACGTGGCGCCGGCTAGTCGCCGCCACATGATATCGTAGAATTAGCGTAGCGATAGCATGCTAAAACACGTGCATACAAAGACAAGGACGGTGAATAGAAATTTTACTCAATAGATGCAAATCTTTCCCGCCAAATGTGAAGTCGATGTTGAGTACTTAATATTGGATTAAGAACGTGTCCTACACAATTAATACGTCTTTTAAACCCGTCTCTGTCTCTACACATTTGTTCCCACGGACTTCTACGAGCAACATGGTACGCATAATTGTACCATTGTACCATGACATGAACAGTTGGATTCAAATTAAATTTTACCTAGAATTAAGATTTCATTTTTTTTAGTACATAAGAATTCAAATATGTAATTCCAACCATCAAGTGACTATTTACTTTTGGAACTGGAGAAACACGTTCATTGAGATTGCATGTATCATTTTTTGTCTTCGACATCATCACTAGTTTCATCTGTATCGCTGTCATCACTTCCAAAGGTTATAGATTTCCAAAGGCTCAGATTCTGTTTCAAAAACTGTACATTATACCCTCACGAGTGAATGAGACACTGAAAATAATAGCGACGGTTTCTAGACTACGTTTTTGCTGATTCAGTTGTTTTGGGGAGGCTATATATGTGCACCCCACCAATTAGTTTTGTTCAGTCGCCGATTGTGAGACCAAAAAACGACACAGTCATGGAAGAAATTGAACGTCATTTGTCAATCTAATAGCTTAAGATTGCAGGAAGAATACCTTGCTTGGGAAGAAAAGTGTAACGAATGCCTCGAGTTGCTTGAAGAACATAATCGGGCAAAACGTCCTCGACTATCGATCGGTATTTAACAATCATTGATCGCACGTATCGCAGCTCTTGAGAATTTAAAATATTCCTTGCGTAGGCATTTCATACGTGAAGGTGCTGGATATACAAGCATAGGACTCTTATGGCGTGAAATAGACACAGCTTTCAAGGGTCGCATATTAACAGGCGCTGTTATCAATTCCAATTTCAGCTTCCTCCAGAACGCGAGGGAAATTGTGCTTGAAAAAGTACGGAACGCTTTGGAAAAACATAAGTCTTTAAAAGTGAACGCTGTGTTTAATGGTGAATTCGTGACAGGCTCGCGCAAAAGTGTGAGCACAAAAAACTGTGAAATCTTTTACACAACCGATCTCGAAGAGTTGTACGAGCTGTGCATCGTGGGACCGATCCTAACTTCGTTGGAAGAATTTCAGGAACGGCTCTCTTAATGGCTCTCTTTCGACAACTATATGCGGAGAGAACCGCTTCCATTTGTGGTGTACGCTGACCTCGAATGCACTCTGGAGAAGACGGAAGATTGCGGGGAGGAGAAACTTCAATCACATGCATACCAACAACACAGAGTATTTAGCATCGCATACTATGTACATTGTTCACACGATGCATCTCTATCGGTATATCGGTCTCATCGCGATGCGAAGTACGTCTCATGGTCTCGGAGAATTAGAAAATTTGGCATATTTCGTTAAATGCGCCTTATCCAGTAATATCCCTATGAAACAGTTAACGAATGAACAGTGCGAGACATTTATCAACGCAGCGCTTTGCCACATTTGCGAAAAACCATTTGAGGAAAACGATATACAGGTGCGCGATCATTGTCATCTGACAGGACGATATAGAGGCCCCGCACATCAAGATTGCAATTTAAATTACAAAAATTCGTTTGCCATTCCCATAGTTTTCCATAATTTATCCGGGTACGATTCACATTTCATTATAGAAGAAATAGCTAATGCGTTTGAAGGCAATGTCGATGTATTACCAATAACTAAAGAAAAGTATATTTCATTTACAAAAAATGTTAAAGATCAGCAATCAGATTCGCGTAATTGTATTAAATTACGATTCATCGATTCGTACAAATTTTTGAATACAAGTCTAGACAAATTAGCATCTTTCCTCGACACAAACAAATTGACAATTTTACGTTCCGAATTTCAAAATCTTTCCTTTGAAAATTTCATGCTGTTGACGCGAAAGGATGTCTTTCCATACGAATACCTCGATTACGTAGATAAATTAGACGATCTCTGTTTGCCGCCGCTCGAATCATTTTACAGCTCGTTGACAGGCGAAACCATGTCCGAACGTGATTATGCACATGCCGAGAATGTGTGGAAACGTTTTGTTCCGGCCGATCTACACTCGGCTGAACCGTTCCAACGATGTCGCGTAGACGTGACGTCATCCGCGCGGCCCCCCACTTTGCGATCCGCCGAACGCGAGATTTACGGTTTCGTACCGGCTGATCGACTCGCGAGCTTACTGTTAACGGCCACCGCGTAAACACTGTTTTGAGTTCTATCTGTCCATTCTCGTCGCACCACATTCTCATTTCGTTGTATATTAAGTTTATTGTTTACTGTTATGTGGTTTTAATTGTGTTTATTAAAAGTGTTTAAAACAAGTGAACATATTTCGTATACCACCCATGAACTCCCACTGATTCTCGAATCCGATCCTCAACACATACTAATAACACGGTCCAACAAAGGGTATAGCCGGATAAGATAGTCGAAAATGCCCTTGAACCGAATTGTATCGACGATAGGGCACCAAGAAAAAACATACTGTACAAAATTTCAATCCTGTATCTCGATCGGGAGGGTAGTTATGGGGTAAAATCGAAAAATCAGTTTTTGGCCTATTTTCCCTAGTTAACGATGTTTAGAAATTCTGAGAAAAATCTGACACATGTCAAGAACCCAAATACATACTTTGCAATTGGTTTCAGATTTTTAAAGTGAAAATCCTGCGTAATAACTCAAAAAAATCGAAAAAATGCAGATTTCACATGGAAGTTCTTGAGATAGTCGATAGATATTTTTACAGTACCGATATATTGTTATAGTTAATGCTCATGAATTTCTTCAGATTTTTTGGTTTCGTGCGCCGTTGTTAAAAAAAATAAAAACCGATTTTATCGATGTTTTTTTCGCGAAGGACTAAGCTAACCTTAAAATTGTGACATTCTATTAATTCTATCTGTAAGTCTATCAGGCACTGATAAATCTTAAACATTTCTCAAAAATAATTGAACAATGAAATCAGCTTAATTAGTATTTTTACTATGTCGGCGCATTACATCTGAAAGTGTTAACCATATTCCTAACAGCTCGGTTGGCTGAGCGCAGTGGCGCTGGGGTAGCCGAACGAGCAGCATCGTATTATACATTACGAAGAAAAATACTCCAAATCAAAGACAAAGACAAAACATCTGCTCAATGAGCAAACAAGAATCCAAAACGAATAAAAATACTGAAGGAGAAAACACAAAAGTGCAGAATTCTCCAACATAAAGTTCAAGATTTCGTCTCGGGAAGTTAACATAATCTCAAAACCGACCGCATGGAGACCAGAAGAAATAAGAGAGTTCCGAAAATTCATAAATACGCCACTCTCGGAAAGAACAAAACATTCTTCCGTCATGAAACCGCACAATAAAATTGCGAAACGCAAGCAGCTCTCATTAGAAGATCTGAAGACAACAAAAATGCACTGGAACACGGCAACAGCTTCTACATCAAATAACCCTGAAGCCATGGATCATTCCTGCAGAGAGACCCTGGAAGAAGAAAACAGAAAGCTGAAGGAAGAAATAGAAAACCTTAAACAACTTGTAACTGTGTCGGTTACATATCGACACTTCGCGAATGTCGAACGTAGAAATTGTTCCCACCATGGCGATCCGCGACGTCACATACGATCTTTGTCGTAGTAAAAGATCGCAGGATCGACCCACTAATTAAGATTGCGTGCGCATCGATCCCCACTCGATAACAATCGATGAAGATCGATGAGAACCGTCGAGAGATCACTTTACGTCTGGAAGAGAGCTAGTAAACACGCGTTCGCGAGCTGTCCGTTCGACGATAACCGGTGCGTATTCGCGAGGCCAAACCGTCCTGTTGTACTAGACAAACCGTCTACTCAACCGTGAATCGTACGCGCCTCAAATCGAGGAGTCGCGATAGCAAACCGCTTCGTGGCACAGCTCTAACGTATCACCGTACGCGTTATTCTGCCGTGACAGCGTAGTAGTCATTTGCAATATAAATATATATATAAAATTAACATAAATTCGAAGAAGTGTAGAGAACTTGCTGTATGCAAGCCGTGTATGTAAAGAATTTAAATGAACGTGAACTGGACAGCGGGTCCAGACTATTAAACTCACGATAATTGTGGTACGGACGGTTGAATGGTTTCCAATGTAGAAATATTACGTAGTTTCGGGAATGTGTTTCATCTTTTCGTTCGGACAATTGAAGAGCCACACGGATCTGTGAGGACCCCGCTGGTATTCATTATTGTACCATTCGTCCTTGAGAGACGTGTTTGCGTACCATTCGTGTCGCGATAGAGTATTTGGATTTTACACGACCAACGAAATTCTATTCACACTGGAAATTGCTCTGAGTCCACGTATCGTGCTGAAGAGCAATTCTTGAGTGTGACGGAGTATCCAAGGTTTGGTGCTTGTTTCTACTCATGCGTATCATCTGAGAAATCAGCCGATCTCACGGGTAGTGAGGCTGGTCCTACTTGTACTTTGAATACGCCGATCGACGTCCTATTCAATAATACTTTACAGTCATATCCTAACGAATAGGTGACAACCACGTTCATCCGAGATCAGTCGGCCGTTATTGGTTGAGCACTGCTATAATCGCGAATCGTATTTCAATCGAGTGATTTGATCTTGCTCGACTAAGGTGATTCCATCAACGCTGGAATTTACTCTGAGTCCACGTCTAGTGCCAACGAGTATTTCTTGAGTGTGGCGGAGGAACTGAGGCCTGGTACTTGTCTAGATTCATGTGTATCATCCGAATCGTCGGCCGATTACATGAATGATCAGACAATTTCTTTCACTCTTCGCGTGTCGCTAGTCGACGTACCAGTACGTCAATCTTGGGAACCATTGCCACGAGTTTAACGAATTTTATGTAGTTCGAACACTAATCGAATTAGGGTTAGTAGGGACCTTGTGACCAGACGTATAGTCAACGCGTCTGTCCGCCGGCGGGCACGAAATATATATAAATTCGAACGTTAACAAATATGTAAGAGCCGGTGCTCCGGATAGACTGAATGTAATGAATTAGCGTTATCGCGTTTGTATTGGATAACGACGATCAGGTTGTGTTGAGTAGTGTACTCATTTAAAAGAATATACCATCCTTTTACCAGATTTCGCTCTCGAACATTTAATACTTCGTCCATTCTTTCCGCTATCCATTGCATGGAAGCTCGGACCTCTTATTAACCAAATATTGCGTAAAACCTAACGGGTAGTAATCGGCCCTTCTGGCAATGATAAAGGCTGTCGTGAAATAGCAAGGAATAAAATAAAATAAACGGTTACAAACTGTATGAGGAAGCAATAGAGGCTCTAAAAACACCCAAAACAGCTGGAAACACAATTGCAACTGACGCACTAAGCCCAGAAAATACTCCAAGGACCATGGAAATAGATGCAGAAACCAGTCAACAACCGGAGACTGGTTTCGCCATAGTTCAACGCCTCAGAAAGAAGAACTTAGAAAACAAAGAAACCCTCAAAAGGATGAACCAACCCAAAGACCCTGCAAAATTGCAGACCAAGGCCCAGACAACTCTGACGTCCACCACAACATCAGCAACGAACCTAAAACCATCGACATCCACCATAAGTCCAACGGCAACAACACATGCAACTACGTCAAAAGAAGAAACAACTACGGCAGTCCACAACACCAAAGGCAGACGATCCCCACCAATAAACATATTACACCAGGATCCCAAAGATTCAATTAAGCTGTTGCAAGAAACAGGTAATCCAAAATTCCACATTAAAAGAATTAATAACACCAAACATATTGTACAAATGGAAGATATATCTGATTTCGATAAAGTAAAAAATATATTAAACTCTGCAAGCACCGAATTTTACACATACACGCCAAAATGGCTAAAACACCAAAACTTTCTACTGAAAGGACTTCCTATATCATTTGAAAACACAGAAATTCTAACGGAACTAGAAAAGACCTCAAACAATAAAATCAGATTTGTCAAAGTAAGCAATTTTACAACTCCTAAAGCACAACGAGAAAACCGCATACTGTCAATTTTAAATAATGAAAAATTAAAAAAGAAAGGGGTAATGCAATGTAGACGTTGCTAACGTTTTGATCACACAGCTGCAAACTGTAATTTAGCTTATCGGTGTATGAAATGTGATGATGACCATGCTGGGGAAGTGTAAAGTGACAGCGAACCCAGAAAATCCTGTAGATACAAAACCCTACTGCGTAAATTGTAAAACAATTGGACATCCAGCATCATACAAAGGCTGTCCAAAACTAAAAGAATTCCTACAACAGAAATTGAGTTCTAAAACTGCAAGCCAAGACAGAGCGCCCAGAAAAATTATGAACTAGACCCTGTTACAACCTGGAATCGCTTACGCTATGACCTCAGCTGAGTCTAGAGACAGGCGAACACACAGTACTCAGCAACAACCCCTTAATAAAAGCGAACAGACGCAATTCAAACCAACTCAAATAGACCAACTAGAAAATCGTACAGGTAACCTTGAAAAATCTATATCTGACATAAATAAGAAATTAGAATTGTTCAGTTCACAACTGAATCAACTGATGACAATCTTTTTAAATGGCAAATAATTACCTGGTCAGAAACATTCCTGAAATAAATCTAAAGATCATCTCTTTAAATACAAACTGAATAGTCAGTAACCTTAAAAGAATAGCTCTAATTAAATTAATAGAAGATCATAACCCGGACATACTGTTACTAAATGAAACACACTTAAAACCGAACCACGTTATTTACCTAAAAAACTATCAAATCATAAGGAACGACAGACTTTTCGGTAAAGCTGGTGGAACAGCCATCATTATTAAAAACAACATCAAATTTGAAACAATAGACTCTGAATGCAATTACTCACTGTTGGAAAATACAGCAATAAAACTAAATTTGAAAAATGACAAAGTCCTTTTACTGGTCGCCATCTATGGCAGAAAGGGAAAAAACTCAGTTTTCATAAACGAATTAAATAATCTATGTACTGTGACGTGGCAGATTTGCCAACGTCCTGCAAGACCGATTATCGGAAGACCGGATTACCCTCGGGCAAAGTAGGTGCGAAACGGACGGGAGCGAGCGCTCTTCCTGGTCACGAGCGAGACCAATGGACGATTATTCATGTTTTGAACGTCGCGCCAATTTGCGCGACGCGGTTTTGCAGGACCTCATCCGGGTCCCGAAGGCGCCCCAGAATGCTTCTCCCGCCACGAAAGAGTAACGCGAGGGGCTCCGGCGGAACTCCCACACTGAGAGATCGAGGAGGCGACACAGCCCAGGATAATCAACTGGAGGCGCCGACGAGGGCATACAGTGCCAAGGAGAGAGCCAAGGACCATCGCGCGGGGCGAAGCCCCGACCGAAAATCCGCTAGCGACTGGCCGAAGCGTTACGCGAGGAGAAGAAAGCGGGAAGTGGGGGACGCTCTGCTTCCACATTCCCGAGTCACCGCTGAGAAATCACTTATTCGTTGGCTCTAGTTGCGTAAAGTCGTAATTCCTTAACTATCGAGGTTATTTCAATTATTGTAATCCGCTGCCGAAAATGAGGGACGATCGAGAGTCGATTTCCATCATCGACCACCTGTTGCTCTTGGTAAGCCACTGTCGAATTTCCATTACGATCTTGAAGTGATTTCTCTCGCGTTGGCTCGGTTAGCGTGTCGTGTCGCGATCGCGTCGCAATACCGCTGCCGTGAATGTTCGGCTGCCGGTAATCGCGTAATAAGGAATCCGCGAAAGGGAGATTGTTGCCGGGCGACGTACGCGCGGGGAAATATTATTTAGCGAGTGCAGAGCACATTATTTAGCGAGGATCCGTGCGTCATCGTAGATTCCGTTCGAACCTCGTCTCGTTCCACGGTGGAACGCCGCCACGTGTTCGTGTCGCATCTCCGTGGCTTGTTCCGACGAAAAGGAAGTTAAGAAAGATGCGTTTTCCATCGGAATCCGGGTGTAGAACGCGTGTAACGCGTACGAGAACGCCGAACAACGCGTTGCTGCCGGGTTCGACGCGACACACGAACGTCCTTGAGGGACGAAAAGCGCGGGCGAACACCATCCGTCGCCATCTTAATTGTATCGCGCCGGCTAACCTCGGAAACGCTGCCGGCTTTCACCGGCAGCTCGACTATGTCATCCGTCGAACAATAAATTGTCGTTAGCCCAATTATCGTGAGTATTCATTTCGTGAGAAACCTTCCCGCCGCGGGGAACGCTTCGCGTTCGTCCCGTGTAGTACCCTACGCCCGTTCGCGGAATATCCAGGACGAATCTAGGACGTCGCAGGCCCGAGTTCGCGTCATTCAAGAGTCGCACGTGTGGCGAGTCTTTTCACGTGGCACCGTCCGGTGCCTATCGCCCGAGCAATATTCGAACATCCGAGAAGGGACGGGCCTGCGAATCCCTTTTGTCCCAGGTGGACCGCGTTTCGTGCGGCCGAACGTGGCCCGGTCTGTTGGCCTGTAAATACCCGGTGTCGCCGGGTTCTCGTCCTTCCGACGACAACGAATTGCTAGACGACGTGACAGTACAGAACTAAAATTAGATTCTACCGACGTTTACTACATTTTAGCAGGAGATTGGAATGCTAAGCATACGTCGTGGAGCAATAGGAAAAACGATGAGAGAGGTATAGCAATTGAGACATGGCTTTCCAACCACGACATAGAATACAAAATGAAACTTTACCATACCAAAACCTCCTCACTTCCTAAAAATGAATCTTTGACTTTTATTTAGCAGACGCGAGATTAACATTCAGGGATGCACAGAAAAAGGAAATAAAAACGATCACATTTCCCAGCGACCACGAAGCATGCCTTGCCTCAATTAAAGTGCCTAATACACACTTATTGCCACCTGACCAAGACATACACAATAACAACATACTGACTAAACTTAACGTACAAAAGTTCCAAAAAATCCTAAATAAACTCCGACTGGTCATACAACCAAACTGCAACCTTCCATTGGACCAAATTCACGAGCAGTTGACCATTATCCGGAACGAAATTTTGAACGCTGTCAATCAAGCCACACTAAAACACAAACCAACGAACTTGATAGACAAATATATTAACAGAAAAATCAAAAGTCTTCAACGTACGGAACACAACCTAATGACTCAATTAAGAAAATTACGTAAAATAATCAACACAAACTCTTACACAGAACGTGCCATCCATAATACTCAACATATGATCGCCGCCACTAGAAAAAAGCTGAAACAAGAGGTAGAAAAGCAGGTTAGCAAATACTGGCTTGATCGCGTCAAAGTTATCAATCCAAAAAACCCAAACCGCATGTTCACCGAAATAAGCAAACTATTTCGCAATAAAGGGAAACAGAGTTTACAACAGAGTTATTCAAAATTAACCAAGACAGAACAGATTTGATTAACACAACCGGCCTAGACCCAAATTTGCTAGACAAAGACGGCAACAACCTAACCATCAAAGATAACACCCAAAAAAACGGACATACTCGCTGCCCACTATTCTATTGCTAGTGACCAGAATAAAGTACTTAACCACCCCAGCTTTAGAACCTTAATCGAAAAAGAAGCTGCAACAACAGAACGCGAAATTGCCACAATACGAAAACCATCTGCACCTTCAGTGACACAAACCCGTCTGTAGCTCCGAAACAACCGGAATTAAAGACAACACCATATTTTACAAAATTCTCAATAGTTAAAAACAAATTCAAATAACAAGAAATCGGCCGGAAATGACTAACTCTCTAATTATGTACTGTCACGTCGTCTAGGATTGTGTCGTCACCAGAAGGGCGAAAACTCTAGCGACACCGGATATTTACGGGCCAGGAGGCCGGGCCGCGTTCGGCCGCACGAAACACGGTCCACCCGGGACAAAAGTTGTTCGCAAGCTCGTCGCTTCTCGAGACCTTCGCCAAGGTATTCGGGCGCCAGGCACGGAAGGTGCCACGCTATTCTTTCTCAGCTACGAGCGTTTTGAGAAGCGTTCGTACGAACCTGCGGCAACCGATAATCGAACGAGAATTTCCGCGAACGGGCACAGGGGCTACGCGGGGCGGACACGAGACGTTCCCCGCGGCGGGAAGGTTTCTCACTCAATGAACGTTCTATTTCGGCTAACAATAATTTATTCGACTGATGTTACATTCTCACTGCCGACAGCAACCGGCAGCGTTTTGAGGTTAGCCGGCGCGCGACAGGTGGTCGGCGACGGAAGATCGTCGCACGCGCTATTTGCTCTTCGAGGGCCTTCCTAGCGACGCGTCGAATCCGGCAGCAACGCGATGTCGACGTTGGCGTACGCGCTACCCGCGTTCTACGCCCGGATTCCGATGGAAAACACGTTACAATGAGCTTCTCGTCGGCAGAGCAAGTCTCGGAAATACGACGAGAGCATGTGGCGGCGACGCACCGTGGAATGAGACGAGGTTGGCGTGAAATCTACAACGACGCGCGGATCCTCGCAAACGAAAAATAGTGCCGTGCACCCGCAAAATATTATTCCCCGCGCGTTCGTTGCCCGACGGATTCTCACTGTTCGCGAATTTACTCTTCCGCGAACACCGGCAGCTCTACGCCGCGTTGGTGTTTCCGCAACGCAATAACGGACACGACACGCTTACCGAGCCAACGCGAAAAAGATCACTTATCGAAATGAAATCTGACGGAAGCTTACCCAGAGCAACAGTTAGCCAACGCTGGTTTACGGCTTTCGTGTCCCTCGGTCCCGGCAGCTCGCTTCGCAATGACAAATACTTTACTTTTACGCAATCGTTAATTGATTACTCGACTGCTCGATCTTAGAGCCAACGAAGAAGTGATCCCCTACGCGATGACTCGGGAACGCGGAAGCGGAGCGTCCTCCCCTTTCCGCTCTCTTCCCCCGCGTACGATTCGACCTATCGCTAGTGGTTTTTCGGTCGGGGCCTAGCCCCGCGCGATGGTCCCTGGCGTCCGGCGATTCGTTGGTTCTCCGGCAGTCGACGTTCGCTGATTCGCCGCTTCCCTGTGAGGTGATCGACGCGAGCCAATCCGGCAGCTGGCCAGGTTTCTCTCCGGATGAGGCGACGGCAAAGCAGCTGAGATTCCTGGCTTGGCATCGCATGCCCCTGTTGGCGCTTCCAGATTATCCACCCTGTGCCGCGTTGATCCTTCGCTTCCTCGGTGTGGGAGTTTTCGCCGGCGCCGCTCGTTTTCCTTTTTCTCGGCGGGAAAAGGTACTCTGGGTCCCCTCCCGGGGCCCGGTTACGGTCATGCGGAATCGCGTCGCGCAAATTGGCGCGACGCTCAAAAACATGAATACTCGCCCATGGGTCTCGCTCGTGCTCAGGGCGAGCGCTCGCCACTGCCCATCTCGCTTTTAATCTGCCAGAGGGTGACCCGGTCTTTCGGTATTCGGTTACGGAGGACGTTGGCAAATCTGCCACGTCACAGTACTCAAAAAGATCCCAGGTAAAATCATATGGGCATACACAATCCTTTTCAACAATTTACTAAATTACGGCCTATTCCCGGAAGAATGGAAGGCCGCCAAAGTAATTTCCATAGCTAAAAAAGGCAAAGGTGCTACAAACCCAATCAGCTTACTCCCGAACATAGGAAAAGTATATGAAAGAGTCATTAACGATATAATAACAGATATATGCGAACACAAAGACATTATTCCGGAAAACCAATATGGGTTTAGAAAATATCAGTCCACAGTACATGCGATTAACAAATTATCATCTGATGTCAACTGGGCCCTGAACAATAACGACTGTGTAGGCGCCTGTCTCGTGGATTTAGAAAAAGCTTTTGATACCGTTTGGCTGAATGGCTTGACTTGCAAACTTAGACGAAAAGGATTCCTTTTATTAGTAATCAAATTAATCATAAACATGGTAACAAACCGATTATTGTAGTCAGCGACAAGAACTCCATTTCTAGAGCATTTATAATAAAAAACGGACTTCAGCAAGGCACCATAAATTCTCCCGTACTTTTTAACATATATACAAGCGATATCCTGAATCTCTTTGGGCCAGAGAGAACAGGCTGCTCAATGATTGCTTATGCCGACGACCTTATCGTATACAACGCAGGTAAAAACCCATGCAAAATACAAGAAGTCCTACAGAGTGCAATCAACAGCATTTTCACATACTACAAATCGTGGAAACTAAAAGTCAACACCGACAAGTGCGAGACCATCCTTTTCCGACCCTCCTGTCGTACGGCTAGACTCTGCGTTATAAGAAATTATAAAACATTTAATTTGACTGGTGACGCAATCGCAAACTCCAAAAGCATAAAGATTCGGTAAAATACCTAGGATTAACAATTGACAATAGATTTCTACTAAACTCTCATCCACTAATCCAATTGCAGAAAGCGAAGAAGGGAGCGCTCGGGAGCACTAAGTAAGAAAGCAAAACTAATTTGCTACCAGCTATTAATCAGGCCCATCCTGACCTATGGCTGCGAGATGTGGTACAACATTAGCGCCTCCATTATGGAGTTGATCCGCAGCCTCAGAGCATGTCTCAGCTTATACAGATCCGCTCACTCTGATTATAAAAAATACGTTAACAACGAAACACTCTATAATAAGAATAGATAACTATAGAATACTAAGAATAGAAACTATATAGAATAATAAGAATTGATAACTTCATAATCAAATTAACTAGAAATTACTTTGCCAACACAAAACAGATCAGAGAAAATAGCCTAATTTTCCCTATAGCTTTTCCAGACGAAAATTACATTATAAAATCCATAAATACCGGTTTTTTGCCACCAGAAGCCTTTATTTTCCTAGACGAACATGGTTTCATCCAAAACAAAAATGCAATCCCCCTATTGTACCACACTCCGCGACATAGATCCAGGAAATCCATCACATTCACTCCTCTGGAGCATAGCGAAATCACAACCGAATACGGCT
Organism: Lasioglossum marginatum; assembly: GCA_028455795.1. Lineage (NCBI taxonomy): Eukaryota > Metazoa > Arthropoda > Insecta > Hymenoptera > Halictidae > Lasioglossum > Lasioglossum marginatum. The sequence continues at coordinate 273,152 of CM052258.1, read as the reverse complement.
TTCGATACAGCACTTCAATCCCTGATAGAGATCGCTACGAAACTAAAGAGTTAGATTATAAGAAATTCTGGTGGTTAACCAACAGATACAAACCACTGTGGCGTCGCTTAACTTCCGACGCTTGCCACAAGATGGATAGACAATCAAAGTCATCCTTTCTCGCTAGTAACTGCTTCCTCACTGATTTGTATATATACCGTCCTCAACCGCCTGCCAATATCCCACCGTCTAAGGCAGGGCCCGCTAGTTAGCCTTACTGATGAGTCCTCTAGCTGGTCTAGGACGAAACGCTCCTTTCCTTTTCCTCCTCTCTTCCATATTCTTTCGTACCCCCACACCACTGTAGCTCATACTCTCTCCTACATGGAACACCAAAGTGCAATTTACTACACAGTATTAAATGCTAAGTTTCAAAAATTATATTTACCTATACTCCTCAAGTTTATAATTATATTAAGTTAAGTTAAGATAAGTTAGACATCGGACTTATAATATATAAAACGTTGTAATATACAAAGACTGGCGATGTAATAACCAAAGACTTATAGCGCAACTGTGACTAATATAAATTAAGATATATTATGATAATATAGTTAGGATATATTATATTATATGATCTCATTAGTAGTGTAACCAAAAACAAGCAGACATCTGCATCCCTTATTCTATATTCTTTTTCTCCTCGCTCTGTAAATAGTCTCATTGCATCACTATCTCACTTGTAAATAGCATCATATCATTATTTCACTCATATCTCACTTGTAAATATACATCACCTCACCGCACTAATCACCCTGTACTCTCATCCAAAAGTAAGCCCCTAGTTTTATAAGGCGTTTTTCGGGAGCAATATAAGTGCAAAATAAATTAATACGGCTGTGAACCGAATAATATATTACTGTGATACGTAGTAATTACTACGAGGAGTACAGATAAACTGCTCCTCGACATACAAAACCGTCACAAGTAGACCTCTAATTTGCCTTTACATTAGTAATAATTAGGAATTTATTTAGCAATAAGATATTTTTCGTTTATTTTTTTAGTATTCAACCATTGTTAAACATTCTTATGCCTAAAATAAACAATTTTTAAACGCTAAAAAAAACGGTTGGCTGAGCGCGTTAGGCGTTCGACTGTAGACCTGCTTGTACTAGGTTCGCGCCCGGCATACGTCTACTTTTTTTATTTTATCAATTCTTTTTTTTATATCTAACTATATAATAATCAATGGTATTTTTGTAGATTTCTTTTAGGAGCAATATTTAAATATTTAAAAAATATTTTAAGGTAAAATTCGGTGCTTCCGCGATCATTTAATAGTAGGTAACCTTTTTTACGAAGATTCCGAGGAAATTAAAAATTATTTCGAATATCTTACGATTAATAATGATTCTAGCATTACAGATAAAGTAGGTGATTTGATATTGTCAGAAGAACGCCTTGAAGTATTTACTAGATTAACTTGGGAAAATCTAATAGAATTTCGACAAATGTTGACCTCCGTGCGACGTTCACAGCAACGAAATGCTACTCAAGCTGTTGTTTGTTTATTCAAATTACATACGGGGAATTCTAATAATTTAATAGCTACAATTCTCGGATTAGAGCGAGAGCAGCAAATATCTCAGTTTTGTAATTCTGTTCTAAGCTCTTTCGAAAAAGATATTTTATCTATCTATTTCGGTGTTAAAGCTTTTTCTCGCGAGCACTTAATCCAAAACGAGACATCTCCTATAGCAAAACAGTTATATAATATTCAAGATCAGTTAGCACTGGTTTTCGACGGTACATATGTTCGGCATCAGAAAAGTTCAAACAACGCGTATCAGAGAAGATCATATTCGGGTCAGAAAAAGGTGCCACTGTGCAAAACCTTTTACAGTGTGCACAACAAATGGTTATATTGTTGACGTGTTAGGACCTTTCGAAGCAGCCGTAAATGATGCGAAAATAATGCGAACCATTCTTCAAGATGCAAATGCAATCTCTCATGAAACCGAAAGACATATGTATTGTAGATAGAGGTTTTCGAGATGTTCACCCTTACTTGCAAGAACTCGGTTTTGAAGTTCTAATGCCAGCATTTAAGGGCCAACGTAAGCAACTGACTACGGAAGAATCTAATGCTTCTTGCAGAGTGACCAAAGTTCGTTGGGTAGTTGAGGCAATTCACGGCATTATAGGATAAAAATATCGGCTTCTTCATCACCAGGTAGATAACAAGCTTCTCCCTAATATTAGTTCATCGAAGTTCAATCTCGCCATATTAATAGCAGAATCTACCGATGTTACATTCAATATGCACCTAACACAAGCGGATGTTCAGGGATTAAACGATATTGCTGTGACTGTGCGAATGGCAATCGTATCGTCGGTTGTTACTCGCACGTATTTCTTGGTGCCCTATCGAATGACCCATCGTCGATACAATTCGGTTCAAGAGCATTTTCGACTATCTTATCCGGCTATACCGTTTGTTGGACCGAATTGTATCGACAAATTTTTATTTATGAAAATTTCGCATTCATCACGAAAGAAGCGTTGCACTAATAATATGCATAGTAATAATTTATTTGTATCTATACCTAATAAGTAAGAAGTTTCACTTTGGTCGCGCGTGGACTCCACGCACACGATTTTTTATATGAGAAGACTGATTCATCACATGAAGTTGGAATGTCTAGTGCAAGGGCCAACGATTATATCTTGTGATAACCAAAGTGCAATTACCTTATGTAAAAACAACGTATATCATTCTAGGAGTAAGCACATTGACCTTAGATACCACTTCTCTCGTGCAGCTTTAGAAAATGGCAACATAAATGTAAAATATTTAAGTACGGATAAAATGGTAACGGATGTGCTCACTAAAGCGTTGGCAAAAGCTAAGCATGCGGAATGCGTCAGTTATTGAAAATGTTATTGAATTTAAGTAATAACCGCATCAGGGGAAATATAAACTGACGTTTAAGGGGGAGTGTTGAAGTTCGCGGTTATTCGCCTAGTTACTTTCCCCAGAGGGCACCCGTGTTTCACTGACGCTACCGATTCCGATCGTGCAGTTCACTCCGAAGTTTTCTACTAAGCGCACGTGTTAAGATATCCTGTATTAAGATAGTGTTAAGTATTTATTATACAATAAAGTATATATGTAAACACACACATATATCGTGTTGTCTCTGTACGGATACGCGTTATATGTATACAGAACACAAGTTCAACATAACTATTACAAAAAATAATACAAGTCATCTGTTTTTTTAATAAAATTATAATATCCATATAATAGGATAACATATAAATATCACACAAAAAGCACACAAGAAATTATAAACCAATATTCCTACTATTCGAAACAATATATAATATTGACAATAATAATTTAGAATAATATTTTTTAATATCCTTAAACCATCAGCTGCATATTTTTCAATGAACACACTAAAAATAACACAAATAGAAATTTTTTTTATTTAAGCTTACCCAGACCCCAAAATGGGGTCTATACAGCTGGACGTAATTTACATTATGTTACAGAGTATAGCTTGAATGACATTATTGTTTAGCATATTAATTGTAATATTTTTTATTCTTACAAACACCGACATAGCTCGACGTTCCAACTAGTCCGCATGAATCTCATCTGTAACGTGATAAAAGTAAAAATGAATAAGCTGTTGAAACATATAATATTTACAAAAATTCGTATAATTGTGTATACATACTGGGTCTGTCGGATGTGTTGTCGGATGATCTGGGACTCCTCGCCGATTTGATAAATGCAGGCAGCTGTGTCCAAGGAAGACGAATCTGAAAATAATGTAATTTTCGATCGCTGAAATAATCAGTGATATCCTCTATAACATTTATTATTTTTTCAATATCCATCATACTATTTACAAATTTGGGAATGCCTTTGACTGATATTTCTGAGCCCTTCACAAAAATAGATACTTTTAAGTTAGAGTCGATCGAAATGTACGTGTTGATTTTTTTCTAAATTTAGATAAAGATAAATAACATGTTCTTTTTTAATCATAAGAGTCCAATTTTCATTGATACTCACCAATTTGACTTTGCTTGGCATAATCCTTCAAAAGTATGTTCTGCAGCAGTTTTTTCACTTTCAATTAATGCATTCTGGATGGCTACAGCTTCTCGTCTGGTCTTCTTCTCAGATGAAGATTCCCTGTGATTTCGTCGTTTGCTTAAATACGAGCAAACTCTGGAAAGATGCAGGATACTGCATCACACTCTTTAATCGAGGCTTGCCCAGAGGAGCTGTTATTATGTTTCCAGTTTTCCAGTCCACTGCCGTTGTAGTAAATTCGATGTCTGATTCCGAAAAGTGTCGATGACAAATTACGGAATGTTCTGAGACACAGAAATCTTTTCGATGAATAGCGTTTACCCATTTCTGTTTAACCTTTTCATCGCGCGGAAATTTAAAACATGCAATTTTGAATTATCGCCAGTAGACAATTTTCCATTACACTTAGTTACAACACTCATTAATCATTTTTAACTAATAATAACTATTTACAATTGTATATAATATATAAATATAATATATAAATATCACAAAATGTCGTTCAAACCACACGTAATATGCAAATATCCGTAAAATATACCAACGAATTGTTCGTTGGCGACATTCCAATCGCCCAAACAGAGATTTATTCAACCCAGTGGCTCCCCAATTTCGCATTGGGTTCGTCCACGAAAACTATATCATCCTAGCGGCTCCCCGATTACGTATCAGGTTCGTCCGCATCCTAACAGCTGCCTGATTTCGCCAGGTTCGTCTATGCTCTCATCCAACCTCTCAGCGACTGCCTAATATCACATTGGGTTCTTCCGCGTACCTTAAATAACAAATTGAGACTACATCCCCAGGGTAACAACCCTTCGCCGTCCACTCATGCTGCTCGCGGCCCTGGCTCGTAACATTTATAATAATGTTATCCTGTCAACATAAAATTGAAATATGTAGAAATACGAAATAAAGAATTAAATGTTATATTAATACCTTGCAAATATGAATGTTACGCGTTTCTTTTCAGGTGGAATAAAAATTATTTCGTTTGTAATCGATATTTAAGTATTAGGGTAAACTTTTCTTTGCGTAACCAGAAATTTTTGCCTTTCTCCTATAAATTTTTACCTTTCTCCTATGTTATCCAGTAGATTTGGATGAGAAGATGTGAAAAATCCACGTTTTACATCCAACGTTTTAACAGTTTTTTTTCGAGTGTTATTAAAACATGTAGGGTATCATAATATAAAATATAATTGATTAAATGATAAAAACAATCTATGTTGTTAACAACCATAGATGATACGTAACTATTACGATTAACTATTACATACATAAGTTTCGATTGCATCCTATATAGGAATGAAACGCAGTGCTGTACAATTGATGATATTTACAGCCAGTAGAAACAACGCGAAGTAGATAGACTTTCCGTGGTTCAGAAGAAAGAGAAATAATCGTTAATCACTATGAAATCTCAGTCTCCAATAAACAGTGGAGAAGCAAATGCCTTTTGAGAAAGGAAACCGAGACGCTTTCATCACGAACAGGATGTACCTAATACTTTTCCAGGGTGTGCAACCGAGCCGGCGCCAGCGTGTCGGAGAAGAACGGAAGAACAGGGGATGTGGCCAGGGCCTGGGGAGGGTGAAGAGTGAAAATGGGTAGCGAGATTTGCGGATAAAACTCCAGGAAGAGGAAGCGTAAGTGACTAGCCAAGCGAGACTTTTGTGTGTTATATTGTCTTCTAGTTCTTAGGTGCTACAGACGAGCTCTGCCGAGAAGTCGCTTTTTCTTTATCTGCGGGTTTCGTGAACTGTTTTATAAAACAAACCGAAGACACTGAATCGACCAATGTATTTGCACGCATTACCTGGAAAAATTTAAGAGTGACGACGTGACGCTGTTAATGCTGAGGATGTGGGACAAAAGGTTTCTCCGTAAAATGGAGAAAACAACAGAATCGCCAGCGAACTGGCGAAGATAGAGGATACTCTGTTTTACGCTTCCGTCATCGTATCGTTATTTCTGTTCGCGCACATTGAACGGAATTAGTGAATGCAAGCACTCAGGACAGCGTGAATCTTAAGCATGTTTTTAGTGGATCATGCCCGGGCATTTGAACTGCTATCTTGAATTGTCAATTAAGGCTAAAATCAATTTGCATGATCTCTATCAAGCAGCTACTTTTAGAAGGAAACGATAATGTTTGCTTTTAAGTGCTATATTTTCGTGCGGCGGATAATTCGCTACTCAGACTAACAAGTAAGACGGTTCTGATTCGAAATGATGTACAGCATGCGGATTTAACTTCAACGGTGAATGGAAAATGTATAAGTAACAAAAGGAGTTTTTATTAATATTTTCTCTATATTAGACAATTTATTAAGCACTGTTGATATTTCTTTCGAGAGATCAATATCTTGGTCAATTTCAGCAACTGAAGCCAGCCTTACGACCTCACTGTTAAGATCATCTCAAGTACTGAGCTGCTGAACTTGTCTCGACATAAGTATTAATATTATGTATTAAAAAATATGTAGTGCCATTTATTTAAAAAAAATAAAGGTGACTATTTTTCATGAACAAATTTCCTTCTTTACTTTCGAATTTCTTTTACTGCCCCCGCTCCCCTTGAGGATTGTTCCAAATAATAAAAAAAAATCTGTGCAAAGTTTGAGCTCGATCGGATAACGGGAAAACGTGCCACAATGCCCTTAAACATTAAAATAATTAATTAAATGCTCATGAAAAATATGTTCGACAAAACATGTAGATCTGCACCGGCTGCGCCTTGTATGTTCTACTACTTTTTTTCGTAAAACAAACGGTTTTCGAAAAGATTGAAAAAACGTCAGATCAAAATACAAAATTTTTTCTGAAATTTGAAATGTGTTTTTATTATCTTTTATCAATGAAAATATATTAGCGAAAAATATGTATTTTTTTTTTGAACTTGCGAAATCTACTTTTTTCTTAATTGATACTACAGATAATACTAGATACATAGACAATACTATTTTGCAGGAAATTGCAATTCCTTTTATTAAAAGTCATAATAATTTTCTAGTTTCACTTTATCAAAGATAAAGGTCTTATAAAGAGAACTACGTAAACCATCTAAAATGAACCGTTAAATAAATATGAGCGAATCCGTACGACGTTGTCCGGGCAAGGCAAGCAATAACGACGTGCGACGCACAATGTTCCAAAACGCCGAAAAGCTGGCCAAGCATTAAAAACACTAGAAGAACTCTAAAAACCTTTCTAAAAATACTGTGTACTTAGGTTTTTGGAGTCGCTGATCACGAATTTAATGTTAGATTTGCATTTTAATTAACCGTTCGTTGAGAAAAAATTAAATTTTTATTAAAAAATTGGTATTTTATATATATATGTCGGAGGCTGATCGGAATGGTTCTCCATTGAACCTGTCGGAGTTTGACCAGAGACGTTCTTCACCGATTCACTCATTCTTCCCACGAAAATCAAAGAACAAGGAAATCACGACCGTTGTCGACCACCATAATCCGCAATCCCGTACGCGAATATTCGTGCAAAACCTCACGTCAGTCTTTTCCCGTTTCTGCCCACGAAGATAGCTTTCCAAAACTCAAACGATCTTTACCGTAGCGTAGCCAAAACCATTCTGCCGCTCGTGGTCACGTTAAACAAGGCCCCATCCCTTCGAGGGACCCTATTTCGCATCTCTCCTTGCGTCGGCACGTGGAGGGATGCAAGTAAATGGGAAACGTTTTATTGCCCTTTCATTGGGAAATTCCTAAAAAACGACCAAGCATCTGGCTCTCAGCCGTTCGACGGTAAACGCACAAAACAAATGCCCAAATTGTTATTCTAGAACCAAACTCAATCCTATACAGACACGTAATTCCAAAAAACAATATAATTGTCTTGTACAACAAACAAGCGTTACGCGTCATTGCTGTTACGTTCCGACATATATATGAATATAAACGTTTATCTATCTATGAATACAGTAAATGCTCAAATGCTGTCCAACAGCCGTGTTATGCACGGAGAGTGTTCGCATAGGGACACTATTTTTGATTTATGACTGCGTCTACCGCGCCGAGCGGACTTCAATAGAGAGCCGAATATAGTGAAGAACAGAATGAAATACGGATCGCGTAAGCGAAGCGTGTCGCCGTCGCCGGCACAGTTTAAAGGCCCGCGTGTTCTCACAATGTAATGCTAATTAAAAATGCTCTATTTTTCATTATTTTTTTATGGGACTTTCACTGGCTCGTTTCTGGCATTTTTCTGATTAGAACAAGACCAAACACGATATAACTTGGCCCATATTTACTCTACATATGAATAATAATTTATAATTTATCAGCTATATATAGTATATGTTTAAATAAATAACTTAACATCTCGAAAATATGTTCTCAAAGAATTTGACTTGAATTTTGCAAATTAACGGAGATACAGCCCGTAGGAGCACAGCGCGACCTGCACATATGCCGCATAACGATACTTTTGATATGAATTTGGCCTCTCTTCGTACAAGAAGCATCCCTTAACCCTTTCGCTGCTACGTCCGTAAATATACGTTTTTCTCAAAATCTGTTGTTATGTGCTACTCCCGTAAATTTACGTTTTTTATTTTTACTCAGCACAGGCGGTTCTGTTCATCGTCCCTAACTCAGCAGCAAAAGGGTTAAAGCAAGACGACGGCTAATTTTGCATTTTTATTAATTAATTTTCGATTCAATTAGACTTTAGTGAAGCGGCTAGTTAAATGACAAAGAAAAGGATTCGGTTACAGATGATTAACAAAATTTACGACATACCTGCCAGCGAAGTTATTCTTGAGAATGCTGTTTCCTGTCCGAGATATTAGTTTAGGATTGCATAATGCAGTTGTTCTTCGAGAACTTCGTCGACAGTCCCAATAGCGTTCGCGAGCGTCATAAATCCCAGATTTCTCCAAGTGCTCCAAAATATGAGGTCTGAAGATCGGCAGGTCTGTAAACCATCACGGTACCGCGTCAGGTCTGATGGAAATCTTACTGTATTGCAGTTTTTTGGGTAAGAATTTTTCCACAATAAGTAGCATCCCCGTTCTTGGAAACAAAAGTTTACGAATTGTATGTAAAAATCGACAGAAATGAAGACAAAGGGAGAAACTTTCCTTTGCAACCCTGGCATCTCAAGTGTCCCTGATGGTCGAGCGACAGGAATCGACGACACTAACCAGATGCGGTGTCCTCGAGCCCAATCGCTGATAGCCCCGCGGATGGCTTGCAGATGTAGGGGTTGTAACGAGGCACCAGCACTTGAGGCAAGGCCACTTTTCCGGGAAAACCCCAGTAAGATGTTCAATTCGTGGGTTGTTTGTGTCTGAAAATTGTGTGAATTTTAGGAAAAAAGAAGTCAGAGATTCCATGATCAATTTTTTTGATAATGTTTGTCCAATATTTTTCTATTGATGATTTAAACGTGTTGCGGAGTGCTATTGTTAGCTTTGAGGGTTTTTTGGCTGTCTTAGTGATAGTAAGTTTAGAGTGTGGATCTGTGATAGAAAGTTGTGTAAGAGTGATACAATAAATCGTTTGTTTTTTTGTAGTTTAGATATTTTGGGTTCATGTATTTGGTAGTGTTATCTGTATTTTTGAAACGTGGAGTGTGCTTTTCGATTGCTAGGAGAATGGAGTTAGTGATGTTTTGTAGTTTGATGTCGATTTCAGGGATGGGGAGGTTTATGTCAGTAGGGATGTCGACAGTGTATGTTTTTGCTAGAAATTTAGTGTATTTGTTCCATTTAATGGCTTTATAATTGTATTTAAGATTGAGTGTGTCAGGATCTAGGAGAGAAAGGGTAAAGTTAGGAAATTTGAATTCGAAGGATATGGCAAGATGGTCACTATCGTAAGGCAGTGTGCTGGCTTTATCAAAATCATTATTAGTTAATTTTAGTCTTGAATTATTTTCCCATTTTTAAAAATATTTGCCTCTTTGGTTATTAACTTTATCTTTACATCTTATGTTGATATCTCCGGCAATAATATAATAGTTTTTATTATTTTGGAGTTCAAGACTTTTAAAGAGATGATCAAGCTCTTTAATGAATAATATTCTTTTGTCAGTGGTGGCATACATTATAATTTATTATAATAAAAAGTTTGTTGTTGTTACTTACATTAATTTTGATAATAGAATATTCAAGGATCTGGTTTAAGGATGAAGATGAGGAACTAATTTGTTCATAATTAAAAAGTTTTTTGATGAGGATGGCTGTGCCTCCTCCTTGTTTGGAATTAGGTCTATCTTTTCGTATTATGTTATAATCTTTTAGTTTAATATTATGAGAAGGATTTAATTTAGTTTCAGACAGGAGGACAATATCATGATTGTATAATTTAAGAAAGTATAGTTTAAGTTTAAGTGAAAAGGTTGAGATGTATTATGCATTGTGTTTATCGAAAAGAGAATTTAGAATGAATTCTATTTTTTCAGTATTTGACGCTACCTGTGTAGTTATGATGTGGAATTGGGTTGTGATTAAGGATGAAATTTCTTTTTTGAAATCATCGATTCAATTGTTCGAGAATCCGTTATGTTGATCTTCCATAGTAGGGTGGGGATTGGTTCAGGTCGTTAAATTGGGTGTGTGTTGACGTCTTGTGTATTTTAATGGAGGAGATTGGTGGTTGGGAACTTGGGTTTCTTCTTACCATATATGCAAATGATATTTCTTTTGAGACTAGAGGAGCAATTTTGTTGATTCTATTTTGGGTTATATTTGTTTGCTTTATTTGCATTTCTTTTTTTTTTGTTTAATGGCAAACTTAATGTATGAACAGCCTTTGTAGGAGGCAGGGTGACCAGCCTGTCCGCAGTTAGCTCATTGGAGATTTTCTCTATTTAATGAAGTTGATATGGGGCAGTTCCCTGGCCCATAATTTTGTGCGCATTTGACACAACGGTATTCAAGATTGCAATTTTTACTCGCATGACCTAGACGCTGGCATTTTTTGCATTGAAAAACTTCTTGCTTTCTTAGGTGTTCCCTATTTGATCTTTTGATATGCAAGTGTTTTTATTTTAAAAAGATTTGATGTACGGCTATCCCTGGAGAGTTGCAGCAAGTAATGAAAATTATCTGTGGGGTTTTGTTATAGGTAAATTTAGATAAATTTTCTATTTTTATTTCTGGGAGATTAAAGTCTAATAATTCCTGTTTAATTTCTTCATTAGTGGAGTCACCCTTAATACCTTTTAGGATAATTGATTTTGGTTTTTGCTCTTTCGGAGTGTAGGTAAAGAATTGTGTTTTTAAATTAGTAAGTTTGTAAATTATTTGTTTTTGGTAGAGGTTACTATTTGTATATATAGTATGATTGTTGACATTAGTTTCTTTTACTGTTCGGCGTCGACCCGACGGTCGGATTCGCCTGAGGTCGGGACCGCTGAGAACTGAGCGCGCGAGGAAAAGGGCTGAAGTGAGGGAGAGAGAGATTTGTAGATTTACTTAGCACACTGCACTTTATTGAATATTTTTTTCTGCGCGCCTTGCCGAAATACGAAAACCGACGGAAATCTTGCTCGTGCTGTTTCTGCTATCGGAGCGCGACAGACAATCTTGAGCGGCTCCTTGAACGAGGGAACGGAGATCTTCAGCGCGTTCGACGGAAAATCTTGACGCGAGCAGACGCACGGAAACGCGACGCGAGATTGATCGAAAATGCAACTACTCAGCAATGAGAGTTGAGATCGCGAGAATAACGGCGCAGCGATTGTCGCAGAATAGAAATCAAAGAAAAAAATTAACGTGATTGAACAATTAGTGAAACGAGCGAAAGTCATGAGACAACAAAGCGCTCCGCTGCGGGAGGGCCTTTCAATATTCGGCGAACGACCTTATAGATTCGAATCGTGGAGATTTACCGGTAACGGGCGCGGACGAGGATTCCGCCTCGAACAACGGTATCGCGTGATCATCGCGCGACTGTAAACAAGGAAACAAAGGAGCCGTCGCGAGCGGCGCTTGACGGTTGGCGTAACTGCCGGCAAATCTCCCTATTCGAATCCCGAATCCCGAACATTTACTATAAATGCAGATTTCGGTATGTTGAGAGCTAGGATGTTGTTAATAATAGAGTGGATGTTAGTACCAACTGTATAAATAGGTGGGGGTTTGTAGGATCTGGGTTTTGGTGTAGAGTTTTCCTTCTGTTTATTTGGTATACTGTCTTCTACTTCTGTGTCACTGTCGTCAGAGAGTGGTTGAAATTTGTTTAGGCTTTGTTTGCTTGTAGATGGGGCTGTTTCCTTATTGTCATTTTGAAAGTTGTTTTTGGGTTAATCCAGTCTTCATTATGATTTTCTTCATGGTTAGCAGGAGAGTTTTGGAAACTTCCAAGAGATGGCGTTGTGCTGTTTTTATTTCAGGCTAAATTCAGATTGGGTTGAATTTTTTGAGATGACGAGGCCATGTTACTCTCTTTGAGTAAATCTTTATAAAGCTTATCCAATTGGAGGGAATGTAATTTTGGAGCTTTAGCTCTCTCATGTCTTAATGATGATTCGTCAGAGAGATTTTCTTTATCTTCCCTTTCTGAGGATAAGCGTTTACCTTTTCGGGATGTCGATGGGGATGCCATTAGACACGATACCAGGCAAGATTTGCTTGCCGTGTATCGGGACAAGATTTTGGATAATTCACTATGGGATAGTTGTGGATTAATCGCTCTGCAGGTTCCACGTCGATTTGGGAACCGAGGTTTCTGGGGTCCTCTAGTGGTTATTCGGATCCACAGGAGGATGTATCGTAGTGGCGGTGGTCCAGAACCTAAATCCTCTTGCTCCACCTCCTCGTGGTGGTTCCTGGGGCACGTTTCGGCGTGTGCTAACGGAGCAAGGGGTGCACAGGGGCACTCCCTGTCACTTTGTTCTGCGTCTTTTACGCAGGAGGCAGTGCCGTTGTGCTCCTAGTGTCTCGGACATATGTTGGCCAGGGGCAGGTCAATGTCCGAGACCCCATACCGTAAGCCGGTGATCATGATTTACCGGAACGGGGGGCTTGTCTTGATCGGCTGGCCCGCGATGATGACTAACCTCTATAATAAAATGTCTCTAACTATTAAGCTTCGGCGCGCGGTAAAGATAGCACCATTGCACTTAGGTGGGTCGGTGGATGCATCGGCCATTTAGCGCGCCACTGATGTGCGTGTGCGTGTGTGACAAGGGGCCCCAGGGATGAGGGTTCCCGGCGGTAGGGATTGTGCGGCGTCCCCCGGGAGTATTCCCAACGCATACTAGCAGTTGGATGATGAGTGAGGAAATGGGGAGGGTAGTAACTAAGCCCGTTATGAAGTGAATAATGAATTGCAACAAAGAGCTTCGGATAATTCTAGAGCAGTTGGAGGGGTCACCGCGCCCGGAAGCGAGGAGTGCAAGGGGGAGGCCGCTGACCCGCCAGCGGACGGCTGGCTCCACGAGTAATTCTGGAAACAGTCGGCTGGGCGCTCTCGGCCTCAACCCCGGGGGAAAGGGAGACGGTCGGCGGGGCGCGTCCACCGACCATCCAATTGGGGACAATGAGGCCTCGATACATCCCGGGCGTCATTGCGGATGACCGGGAAGAGGCCCGGGTCGCCTCATATGGGGGGCCTCGGGAGGATCCTCAAGAGAAACCACAGACCCGGTGTCCTCCGTGGTGGAGCGCCAGGGCGAATTGCGGGGTCTTCTCTCCGGGGAGATCGCGGCGGAGGTCGTGGTCGCCGGCTGTATGGTCGAGGCCATGGCCCTCAAGAGTAAAAACTTAAAGGGCAAGATCCGTTCGCGATCTTAAGGAGGCGGTCCGCCTGGTGGAGGCGGGTATGAGGGAGTTGGAGCGGTGGAGGTGGCAGGGAGCCTCCCCTGCCCTACAGTCCCTCCACTCTATGTCGGGAAACATCGCTCCCGAATAGAATTCGGTGTTGGTCCTGGGGGACCTCAATGCGAGATCCACAATGCCGCCTCGCGCCGTGTGTCCAACTGGCGGGTCTGGGACGGTGAGACCTTGTCAGACCACTGCTACGTCCTGATGGACGTGGCGGCTTGGTTCCGGGAAATGTTGCAGGTGATCTGCGACGTCGCGATGCCCCGGATCCGAGCCCGCCTTCCGAGGAAGTTAGTGTACTGATGGTCGGGTGAGCTAGCCGAGTTACGTCGCTCGGCTGGGCGAGCCCGCCGCCGGTACGTCCGCGCTCGGCGCAGCCATTTTCTAGGCGGCGACCCGGAGTCGACGGTGGACGATCTCTACAGGGAGTATGGTTTATGCAGAGCGAGAGGACTGGAAGAGGACCAGACACACGGTTGAGGCTGCCCTTGACTGCATTGTTAGCCAAATCCAGAGGATGGGCCTGACCGTGGTCGCCGCGAAGACCGAGGCGATTTGGTTGTACGAATCGTCTCGGCGGCGTATGGTCAGGACCTCTGTATTCGGGTCGTTGACACCCCCGTCGAGGTCGGGTCCAAGATGAAATATCTGTGCCTGGTCATCGACGGCCGGTGGCGATTCGCGGAGCATTTCGACCTCCTGGCTCCCCGATTAGAACGGATCGCTTGCTCGAGGCCAGCCGGCGCAGTACCACATTCCTGGAGAGAGTATGGCGCCGATTGGCCCTGCGGGCCATACGGGGGTACCGTACCATCTCGGCTGAGGTAGCGGGCCTCCTCGCGGTGATTCCCCCCTTCCAATTGGTAGCGGCGGAGCGGGCAGTTTTATACCGGGCTGCCCGCTTGCTCCGCCGCCTCCCGGGGCAGGAGCCAACCCGCGAATAGGAAGAGGAGGTCGAGGGTCAGAGACGCCAGGCCCGGTTAGACGTGTTTGCGTGGTGGGGGCGATTGCTCGCCCCCTCGGCGCGTCCATTGGTCTGGGCCCTCCATGTTTGAAACATAGTGTGGGAGATGGATTGGGTGGACCTTCCGTCTCACGCAGATGCTCACCGGACACGGTTGTTTCGGTGAGTACGAAGATGTGATCTCGCAGAAGGAGGCCGCCGAGCGCGTCCGGGCTCCGCCAGGAGGGTCTGGGCGCGGGGGTGTCCCCCGTGCCGCCATGTATCGCCCGTGCAAGGAGAGGGGGGCGAGGGCAGACAGGAACGCGGCGCGGGAGGCGTCCCCGTGTCGGGTCGAGCCCCCAAATGGGGGACGGTGAGGAGGAGCAGGTGGTGAACCTCCTGGCGTCAACTCGTGCCCCAGAGGGGGCTTTTATTGGGGAAGGACGCGGAGAGTGATCCCCTCACCGCGTCAACTTATGACCCCTCCTAGCGGGGGGCGGATCTTCCCTTAGCGGTGCGGGGATTCGCCCCTCGCGCCGCCGTGTGCCCCCGTCCCGGGGGGCGGAGGATGGAGGGGGTCGGGGGAGGAGCTGAACCCTGGCCCCCAGGGGGGAGTTCAACTCCGCCCGGGGTGGATTGGCGCCCCTAGACTTAAGTCTCGGTGGGGGGGGCGTGGGAAGGGTCGGGGCGCCCGGATGTGCCTTCGACAACCCTCCCTTGCCGGTGACGGCACTTTTTTGCCCCGGCCGGGGCGAGGATCTTCAGGTCACCCGTTCCGAGTGGGGCACGAGGTTGCCGGGAGCTGTGGGTGGATCGAGCTGGGGCTCGGGAAGCCCAAGTCGAAGACTCCAGGGATGGGGACAGCGGGCGGGGCCCTCCGCCCGGGGTCCGGTTAGAGTAGGCAGTGGGGGAGGCTAACCCCTCTCCCCGGGATGTATGTTTAGCTAGGAGGTGTCCTGTTGAGTTTTCGCGAGATCCAGGCACCTCCATATTTAGTTCAGGTGGGCGTGTGTTTTTAGTGCTTTTCAAGAGTTTCAAATCAATCTTTGTTATTGAACGTTGAGTCGTTCGAAAGTTTCGAATCGAAACACCTCTAATGTTTATTATGGAAAACCAATTTAAATAAGAAGTTTCGTTTTATACAGGACCAACGTCAAGTATTTATCATTTGTGTTACTATTCTTATATTTGTACACCTCTTCGTTTTGTACACCTTACTATTATAAGAATATAAACTTTTTATTATGTATGAACATTTGTTTAAAACATTGATGTTTCATTTTGATGTTTAAACAAATACAGTAATTTCTCAAATACTAGCGCCGCTCCGCAGGGCGGCGATGATTGAGGTCGGCTCGGGTATATCGGTATGAACACCACTATATTGACACCATGAATCGAATGTTCAAACTTCTTAATTTTCATTATTTTCTATGGTCTTTTACTGGCTTATTTCTGACATTTTTCTGATTAAAACAAGACTAAACACGATATAGTTTCAATTGTATTTAGTTTAATCGACGGTGAAAATTTCGGTCGCAAGGAAGGACAGCATATGGGAAAGAAAGAGACGCGGACAGTCGCCGTCGCCGGTGTAACCATGGGATAAGTATAAAACATCCGAAACATAATCAATACCTCAACCGATACATCAACCGATACCCCCACGATACACCGATAAGAAAACCATTCGATAGACAATTCACCTGAGACCCAATCGATACCTCCCGCGATGCGCCGATAAGACCCAGTATATATGCCCGATGAGCCACTGTAACAATGCTAATAAAAAAGTTGACTTTATGGAGGTAAATAATAAAAACTAGATTTATATTTCCGCAAAATTAGAAACATGTAAAACATTTTAATCTATATGATAATTACAAATTAATAATTATGTTTGTTTTATAGAATATTGAAGTGCAAACAATAAAAATCGTTTAGTTTATAAATACATATAAAAAAAAAAACAAACAAGAAAAGAAAGTTGAGTTGAGGAGGATTCGAACTCGAGCCCTCCGGAGCATCGAGCAGAACCTCTAACACCGTGACCATACAACTATTATACTAATACTTATGAGAAGCTTCTTCTTTCTGTTACTTGACTGCAACAAACTAGCTTTACACGTATTTTTCTTCTTCAATGTAAGCTATTTCCTAAAATATAATTGTTTAGACTTCCAACTGTAATCATATATTAGAAGATTTAGTCGCATTTTTACATGTATCAGTTTTTCCGTACATCCGCCGACTTCCCGTTCGCTCCCATCACTAGCCACCGCAAGGGGACTCGGTCGCTGCGCCCTTACTGATCAAACCGAGCATTCGCCAGCATATTTTATTTTTTTTGACACTGTTCCCCCAAACGGACACTTCTGAGATTTTTATACAAAATAGGTTAGCATCATAGCAATATCTTAGAATTTTTTGGTAGGTGTCAACCCAGGGGAAGATAGTTAAAAAAATTCCCAAAAAATTAATTAATTATTTTCAACTATAAATAATTAGCAAAAAATTCTGAAAAAAATCTGAAATATAGAATGTATCTATATCTTTTGTTTTTCGTTTATTCCATGTCGATATCTCTTCTCGTTTTGGAGCAAATTGCATTTAAGTGCGGAGGAATTTACCCCAATATCACCCTTATCGGTGGGGGTAGACATTTGAAATTTTATACAGTGTATTTTTAGACATGAAACGATGTTTTAAGACAGGAATCAGGAAAATCGGAGCGGGGGCCGCTGGCCCATGCTTATCCGGCTATACCCTTTACTTGATCTCCTTCCTCTGCGGCCCTTTCTTCTAATGGTCCAAACCTTTCGGTTGTTATTATATCTTCATCTGTTTCTTCAATCGTTTGCATGTTTGGAATAATGTTCTTCCACGCATTTTTTATGTCACTGCATGTCAGATCCTTCCAAGATGCACTGATCGCGTGTAGACAATCTTTAATTGTATACTTTTTGAAAAATTCCTCTATGCCATATCCGTGTGCAATGAGACGCTGTTGGTATCGGAATCGTTTCTTTAACTTTTCAATCACTTCTTGACCCATTGGTTGGATCAAAGATGTGGTATTGTAACGAGTCCGATTCGTCTCCCGTGCTCTTCGGTGCTGAATAGCTCGTCGTGCTGAGGTTCGAGGACGAAGAGAGAAACTGGGAGAGAATCGCCGGGACGGAGGACGTGGTGCACGGGTGTAGAAATAACGACTCCCGATCTAGTATAAATGCTCGCTGTATGGGCTCGCGGGTACGGCGCGAACACGGTGATCGGCGCGAAAGGCGCTCGGCGATCTATATGGACGATGATCGCGGCGGCGGGCGGAGCTCGGCGGGCTCACTCGGATGCAATCGGCAACGGCGATCGCATTGCAGTCAGTCCGCGGACTTCGTGCTCGGCGGAGTTAGGGAAAGAGTTCGATCACAAAGTGATCTCCCCTGCCGCGGGTCGGGATTGTCGGATCCGCGATGCTAGTGAGACACTGGCATCGAGGCCTCCCGCGGCGTTTCTACGCGGGTTTCTCTCGAGTAACTGCTCGAAAGAGATGGTGCCATGGGGTAGCTGCCCCACCGCGGAATAGAGTCGTACGCAGAGATCTTCGTAGCTGCGAAGACCTCGTTGTCGGAGGTACGGCGGAAATCTGGATACGGTACTTACTTGGAAAAGACGGCTTGCGACGTCTTCAGGGTAGAATCGGGAATGCCTGGGTAGCTGCCCAGGCTGGGGATCTCTGCTAATTCGGCGTCCGCCTGCCGGAGTTATAGGCGCGACCGTTCATCTTCTCTCGCGAGAAACCGGTTCGGCGCGGTGGCTCTCTCTGGGCCGCGAGTCGTACTACGGTGTTCGCTACGCGACGCGGCGGTGACGCGGTACTGTGATAGTTAGTAACAGGCCTGTCCGATGCAGATCTGTTACAGTGTTAGGTGGTAAAAATTTTACTTCAAAATTATCATCGTGTTTATAGTCACTCGGAAACTTGACTTGAACAATTATCAACAAGTAAAATCACTTTTCCGCACAGCCTATTTTCCAACTGATATTGACGTACAGCTTTTTTAAAATGATTTTCAAACCAATCTAATATAGCTTGGTTTATCCACGCATTGGTTTGTGCTTTAAAAATAACTGGAAGTTGGTTCATACAATCTTAAATCTGTGTATTACAAGAGGCGTAATTTTGTGTGTCCCAGTAGCATTCGTGCACAATCCTACCATCAGTCTGTCTTTTCGCATTTTGTATCCACTGTGACGTTGCAAATATTGCGACGTCACTTCTTCAAAGAATAAAGGTTGAGCAACCGTTTCGCGTATGGACCGGACCCACATCGAACCGTAGCAGAAGCCACCCGCAGAATTCGAGAGCGCCCCACGAGGAAAATCTTCCGTTGTCACAATTAGCGTCTAATGCTATCTATCGCGCATATCGAGTACGACCAGTTTCAGGGACGTGCCTCGAACACCACCACTCCGCACGAGCACCGGAGAGTTGCCCCGTTTCATGGGACCGGCCGGAGACAAACAATTGGCCAGAATATTTGAGACGTCTCAAGGAACCAATTAAAAGGAGCCACGACACACGGGCGGAAAAACCCGGAGCCGACAACGTGGGCTATCCTTTGACGTAGGGATCCTTTTGCGAACACATCATCTTTCGCCCCGCCATCGTCTCATCCCGCTAAATTCGAGGATTTCAGTGAGGGTGGTGTTACGGCATGCCTGGAAAGAATAATCCTCCCCGTTCGCCAAAGGGCGATCGTTAACATCGCGTTTCAAATAGGTCTGGGGCCCTAGGACCTTTTCGAAGGCACGATCCCGCGACTGTTTCAGTCGCGTTTCGGAACGCGCTCGTCCGGGAAATTCGGCTCGGCGGAAAGAGTGTGGGAAGCAAGGATCTACGCGTTCCGTTGATGCGGATCGAAGGGACACTGTCGCACTAGCTATCGTAAGGGCAAGACACCATACCGGTTTCCGTAAAACGCGCTACGTAATATCGTAGGAAAAATCCTAGTTGTTTCCGCGTCGCGGGTGGTTTCTGCTTGCGACCAGCACCCGTTCACGAGGGTTTGGCGGACTCCGGCAAACCCTCCGATTTGTTCTTCGCGGTGGCTCGTAGATTTCGTACGTGGTTCGCATTCGGTTCTATAACGCTTTGAGCTCTCGAACGACAGTTTCCTCGCGGTGCCGACATCGGAAGTCTTCCTCGGGAGTGTTTCGTAGGAAAGAATAGCCGTCCGTCTCGAATTCGGGAATCAAGCGCGCGAGTAGGGATCGTAGTGAATTTCGTCCGCGGTCGCGCAGAGCCGACGCGCCTCTCGAGCGCGTACGACCGCGGATTGTTCATCGCGCGCGGCGAAAACCATCTCTCCCTCGGTGTTATCGCGGCGGTTCTCGCAATATCGCGCCGTCTATCTGCGTCTCGCGAAAACCTCGTCTCGACGAGGATTCTACGTTGTACCGTAATACCGTACTCTCGCGAGTATTTATGACTAACGCGCTCTGCGAGCGCCCATCTTCTCGCACTAGTGTACAAGGAGCGCGTGCTCCTGGATTGCGGCCACGTGGCCGCACTCTTGTATTCTTCACTGACCACCTTCATTAAATGAAATAGAGCCTACTGAGTCTTGTTGCTTTCGACCTGCAAGATCCGTCCTGCCGTGAGGGCTGTCCCCGTTATTTTCCTGTGTTCGAACCTCTGGCCGTTCGCGTCCTTTTTCGTCGCTCGGCTTCTCCGAGCTCGTGCGTTTTGTTGCGAACGGATATCCTTCGCGTTCTAGTCGAGCCTCCCCACAAACTCGCTTTATCCCGGGTAGACCGTAGTTGCACGGCCGCGCACGTCTCGGTCTCAGTGCCTATTAAAACCCGGGGTTGACCATTTTCGTCGGCCTTCAAACTGTGCGAAAAGGGACAAGGTCACACCACTCACACTCCGCTCAGTGTCACGCGCTAACGTTCTTGATGGTAAAGATTTCCATAATATTTCCGGAATTCCCGGTTTCGTCCATATTATAAATATTTTCTACATTATTGTCTTCTTCTTCAAAATTACTAACGAATAAATTAGCTCCATGTTCATCGGCACTGGCTTTTTCACCTTGTATGCGAACCAGTCGAATATGGCGACGTCTTTTAAAGTTTGAGCCATCCACTGCTGAGTTTCAAATTGGAGCAAGCTCCGAACTCTTCTTTCAATTCACATACTTTTTATAGAAGTAGCGCATCCGATACAACATCTCCTACGGCTCTCCTTTCTGCTCTCCTACCACACAAACAACCGTTGTTCCAACTCTTCATACTTCGGTTGCCTTAAAGTTTTCCGACGTTTCTCCAGTTTCCCTTTTTCTGCGAAGTTGTAGATCTCCGCAGCGTTCTTTTGGATTCAACAAAATCTTTCTGGCCCTTAACATTTTTATCACTTAAACTAGCATTAACAACTAATGAATAACTTTAAAAACTAGTTCAGTGTAAAAACTAATACAAAAAGAAACTAATCACTATATATTAATCAATAAAAAACTAAAAAATAGGACACACGATGAGCTAGAACGTCTTGTATTAACTGTGGTGTAACCCAGATGTCTCTACCACGACTTGTGACTAACTGACCCTGTCATCATTTAGAAAACTTCGCAGGAATAGGTAAAAAACAGTGGGAGAAAAGTAAGGAGAGGAGTGCAAAAGTACGGCAAAACCCAGGAGGAGAAGAAGGTCAGGTAAGGACACGCGGAAAGAAGCAATCGGGGAAGGATGCTATAAAAAACGGAAAGAATGGAAAAAGGCAATCAGGAAAGGATGTCATAAAAAAGAAAAGGTTTGCCAGGTCCTGGCCGTAGACCTTGAACCTGGAAGAGACACAGGAGAGGATTAGGCCTGCGTCAGATGTGTACCAGGACTGACCAGACCCGCGCAGAACGGAGAACAATAGGAAAGGAATATGGCAAGGAAATAAGGAGTTTTCTAAAGTGACAGCGGCGTAGGGCAGCGCCAAGGTCGCCATTCAACGATTCAGACAAAAGTGCCAAGTTGACTCTTGTCCTAGCAAGATAAATCCTCCTGATCGATCCCCATCCTGCAGGATCCTTGGTATCACATCTCTAAAAGACTGACGATAGCTACATATTTACTTCACCAACTGACAAGCTTAATGTAATAGGCGCATACTATGAACTAATTAATTCCCCACGCTACTTAAATGAAGGAACTCGACTTAAATCTATTGTAGACCAGGCTGCTAATGACATTATACACAATTTCGCATTAAACAGACAAAATAATACAACTATCACACACTTCAATAATAACAATAGTTCGAAAATTCCAACACCAACTGACGATGAAATATCGCCCTTCTGCAGCCCCCTTGTATAGAATATATCCTAAAAAAACTCCCAAATAAGACTTCTCATGGTCCAGATGGTATACCATCAATAGCACTTAAACATTTACCAATAAAAATGATCATTAACCTAGCAATACTGTTCAACAATTCAATAAATAACAATTATTTCCCCACAATCTGGAAAGAAGCAAAAGTCCTTACAATTCTTAAAAAAGGAAAAATCCTACAGAACCTGTTAGTTATAGACCCACCAGCCTTACACCCAGCCTCAGTAAGATTTATGAAGCTATTACACGGTCCAACAAATTTCAACTTTTTTTATGTTTCCGAATTACTGTTGGGTGGATCTTATTGAGTTTCTTGCGCTGATTCCGAATCTATCTTTAATTTTTCTCCTACACGCACAGTTTTTGAGAAACATGACTTTGAAAAAAAATGTATTTTTCAACTTTAAACAATTATTGTGATGTTATTATAAAAGATATTGAATTGTTCTTTGCAGTGATATCCAATATTAATACATTATGATTGTTTCAACATGTTAAATTCCACGGGATACGGCGCGGCGAACGCCCGTTCTAGTAGTGAGAGTCACTGGCGGCAGCTCATGTCAGGCGAAGATATTTTGCTTTCTGGTTCGTAAAATACGTCGACGTTAGAAAGTTGAAAGGGTGGTTTCTCAAGATAAAAGCCTGCTCTATCGCGTGGTATAGTTCAATTTTCCGCTGGACCCTTATTTTTTTATATAAATTGAAAAATATCCTCAAAAATCGGTGCAAAAGTGGTGTCTCTCCGTCTTTAATGATTGTTTAAACATGTTTAAACAATCATAATGTATTAGTATTGGATATCATTGTATATTTGGGAAAGTCTACAGAATCTTTTGCTGTAAAAAACAATTCAATATCTTTTATAATGACATTACAATATTTGTTTAAAGTTGAAAAATGTTTTTTTTCAAAATCATGTTTCTCAAAAACTGTGCGTCTAGGTGAAAAATTAAGGGCAGATTCAGAATCAGCAGTTTCCAACAGTCATTTGGAAACAAATTTGGTGTTGGACAGTGTTATTAACGATGAAATTAACAATTACTGTAACTTACACAACATTTACCTGGTAGCCAATTTGGATTTAAGCAACATACGCAATTCATAAATTTATTTCACTTCTAGATATTGAAAAAGCTTTTGATTCAATTTGGCTGGAAGGTCTCTTATACAAACTTAACAAACAGAAATTTCCATTCTGGCTGACGTATACCGTCTGGGATATGATAACAAATAAAACATTTTACACTTGGGACGGAAAAAATTAAGGAGGACTGCAACAGGGCACCGTCAACTCTCCCATTCTCTTCAACATCTTCACCAGTGACCTTCTCAGATCTTTCGAATTTAATGAACCAGGTAAAGCGTCTGTCCTGGCTTTTGTCGATGACTTAGTTACTTATGTTTCAAATAATAGAGTATTTAGAGTATTTAAAGTACAATCTCATCTAAAATCCATTGTAGAAAAAAATTAACAACTATTACATTAATTGGAACCTCAATCTTAGCTCTAGCAAATGCGAAACTATCCTATTTCGTAAACCCCTAGTTTCCCTCAATTCAAAAGTCAAAGCTGTTACCAATATTAAAAAACCAATTCCGCATAAGAAAACTGTTAAGTACCTAGGTGTACATATTGACTATTTATAGATTTACAATTAAATAAAGCTTACGCTGCTTTTAAAGCTAATAGTAGGCTACTACATAACAAGCATCTTACTCAAAGAGCAAAAACCATTTTATACGTGTTACTAATCAGACCAATAATATCCTACGCAGCACCTGTTTGGTGGAATATTAACCACAACTATGGAAAGAATCAGACTTTTTGAAAGAAAATGCCTAAGAGACTGTAATAAATTATATAGAACGAAAAACACTGACTGGCAACACTACGTTAAGAACACAATCCTTTACGACACGGCTGACATATCAAGAATTGACGTTTTCCTTCTACAATTGACCAGAGACTATCTCAGTAAACTCCCACACATTAACAACACCATATTACAGCAAATTATTATCCAAGACGACACCACATCACGCAAACAACTCAGCACTGGCTACATCTCACCTCAAACATTCTTATACTGTGACAAGACTGGAATTATCCAAGACGAAAATAATATACCCATCATTTATCACTGGCGTAGAAATAAAGCCAACAAACGCATAGCTTATAACAGCAATTCATTCACTAACAATAAAGAAATAGTGATTCGACAAACTTTGATCGTCTAAATTTCAAAAGATATTGGTGGCTCTTAAAAGATAGCACCCATCTAAATGAACTTCATAACCGCAGAGCCTCCAATAGGTCACGTTAGGAATAGCCTACCCATAACAATAATATATTAAGAATCAACGGTTTAAACCCATTGTACATAATATCTGTAAATATTAAGTTATTTTAATTTTAATTTTTCCTAATAATTCACAAGAATGTTTTTGAGATTTTTCACAATACCCAAGGAGTATATGCGCTTTCTCCAAAAACCCACAAAATATAATATATAGATATAACTAAATATCGTTAAAAATAATTACAATAAATATTGTTACAAATCTAGAATGAGAATGTTGATTTAGGAGCAATGTACGCGTACATTCAACTAAATACCAAAATTGTGAACGGATGGTCATTTTTTCTATATGTTTATTTTGGTGCCAACCATTTATATAAATCAATGTACTATACCTAACCAATAAACATATTTAAAAAAAGGTGTCGCCAGATGCTATTGAAACGAAAAACACGTACTCTCCTCCTTTTCCCCTTCCACTATCCTATTCCACCACCATGAGCACACTCCAACGTCCCCCACTATAACCGTAGACTGGTTGCGCAGTCGCGCAACGAGGAGAGGGGGTATGTGTATTCCCCTCGATTCTCTCGATCTGGCGATACTGTATCCCAGCGTCTAAGGCAGGGCCCGCTAGATAGTCTTACCGATGAGTCCTCTAGAGGAGTCCTACTATTCTACTGAGGCTTCAGTATTATCTTTCTATTATATAAAATAGTTTTGTGGTTTCTGTCGCCCTAAAACGCCGAGCAGGTTGCCTTCTGAAGGGGAACCGAAAATTGAGAAGCGGATTGCCTTCTGAAGGTGGACCGAAAATTGAGAAGCGGTTTGCTTTCTGAAGGGGAACCGAAAATTGACAGTGTGTATTTTTCAGAGAGAGAGAGAGAGAGAGAGAGAGAGAGCGGGAGAGATAGAGTGCGAGAGAGAGAGGGGGAGAGGGAGAGCGGGAGAGAGAGAGAGCAGGAGAGAGAGAGTGCGGGAGAGAGAGAGCGGGAGAGAGAGAGCGGGAGAGAGAGCGCGGGAGAGAGAGAGAGCGGAAGAGAGAGCGGGAAAGAGGGAGAGGCGCCGCGGAGGTTGGCGAGCGTAGCGAGCAGGGGGCGTAGCCCCCTAGTAAGCTTATAAATGAATTATAAATCAAAATTATAATCCTATACAGGGTGTGTCCGTTAAGTTATGTCACCATTTTTTAAGCATTTCCAGTAGTGCAATTAAAAAATGTTTTAGACAAAAGTTTTATGGCGACAACGAAAAGTCTAATACAAAGAGCGGAGCTCTGTATCGTAGAAGATAGATCGCAGTTCGAACATCTGATGTAACTTGATTTATATTGTTAGAAATAATTTTTCATTAAAATTACGTTTGCACAAAATTTCCGAGTTTGAGGTCATTTCAAGGTCATAGTGTAATACACTATTAAATTCGTGTCGACGTCAGAAACAATCCCATGATGTCCAAAGCATGTGGTGCCATTTAAAAAAGTCAAGGTGACCTTTACTTTTTTACGTAAAAAGCATTCTTTCAGATTTAAGAATATGCGAACATGTAGCCAAGTACTGAGAAACTTTTGTCTAAAACATTTTTTGATTGCAGTACTGGAAATGCCTAAAAAATGGTGACATAACTTAACGGACACATCCTGTATATAAATAACTTCGCCAAAGAACAATAGCAATAAAAACCCGTTAAAAACGTTAGTTTTTAGCGGGGATCTCGGAACAACTTTAGAAATGCCTAATAGATTTTATACCAGACTCACGGAATCTATACGGTTAATATTGATGCGAAGGGGAATTTTAGCCCGATCTCACTGGAAGTTGACTCTACGAGATACAGCACGACGCGACACGATTCGTGACTACAGAAGTACTAGCCCCTGAGAGTAAAAATGTAAGGGTTTATATACCCCTAGAATGAATGGGGTGGTCTGTTCATAATCTGAGATCTCGATGGGCCAGACTCTCGTTTTTTGTCATTTCCAATTAAATCGGGCCAGAGCTCGATCTTGTTAAGGGATATGATTTCAGTGGAATCAAACAGTCTAGTGAAATAGGTAACTGTAAAACTTTATTATAAAATGGCTAATATAAGTGCACCAGGTTTGACCTTCCTAAACCGACTCTACCATCGAACTGAACTCGCGACTCGCGTCTCGATCGTCGCTTCGGCTGCTGATCGTCTTTTTAACCGCCGATCGTCTTTTCAGCCGCCGATCGTCACTTCGAGGTGACGCACACCACTATACACTATTCGTTACATTGTAACAGCATTCTTGGATCCTGAGTTTTCATTTCAGAACTGTTTTACTTCAATAGGTCTTCGTTAAAAGGGTCGACTATGATATGAAAGGTTATTTAGGACGCTTCCTGCCAGAGACGCTCTTGAAGAGATTCCCGTGAGAAAGTCGAACGGAATCTGTTCTCCAACCGTCACATCTCCCCACCAAGAAGAAACAACGCGGTTCGCGTGATGCTTTCCCATAAGGAAGGAAACGTCCTAGATACTATTGACTTTTGAGAAAAAAGGAAAACGAAGATAGAAAGGAAAAAATAAAATAAAATTAAAGAAATGAGGAGTGTAGAGTAGTGTAGTGTGATGTAGTGTGTACTTAGGTGCTAGGTGACTCTAGGTTGGAACTGCGTAGCCCAATTACAGCCAACCTTGGGCGACGTCGTGCGGTGGCTGGTCCGGGAGTTTGTCCAGTAGAAGGCGCCCTTCGATGTGTCCATCCTCCGCGGTTGACACACTGACGACACAACCGCTCCTCTTTTCCATGACGTGTTTTGCGAAAGTGGTTACTTTCGCAATGGGGCGGCTGTTGCGGGTGGATGCCCTCGAGGACCATCCGGATCGCCTACCAAGGCTGAGACTGGAAGCGTGGCGGCAGGATCCACACCTGGTTGACTTCACGCTGCACCGTCGTACCGCGATCTCCCAGCGAGACGGAGATTATTCCTGCTCGTACTTCAGCCACCTCGCCCCGGAGCCAACGGGATCCGTCTCGTACCGCCGTAAGAAGTCCCGGATTGATGGCGGCCAACATAGGCACGCATAGGTTGGTGGCGCGTCTCCATGTGTCTTCTGAAGGCCCTGAAGAAGGTCTTCACCTCCTCCGCGATGATCCAGGCGGTCGTCTGGTCCTCGACCGCGCGAACGATACACCGAAACGGCGCGTGCACCGCACGGGGCCTCATCAGATTTGTACTTTTGGCTTTTTGTGCCATGGCTCCCCTGGTGTTCAGCTGTGAATATTCCTATCCGTCAGCTCAAAGAACTCTAGATGGTGATCTGGTGACTCTGGTCGCTCCCGCTTCGTGTGTGTTTTGATGTTTTGCGTTGAGTTGACATTGCCCTGCATTTTACAACCTTTCCTCCGTTCGCAGGTTGGTAAGATCGAGGAATGATGATTTGTTCTGGTCTATTTTCCTTTCCAGAGCACCCGCTCTGTCCAGTTTGAACTGCAATACTGTGCCTTCCCTCAAACGACATGGGTTGCAAAAATGCGTTCTTTTGCATGGATGCCGTGACTGTGATTCTGGAGACCCGGTGCTCTGCTTTTATAGGGGCTGAGGTCCTTATCTCTCCATATGTGTGGTACTGCTGAGGGGTGGGGGTAGTCCTGCTCCTCAGAAGATTGAGGCAGAGGGCTTCATATTTGGCGGGGCTGTGTGCCCACTTCTGATGGTTGCATAATTTTTGCTTCTGTCCGTCCAACGTTATTACGGCACGCGTTGTACTGGTTTCGGAAAAATTTGAATTTTACAATGATTATGCCAACAAAGATAAGAAATGCTACCACTATTCCCATGGAGGAAAAAGTTGTGATTTGGTGATGTCTGACCAAATCTCGATGAGTCGTAATACTCTTTATCCGTTTTTCTATTTCGTAGAGAGATGTAGCCGCTGGAAGCTGATCCCAATGGTTGATGAAGTGTTCCTTACTTGATGTGTTTAAATCTATTACCTTGATGTGGTGTTCCGATATCTCTGGTAGCAAAAACGACAGATTGTATGATGCAGCAGGGTAGTATACTATATTTCCTGAAGTTTTTATTATGTCCAGATCCCTCAACTGCATGGAGTTGATCGTAGTCTGACAGTCTGCTTCTAATTTGAGAATATCCGTTTTGAAAAGGTCTTTACTGTCGCCTTTTTTCCTTTGCAATAAATTTGTGCCTTCTTTTCCTCAGGCATAAAATATATCCATGTAGCGGGTGCGTTTAGAACTCGCCAATAGGGTTCCAAGTGCCCAGTCACCTTTATATTGCAGATGCTCCGGTCTATTGTGGTGGAGTTCAACAGTAAGGTAGTTTGACAGATAGCATGTTGATTCGTTTGATACAAAGGCAGCGTAACTGGTCCTAATAGCTGTTCGTGGTGGTGACGGCAAGTTTTTAGATAATCTTCGATAGGCAGGAAATACTGTTGTTCATCAGATGATACTGTGATGTACGTGAATCGTGGTTGGATGTACGATATCACTGTTTTCGATCCAAGTGATTGTATCGATGGGCAGAGGTAAATTTTGTAGAAGTTAAATACTTGATGGTGTAATAGTGTTACGATGAGCTCAAAAACTATCGTGCCTCTAGTGAAAATTATATTCAACTTGGTAATTCTTTCAAGCGGCTCTGTTAGAAACTCTTCAGGTGAGAAAGGAAATTCATGGGATGAAGTTTGCCTAATTTTTAAAGCTGAATTTAATAATTGTTGGGGCGAGAAAATCGCTGGATGAAGAATCCCTTGTTTTGCCAGAAGTATTGCGTCTATTAACAATAGTAAATTAGTACTATAATCGTCTAAACCTTTTTCAATTTCGAACAGTGCTTCCCTCATAACACCCTCGAAATGTAGCCTGTCTATTTCTGACTGCGTTCCGTGTAATAAAGAAAGAATGTTCGGAAACTGCTCTCATGAGTTCAGACATTCCCTTGGTTAAATTTAATAATCTTGTATGTACTGTCGAGAATTCGCCCTTGATGATATGAGTTTGTTGCTATTACTTCTGTGATCTCTTGTTGATTCTTATATATTTTGTTTAATTCCTGATTGTAATAGTCTGCATCCTCTTGAGTTAAGGTTCCAAATAAAATATTGCTGATCGTACCCATGAATCCAAACGGTGCATTACGTCGAGGTGATTTTACATTCAAGTATGGGTTTACATCATGGGTGATCACCTATGGATCTTATTAGGTTCCGATAATAACGCGTATTTTCTTCCTTCTTGAGCAGTCGAGGTCGAGTTGAGACATTTTGTTGCCTCGCGTCTTTTGCAGAGTTGATTGAGCATGGAAATCAGCTGTTGGACCGGTGGTGCATATTGTAAATATTTGTCAACATCGAGAAAAGTTACCAGATGCCATTGAGTTTGGTAGGTTCTCAGATCCGACAGTTTCTCGAAAAATAATCCGGTTTCTTCCTGTACTTCTTCCTGTTCTTCTTGTTCTATCGTTGAATCATTCTCCTTCTGAGGTTGGCTCGTTGTTAGCGGCAGGAGGAGTAGATAAAAAAGTATCGTGTTTATCTTCGGCTGTTGATGCAAAATAAGCATGTTTTAGTTTATCCTGATGTTTGATGATTGTTTTGTTATGCGTCTGTAATACTACGTTATCCAAGTCCGTCACGTCTATTATTCTATACGGTCCAATATAGTGGGGGTCGAATTTACTAGTACGGGGTTCTAGGAGTACGTAAACAAAATCGCCCACGTTGAATGTGGCAGGTTTTGCTCGGCCATCGTAGTAATCCTTGGAGCGAATTTTTGCTTTATTCAAATTATCTGCTGCTACGTTCTACACCCGTTCTACGTCGAACGTATACGTTCGACACCTCGTTCTACGTTGAACGTGCACGTTCGACACCCCGTTCTCGACTAATTAGTGGTAATGTAATATCATGTTTAAAAAACGGACTAAAAAGTATAAAATAATATAAATAACATTATTTAAAATAAATTTGTTATTGTGAATTTTTAACAGCTCTGAAAATACTTGTCAGATCTAAAACGAAAAACGTAGGGCGCAAGGTAATAGTAAGGAGTGTATCATTTGCAGTGCAATAAAATTGTTAGTGATTTAGGTGAACTATTCATGCATCAATTATCTATTGCATGCGCCCTACATTTTTCGTTTTAGATCTGACAAGTATTTTCACAGCTGTTAACAATTCACAATCACAAATTTATTTTAAATAATGTTATTTATATTATTTTATACTTTTTAGTCCGTTTTTTAAACATGATATTTCTATTTAAATAAATGTATACTTTTTTGTATATCTTAAAAACGTAGTTTTTAAAAAAATTTTTTTTTATTTAAATAATTATTTTCTGCTTTTTAGTTTTCTTTGAGTGAAATTTTTCAATCGATCTTAAATTATAGATTTTTTTATAAGATTTTTTATTTCAATATTGAAACAAATTAATGCCAAATCCTTCTCGGTTATCAATTTTTTAAATATACAATTTCCCAATTCACCGTCAAAACGTGTGCTACCACAAAGAGAAGATCCTGTAGAGCGCAGGGAAAGAATAATTGGAAACCATGAAAATTTAGTTAGAGAGTTTATTGATTCTGATCTAATTAGTGGTTTCTTAAATTTAATAAACAATTATAAAGAAAAGCATGTAATTTCGAACCATTGGAGTATTAAAATAACAAATTCAAAAATTTATTTTTGCATGCTTGTATGTAGTGATACTTCTGATTTCTTGGTACTTAAAACACATATTGTGATTAGTAATGACATGAAATTACAAGTTTCTCAAGAAGCTAATGAATTTTTATTTCACGAATTGCGATGATGATAGTAATGATCTTCGTAATCTTTCTGTTGATGTCAGCGGTTTTTCAGAAATTTTTGACACTGATTATTTATCCACTTCTATTGTTGATGATTCCATTAAGATTTATATATCCGGTTATGGATTCCATTCTGTTGAAAAAAAATTGAATTGTAATACATATATGTAAATTATTAATTGTGGAGGATAAAGCTACAACTGTAAATAATGTATATTTTGATCATCTACAGAAGATGTAACAATTGTATTTACTCACATGTGTGCAATAATGGAAAACCATAATAAATATAGAATCTGAAAATCATAAACACATTTTATGTAAATTAACATATATTAGTATACAATCAGATATACATTATTTAGCATTTTTAGATAGATGCATTTGTGGTAAAGATTATTACTCTCGGAACTATAAGGAAATCCAACCTTTTATTGGAAATTGGAAATTTTTCATTAAAATTACGTTTGCACAAACCTGTATATGTATTCATTTTGATTTTAAATTTGTTGAATACAGATAATATCTATATATCCATATAGATATGTACATTATTCTTCAATTTTCTGGTCCAGTGTTCTTCTCTCTGTAACATATTTAATTATATTAATATTAATTAATGTAAACGTAGTTGTTTATAGAATAGAATTTATTTTTCTTTTAATGTAATTTTGTAATTTATATATATACTATATACTTTTTCCATTACTTACATATTTCTTCTGTTCCACACACGGTAGGACTCGAGCAAGTTACATCAGATGTTCGAACTGCGATCCATTTTCTATGATACAGAGCTCTGCTTTTTGTTTCAGTTTATGTTAACTTCCATCGCTTCCCATATTATTATGTTTCTATTTATCACGTACGCTTTAGAATCGTACGTTCAAGAACGCATGGTCCAATTCATTGGCCACCGCGTTCTCTGGGTCTGTCTACGTTGGATTTTTATCTTTTGAGATATCCGCAATCCGTTGTTACGACACAACAATTAATGATATTCAAGAACTTCGGAATCACATAGCAAATGCATATAATAGCATAAAAAAGAGAAGCTCTCATTATAGCGACAACAAGAAATCTAATACAAA
This sequence comes from Lasioglossum marginatum, assembly GCA_028455795.1. Taxonomy (NCBI): domain Eukaryota; kingdom Metazoa; phylum Arthropoda; class Insecta; order Hymenoptera; family Halictidae; genus Lasioglossum; species Lasioglossum marginatum. Next base: position 240,740 of record CM052258.1, on the reverse strand, counting down.
GAGCAGAGCTCTGTATCGTAGAAAATGGATCGCAGTTCGAATATCTGATGTAACTTGATTTATTTTCTAAGAAATAATTATATTTCATTAAAGTTACGTTTGCACAACCCTGTATCTTCATCAATTCATTTTGATTTTAAATTTGTTGAATACAGATTATATCTATATATCCATATAGATATGTACATTATTCTTCAATTTTCTGGTCCAGTGTTCTTCTCTCTGTAATATATTTAATTATATTAACTTTAATTCATGTAAACGTAGTTGTTTGTAGAATAGAATTTATTTTAATGTAATTTTGTAATTTATATATATACTATATACTTTGTCCATTACTTACATATTTCTTCTGTTCCACACACGGTAGGTTTTGAAAATCTTTATCAAATAACATTATTTTCTTCCAATTTTGCATATTTGCACGTCCTGTCATAACATAACATAACCATGTATTTCTAACCTTTTCGTTTCGTCGTACTACCGAACACTCACGCCATGCCGCGCGACGGTTAATATAGACCAATCAGAGGACAGGGCCCGGAGAGCCCGGTATTGCATTAGCCGATTCGGAATCCGTCCGGCGTCCGTAGTACACGCTCGTTTTTTATTAATAACTCGTTATTAGACGAACAGACACACAAGAAAGCGAGTAAATATTGCATTGTCACACAGTTCTAAGCTATGTTTGAAGTTTCAAGTCTCTAACTCTAGTTTAAACAAAGATCCACCCATAAGAATGCGACAGACAGACCGGAATACCGGAAACCGGAAAGACAAACAGACAGACAGACAGACAGACAAGAAAGCGAGCTAATAAAAACGTAGTAAAATACTAATCAAGCTGATTTCATTGTTCAATTATTTTTGAGAAATGTTTATGGTTTATCAGTGCCTGATAGACTTACAGAATTAATAGAACGTCACAATTTTAAGGTTAGCTGAGTCCTTCGCGGAAGAAACGTCGGAAAAATCGGTTTATATTTTTTTTAACAACGGCGCACTAAACCAAAAAAACTGAAAAAATTCATGAGCATTAACTATAACAATATATCGGTACCATAAAAATATAATTCTGTCGTCTCAAGAACTTCCATGTGAAATCTGCATTTTTTTCGATTTTTATAAGGTTTTTGATTTCTTACAAGCAGGATTTTCACTTTAAAAATCTAAAACCAATTGCAAAGTATGTATTTGGGTTCTTGACATGTGTCAGATTTTTCTCAGAATTTCTAAACATCGTTAACTAGGGAAAATAGACCAAAAACTAATTTCTCGATTTTACCCCATAACTACCCTCCCGATCGAGATACAGGGTTGAAATTTTGCACAGTATGTTTTTTCTTGGTGCCCTATCGAATGACCCATCGTCGATATAATTCGGTTCAAGGGCATTTTCGACTATCTTAAGTTTCACGTGAAAAAATTAGAAGACAATACTTCCATTGTGTTAAATTATGACAAATTTTTAGTGGGTGATGTGTTTATTAACTGTTATGTAACCTACTGAACTATCATTAAACTTACACAAATTCTTAAAAGATAATATATAATATACAACACAAGATAAAATAGAAATTAACTTAAAATAAAATCATATAAAATAAAAAATTATATAGAACCTATAGATAATATAGAATAAAATATTGTTCGGGAACCTGGGACTAATGTAGGTTTCGGAGTGGACTGTATGGAAAATGAAAGGATCGGGTGCGAACACAGATGGGAGTCCGGAATGGGAAAATCATATGGGAAACGTGAGCGGGAAAGGATCAAGAAAGCACTGTGAGACACGTTGCACGTTGTAACCGTGATTTATTGCTTGCGATCGCGAGAAGGGATGGTACGATCGAGCGAGTTGTCGATCCCGATGGGCAGTACACAATATACAAGAATTGGACGCGAACTGAAGCGTGTTAAGCGTTTGGTCGTTAGAACGAGTCTGATCTTCTCTGATAATGCGAGTGATTCGCGGTGATTCTCGGTAATTCTCGGTAATCACGTGATCACGCATCACGCGCGCGATACCGGGAATCGCCCGAAACATGGGCTTCGCGTACAGGTGATTGTCAGGAGCGTAAATCCTGTGTATGTGTAACGCGGGGGGCTACTGAGGGCCGTATCGCTCGACCGATCTTAAAACTAACTTAAGTCTAAGCTTAATCCTAAACAAATATAAACACGAAATATAATATATATAATGTTTATTTTTATATTTCGTTTTTAATTATTGCCATAATTTACCATATTGTTATACTTTCTAGGCGTATGTAACTCCGTAAGGATATTTTAATGATATTATCGATACATATTTAAGTTCATTCGGAGCAAATTGGTCAAAAAGCCAGAAATATTGTCTTTTTTGTTTTTCACGTGAGACGTGCATTATTTCAAGCTTTATAGAAATAAAAAGCAGGCACGCGTTTGCCGAATATATTTTATATATTTGCCGTTATAAGTTAAGAAAAAGAAAACCGTTCTTACCATGATCTATTTCATGAGAACGCAGAGTATTTGAATCTCGGGTATCGCAATAACACGCTCGCCCGAACTTATTCGATTCTTTTCGAACCCGCCCGACGAAGTTGAAGTCGAATCGACAGGTCGACTGACTTTCTGCGACCCGACCCGAACCCGAACATCGGGCGGCACGTACATTCGTAATATTCACCTATATTTTTTTATTTACGTATACCACTTTAAAGAAGTAAATATGGCCCAAATTATGCCGTATTTAGACTCATTTTAATTAGAAAAATCTCACAAATATGTTGGAAATTCCGTAAAAAAAGAATGAAAATGTTACGTACGAAGGCTTTGCCTACGTGACTGTTTACTCCCTTCTTGGAACCACGTCATTGTATGTAGGAGGTCCGGCTCACAGGCCCAAATAAACAGCTTTCCCCTTATGGGAAAGTGCATGCAGCTGGAGACCTTAGTAACATCTTCCAGATTCTTCATTATCCCCACTACCATTTTTCATAAACATTTTTGACTATATAAAGAGCTCCAACTAGTCCACCACGGGCTTCTTCACTGAATATGGATCAGTACGCGTCTCGTGAGATAGGGTTCTTATTCCCTTTTGATCAAATTCACGCATTTCTCAGTGCGTCAAAACCGAGAGCTCGTGAGCTAGGGTTCCGCAATAACACTTTACAAATAACAAGTGTAGCCGGTCAATTCTATTCTCGAATATATTGTACTTTTACCAGACATTTGAGAGTCTTTAATCTCATCCTCCACATCCATTTAGAATTCCAGTATCTAGCAATTATCCCACCTCGATAAACCGCTCGAGGTTTATCTATTATTTCTGTTAGAGAGTTACGAGAGCCGATCTTTCCTAATACCTTACCCTTACCGAAATCCTGTGACACCCGGTGGTGAAAGAGATACCGGCTAGTTCACGATTTCCTATCTAGTGGCGACCCGGTGGTGAAACAGACGCCGGCTAGTCCACGACCACCCTTTCCTATCTAGTGGCGATCCGATAGTGAAACAGACACTGGCTAGTCCACGGCTATCCCGTTCTTCCTACCTAGTGGCGACCCGGTGATGAAACAGGCACCGGCTAGTCCACGACAACCTATCCTGTGACACCCGGTGATGAAACAGGCACCGGCTAGTTCACGACAATCCCGTTAAGAAGAACAAGCCCTCGACTCGTAACAAAAAATAAAAAATTTTTGAATTGTGTCGGCTGCCTTGTCCCTCAGTCCCTCTTTGTCATTTGCGCGCTGTCGTAAAAAAAGTTCTAATGATATGTTGCTAGTCTAAAAATATGATCAATGCTATTTTTCTATTTCTCTAAAAAAACCTGCATTTATTGAATTTTTGCGTTTTTTTCATTTTTTGTAAATGAAAAATCTCAAATATCAATTTCAATTAAATGCAATTAAATGATTAAATTAATGTAATTAAATGGGGGAAAATTGATCGAAAAAATCAGATGGCGCAACGGCTGTTTAAATATTTCGAAGGGCATTTTTTACTACCCCGCCAAGTCAACTAAAACTATTAATGAGTTTCAACAACAAAATATTTTAAATAGAAAACTAAATTTTGGCAAATAAGATAAGATTATAGCAAACTTCGAAAAATCGAGTCTGGCCATAGACATTCAATTTTCAGGAAACACTATTCTATGATGTCCTGTCGGACGGAGAAAAGGGAAGCGAAGCTCGAGGGCTTCGGTCGCCGGAGAATGAAACATTGTAACATGATACGGATCGGGTCGGGTATATCGGTGTGAGACCACTACTAATCAAACAACAAAACTTAATTATTTATCATTAGTTCTTTATAGCATTTTCCTTAACATATTTGGTGAATTTTTTTTATGAAAATGATACCAAATATGATACAATATAATTCGTTGGGAAAAAAAGAGACGCGGAGAGTCCTTCTTTCAAAATTTCGACTTCGACTTCGACTGCATGCTCTTCGCCTCGCCGCCCAATGTACTTAGTGATAAGTGAATCATGTTTCAGAAGGTGGTTCAGTTCAGAATGAAATAAAATCATATTACACACACTTTTTAAATAGCGTCACGTTGCAAGAAATTTTCATATAGAGTAATATAGAATTATTTTTTTAGATATCTTTGTACGAAATACTGCCTCTAAGTAATATTGTATGGATAAGAGCCGTCGAAAGTTAGTTTAATTAGTTAATACTTTCATCTTGTTAATATCTCTACTTTAATAATTGCAGTCAATGCTATTGAGCATTACAAGTGGTATTATTGGATAAATAAGTAAAAAAATTAATTTTCTGTTTCCTACTAAGGATCTCAATAAAAACGATTGAATTTTGTCATTACATAACACAACAGAATATTTTTTAAGAATCATTATTTTATAAATAACGTAATAATGTTGAAATTACTTTTAAATTCCGATACTTTTGTAGAATATTACGTATTAATTGTAATATTGTAAAACAATGATTACAATGGTGATAATAAAGAAAATAAGAATGCAATAAGAAAATTATATAATAGTATTTTAATTACAGAATTTTAATTACATTATTTAATTACAGAATGGGTAATGTCAGCATTCTACTCTATTTAGGTAGAAACGAGATACTCGTCGGTGGTGGAACTTTTAGCGGTATTTGGTAGCGGTATAGCGATATGTGGTATTTCAGATCACTGTAAGTTCCAGGGCTGCAGGCAAGCTCAAAAATGCGATCCGAGTTCGAGTCGAGTCGAACCGAGACTCGTTTTTCGAGCCGAGTCGAGTACTCGCACGAAGCGAGTGGCTCGCACGAAGCGGGTAGCTCGCATCGACGTTATCGGCTCGCATCGATTGCGAGCTGCTCGAATCGGTGCGAGCTACTTGCATCGATGCGAGTACTCGACGCGGCTCGATCAATCCAGTCGAGCTCACAGCTCGGCTCGCACCGAGCATGCGAAACGAACGGCTAGCATGAAGGAATCGACTCGAAATAAATTCAAGCGTAATATGACATTGAAGTTCTCGTAGTACCGCGTTTAAATTATTATGTTGGATGTGTCTTATTGTGATTATTAATGTGTATTTTTTCAGATCTTTCGGACTTAGCGAACAGGTTTAAAAAAATTGGAAAAAAAATTCGAAAAAAATGCATATTTTGTATCGAAGTTTTGGAGATACCAGTTTTATAAAAATTCAGTAATGAGATATTATTGAAACAATCGTTTTTAATTATTTTCAGAATTTTTTATATAGTGCATCGTACTTAAAAAAAATAAAAATCAATTTTTTCGATATTTCTTTACCTTTTGTAGGTGTATTATGTAATATATATTCAGAAAAATAATGTACAAACTTAAAAATGCAATAATAATTTAAAAAACCTAATTTTAAAATTTGTTTTATATTTCAATATATGAACAAGACTTCCAGCAATTACATTAGTGCAGAGGGCAAGATCTCCAGCTGCGAATCTATGGGCCCTGAATCGAATTCCAATACCGAATGATTTTTTGTCGTTAAACACTTTTTTTCCTTCTATCTTAACCATATAATTGTTGTAGAGATATTTTAAATATATTTTCAAAGCACCGTTCGCACCGAAGATCGAAGCAAATTTACTCGCACCGAAGCGAACGGCTTACACGAAATGAACAATGTATACAATGTATGCGATGTATAGCCGTGAAATGAGTTTTATATTGAAGTTTCCAGAGTACCCCGTTTATATTAATATGTTGGTTGTGTCTCATCGTCATTATTAATGTATATGCTTTTCAGATTTTTCGAATTTTGCGATCGTCTTTAAAAAATTGCAAATCTCAAAAAATTCGAAAAAATGCATATTTCCTATTGAAGTTTGGGAGATACCAATGTAACAGACCTGCACTACGCAGGTCTGTTACGAATAGATCGCACTCCGAATCCTACCGAACGAGGACAAAAGCCCCCGAAATACAAACGTCAACTGCCGCGTACCGCCGGCACCCCGTCACCGCACCAAAGTCACCCTCGCCGCGTCAACCCCGCGCCTAGAAATCACATTTTGGCGGGAACCGGATGCAAAAATCCTCACCTTTGGCAACAGAAAACACGTAATAACCCCTAACACCTCCGCACCACTACCCTCCATCACCAAACTATGCCTATAAAAGGCCCCGAAAATCCAATACAAATCGCTCTCGTTCCTGCTAGAGAATTGACCTAGCCGATCCGATAAAACCGTAAGTAGGAAGTTTCAATACTTTCTTCCGTTCGCTAGGATAGCGAAACCGACCGTCACCTTCCGTACCTTTTTCTTCTCGCTAGGATAGCGAGACTCTCAAACGTTACTCCGTTACGCCGTTCCCTTCGCTAGGATAGCGAAATCTCCGTCACTCCGCACACCGTTTCTTCTCGCTAGGATAGCGAGATTCTCAAACGTCACTCCGTTACACCGTTCCCTTCGCTAGGGTAGCGACACCTCCGTCACCCCGCACACCGGTTCCTCTGGCTAGGATAGTGAGACTCTCAGCCGTCACTCCGCTACGCTGTTCCCTCGCTAGGAAAGCGAAACCTACGTCGCCCCGCACATCATGCCCTCTCGCTAGTCCTCCTGCCGCCATATTCCTCGAGAGAAAACCGCCGTCGCACCGGGTCCGCGAGACCAAATGCTGGCACCGTAAACGCCACCCCCGCGAACATTGTCCAACGTCACGAACTTCCCCAACGCGAACACCGTCGCCACGAACCGCGAAAACGCCACAGCGAGGCTGTTTCAATATTATCTCGTATTTCATTATTTCTCCTACACCCCGTCTTTTCCCGCTCGAATCGACCTCCTCGTTTCTCGATCACCCTGGCTCGACGAGCTACTTCAGTCCGAGGAAGTATCGTTACGCATATAACAACCGCGACGAACAAGAACCGTTACACCAGTTTTATAAAAATTCAGTAATGGGATATTGCCGAAACCATTGTCCTTAATTTTTTACAGAATTATTTATATAGTGCATCGTACTTAAAACAAATAGAAATTAATTTTTTCGATATTTCTTTACCTTTTGCAGGTGTATTATGTAATATTGAAAATTTTTAACAAACTTAAAAATGCAACATAAATACTGCTTTGAAAATATATTTAAAATACCTCTACAACAATTACATGGTTAAGAAAGAAGGAAACAAGTGTTTAACGACAAAAAAATCATTCGGTGTTGAAATTCGATCCAGGGCCCAAAGATTCGCAGCCTGGAAGTCTTGTTCATATATTGAAATATAAGGCAAATAAAATATTTTTAAAACATAGTTTTTTTAAATTATTGCATTTTTAAGTTTGTTCATTATTTTTCTGAATATAAAAATGTTCACTATTACATAATATACCTACAAAATGTAAAGAAATATTGTTACACCGATCACGTTGGAGCGAATGATGTGTCAAAGAAAGGCACCGGGTTCGAGCGATGGGAAGGTTAAAGAAGGAGGTTCTCGATCATGATGAATCGGAAGGAACGACTCACTGCGTTTAAATGTTGAAACCGGGTTTCTCCGATTTCAGTCCACTATTTAATCAATATATAATTGATATTCCTGCGAATATATCGATACAGTTCGGCGATACTATTCAGGCGAATAGTTACAATTCGTTTCGCACGTCGCGTAAATCTTCGGAAACTTTTAACACTCGAGTGTTCTCGCTACGGAGGTTACAGATGATCTAAATTCGGCGTTAACCGTTGTCGGAGAAATCGGTCGTGGTGAGGGAGATCCCCGCCACTAATACACTGTGCTTACGCGGAAGCAAAGGCACACGTCTACCGTAGCTGCTGAAAGTTGTTGTTCGCGAGCACGACGCGTGACAGTATTGTTTCGCTCGCTTGTCGCGCGAATTACAATTTTTCCGTGTCTAACAAATATCGAACAAATTGATTTTTATTTTTTTAAGTACGATGCACTATATAAAAAATTCTGAAAAAAAATTAAAAACGACTGTTTTGACAATATCTCATTACTGAATTTTTATAAAACTGGTATCTCCAAAACTTTAATACGAAATATGCATTTTTTCCAATTTTTTTAAACCTGTTCGCTAAGTCCGAAAAATCTGAAAAAATACACATTAATAATCACGATAAGACACATCCAACATAATAATTTAAACGTGGTAGAACTTTAATGTCATATTACGCTTGAATTTATTACGAGTAGATTCCTTCATTCAAGCCATTCGTTTCGTACGAATCGCATGCTCGGTGAGCTCGACTGGATTGATCGAGCCGCGTTGAGTACTCGCATCGATGCAAGTAGTTCGCACCGACTCGAGCAGCTCGCAATCGATGCGAGCCGATAACGTCGATGCGAGTAGCTCTCTTCGATGCGAGTAGCTTGCAGCGATGCGAGCACAGCCCTACCACTTATCGGTATCGCTGAATAGCACGGGCGCTGGCAGTCTTTAATAGTATCTTGTCCGTGGCAATTTCGATAAAATCTGAGTTATTTTCTCTATGTTATCGATATTACTGTGTATCCGTGCTGCCATCTAGCGTTTCTGCTTGGTAATCGGCGCGCAATCGTCAGACCGAATCGTATCGATCGGATCATACATATAGACACACTTTTCAATTTTATATATTAAGATAGTGACTAAGATGTTTTCGACAGTGAACCTCGACCGGTCACTACCCTTAGTCACACAAAAATCAGAACTATGACACTTCATTGGAGTCATCTACCTCTCCCTTTAAGAGACTGCTATTTAAGTTCACGCAGAAGACTGAACCGAGTTTTTTTGTAGTAGAAACCTAAAACCTAAGCCCAGCACGCCAACTGTCAACTGGCCGACTGTGCCAACACGCGTCTAGGTCACGCTCTGATTGGTCCGTGTTTTTCGTTAATAACTCCTTAACAATGTTGAAAATGTTGCTTCAAATGATCTCAGGAATCTCCCATTTCCGGATGTTGAAGGAATTTTGAGACACCCTGTATATACGGGTGAGTCATTTAAAGTGAAACAGACGTATATCTCGGAAATGAAGCATTTTGGAGAAAAATATTTCAGACAAAAGTTGTATGGTTTCAAGGTTAACCTTGAAATCTCCTCTATGTCTCCACCCACGCAGAAAATGTTTGTAATACGCCCCCTTGAAACCATACAACTTTTGTCTGAAATATTTTTCTCCAAAATGCTTCATTTCCGAGATACACGTTTAAATGACTCACCCGGTAGAATGCGTTTGAACTCGTTTCTGCTGAACTAGTTCAACGAAAAATATTCGAAAAGTTCATAATATTATGACTATGTTTTTTAACGAAAGTAACAGAAATAGTAAAGTAAATATGGCATATTGAGTTGTCGCAAAACAAAAAAATGTTTTTAGAAAGGTTTCTTAAAGGGTGACCGCAGTTGCTTGAATACATAATTTCATAATAATAAGCAAGAAAAAATTTACTCGACTAAACTGAAATCGAATTTCGTTCATGTCAACACTTTGTAGAACTTTATTTATGTGAACTCGTTGAAAGACCAGTGTTTGCGAAGCAAATCGCGACCGTTTCGCGGTTGCTTCTGCTGCGTATAGCACGTGATGTGCGCCGAGTGATAGCTCGAAGGACCACCCACACGGAATGTGGGAAATTGAACAATTGATAAAGGACCGAAAAGCCTTTACATACAAGAGCATCTTTATTCACAAGAGGACTATACAGAGGAACGAAATGTTACAAGTCCCGTGACTTGATTTACCCCGTTGGTCTTCTGAGTACAAGTATTTTGGCGGAGCCTCAACGATGTTCTAAAAAGTTCTGATCTCGGAATCAACAGTCTACGCCGCCTGAGGCCCGATTCCCTCTCCCTCGCGCCCTTCTTCGCGTGAAGGGTGGGAGTTAGGAAAGCCCTCTTTTTTGGAAGAGGGGTGGCAATGTTGCAATGTTGCAACCGCGCCGAGGGACTCCAGGTCGGAGGTCCGCCGGTTGTCGTAGACCGTTACTTCCTATGTACCTTCGTCGAGGCTACGGTTTATAACATGTCAAAAATACCCGTAAAAACCCTTAAAACGTGGTGCGAAATAATTTGGACATCTGCGTACCAAATGTCGACCCAAACGTAAATCCGCGTCCGTGTCATAAACCGTCCCCAATTGCCTAGCCTCGACAAGCAGCAATTCACATAACTTACAATGGGAAGTTCACATAATAGAAGGCCAATGATTATCTCTAATACTTATGACTTTTTGTTCGAATAATTGGAGATACGTTCACATTAATTAAGATCATGCTTGCAATTAAAGCTACAAAAACAATTATGTAATATTAGAGGTGTGCGGGAACCCGGGAATTCCCGAATCCCGATGCCGGGAACGGGATGGGAAGCCTCGTATCATGTCGGGACGGGATCCCGTGCATGTTCGGGTTTTCCCGAGAATATTTGGAATTCCCGGGGTGTTCGGATTTCCCGTGAATTTTTTCGGGATTTCTGATATTGTACGGAATCTTTTAATATTGCTTTTTAGTCTTTATCTATGCTACAAAAGTCTTCTATATAATTTCGGATACCCGAACGGTTCAAGGTCCCGTCCCGCTCCCAAAGATCGTTTCCGTTCCCGTCCCGTCCCGGTCCCGCACACCTATATGTAATATACATATGTATAGTAAATTAATTCTTTATTTTATACCGAACTGAACATTTTTATTATTGGTTAGAAATAAAGTTGAGTATGCGATTCGCAATAGTAGAAATGGGATAATTCAGCGAAACAAAATATTAAACATTAGTAATTGTGAAATGAAATATATACAAGTAAAATTATTTATTTTAAATTGTTTAAGCACTCTGTTTTTGTTCAGCATTTTGGCTCGATTTAAGTTTAATTTATCGGTCGGTGCTAAAAGAATTAAAGTCGAAAATTTACTTTTTATTCCAGATTGACTTTTACAAAAGCTGCACAAGAGAATTAAGGAAACCTAGAAATTTGCCTGTAGTGTGCAAAAAACAATCAAAAATATTTACTTGATGTTTACAAAATACTAATAAATTAAGTAAAATACTAGTAAATTATTAATCTTTAAAAACAGTTTTTATTCAATAAATAATTATATAAACACAAAGAATTATTCAATCAATAATGTTTGTTTGCATAATTTGTTCTGGATTTTTGCCCTAGAAACAGTACAATCTTCCAGATAATCGAGTCTGTTCGTGCCTGTTGAAGTTCCAGCGTTAACTACGATTAATTGAAGAGGGTTCTTCTGGGATTGGTGGCTGCCCTTCATCCTGCTCAGAGGATGATGGTTTTTTGGGGAAACCAACGCCTTAACTACATCCTTCGAGCGACGAACTACATTATTTGAAACAGAAGCCAGTGGAAAGGGTGTTGTCATGGTGACGCTAGCAGATACAAACCGTGCCCTAAACTAGCATCATGTTCCCAAAGGTTCCTTGAGATTGACTCCGAGGTAGTTATCTGAAACTGTAGAGGTCATGTTCAATAACTCGCTAGTTGGATATTGACGTCGAGGTAGAAAAATTTTCTTGATATATTGTAATATTGTGCTTACGTCTCATTGTCAGCTTCTTAAATAGCATGTCTAATATTTTTGCCGCAATTTTAATAAAAGGCTGCGTAAAATACTATTATACTAAATACGGTTTAGAGTTAATAATTACTGAGATATTTGCTAAGAAATGATTTTATATTAGGTCATTCCAAAAGTTTCTTCGCAATATGCATGTTTAATATTGTTAGATAACACGAGTATACAAAAAGCATAATCATCAGATGAGAACATCTCAATTTAGTTTCTACAAATTTTATCATCTCCAAAGAAACATATACACTTGTTTCTTCAGTAAGAGATGATTTCGTAAGAGAAGACTTGATAATGAGCATTGCATTTTGTATTCTTGGTGACCGAAATCAGAAAGTTATTAACAAATCTGTGCTAGCTATGTTCTTGATATACAGGGTGTTTCGTTTATCTTTGAACGGAAATTTCTCGTGACGCACTGAAGTCACAAAAAGACTTATTTACAAAAGCTGTTCGGTATGAAGGGAACAATCATATGGTGTCATTTTTTTCGGGACTATGATGCTGGGGAGGGGGGATTTAAAAAACAAAGTAAATTTTTTAAATGGAACTATATATTTTATTTGTCATACCGCGATAGCATTTTCCGAGACATTTTTAAAAAACTTTAGAAATTATAGGGTGTTTCACGCAAATTGTTTCAGGCCATAACTCCGTTATTAATGCATTTACGAAAAAATATCAAAAGAGAAAGATAAATGGTTCGAAGAGCGCTACATTCGTAGGCCCTTAGATTTCTTTAGGTGCAACTGTGCATGTGCAATTAACAACTCCAAATAGCACCCGGACATCCGATGAACGTCCAGTGGACCTCCGTATCGGACTTCTGTACATCCCACAGACGTCCGAATAATGTCCGTATGTCCAAGATATGTCCCAGGAATGTCCGAGAAAGGTCCCAGTTAGAAAGTGGAACGAACATAGGACGTCCCGTTCGGACCGATCTGGAACGTCCCTCGGACATACGTGGGAATTATGTGGAACATACGGACATTATTCGGATGTCCCTGGTACGTATCTGGGACCTATCTAGGACATAAGGACGTTATTTGGACGTACGGCTGGACATATTCTGAACGTTAAAAAGTAAAACAAAATTTCACCTTTATTATTCATATTAATTATTATACAATATATA
>CM052258.1:194351-227476 GCA_028455795.1 Lasioglossum marginatum | reverse complement strand
TAAGAACGCAGAGTTGTTCTAGTTGTGTTCTCGTTCTCAGTTCTCAGGTATCGCGATAACTCGCTCGTCCGAACTTGTCCGATCATTTCCGAACGCGTCTGACGAAGTCGAGTCACTCTCTCCGGCAGCCCGAAACTCTCGGGCCGCCCGATACCTCATAAAGTATCAGGCACCCGAATCAAGCCCGCCCGAAAGTCTGAGCCCGACTCGAGCCCGATTTTCGGGCGGCCCGCACATCCCTAACATATACCCATAATATAAATTCAATATGTTTTTCGATCGTAATTTTGATAATCAATCGGCGATGATATCGGCGCACAGGTTCGATCAGTGATAAACAAAAAACAAGTAATTTTGCAAATTAATTAAAAACTCAACGTTTCGATCCTGATGTGGATCATTCTCAAGAGTAAATTTTGCGTCTGAAAAATAATGTGAATATAATATATGTTAACAAAAAAATTTTTATATGAAGATACCGAATAAACCATTTTTACACACTTGCTATATCTGAAGAAATACATTTGAAAATTATTACAAGTGAACTGATTCCATGCCGGTAGACACTGAACTGAACCAAGTGAAGGAACCACAACTCACTCTGATCGCATAATCTTTGCATTATGACTGTCATAAAAGTCGGTAAGTCGGTAAGGTAGAGAGCGACATTGAAATGATAAAAAATTTTTTTTCGAGTCGGGAAAAATCCTTCTGGCAATCGTCATTTTAGTAAAAAAAGAACTTATTTTCAGAATTTCATCGAATTCTGAGAATGGACGTAAACGGAAACTTCGCCGAAATGTTTTTAACAAAGGGAATGACCACTGTATTTTTGTAATTGATCGGACCTGTTTTTAAAAACCTTTCCTCTTTTCGTTGTGTGACCAAAAGAGGATAGTATATTTCAAAGATCCGTTCCTTGATGATATTGGAAACAAGGATGACAGGGAAACCATTATTTTTAAGAACATTTTTAATGAGCAACAGATTATTTAGATCTGAATTCAGGGTTTGAAAGTAGAATTGCACGGTCGATTAAATCTTTTAGCAAGCCCAATTTAGGTTGTAACGGATGGAAAGAATGAAAATTTATGTATCTACCAGACCATGTAGATTTGTGGTACCAGTTTGTCTTTAAATCATTACCTACCCTTATTATACTAACATCAAGAAAGTTTAGACAAGAATCGGATTCAACCTCATGCGTGAATTGAAGTCTGTTATGAAGACTGTTAAATGTGTCTAATAGAATGTCTACTTGATCAGGCTTTATACAAGTAAAAATATCGTCAACATATCTTTTGTAAATAATCAAATCAAAAGGTAATTTAGCAATAGAGACTTTTTCCAATTCTTCCATTACCAGATTGGCAATGACTGGGGAAATCGGAGAACCCATAGCTGTCCCAAAAACTTGTTTATAATAGGTACCATTGAATAAGAACCCATTGGATTGTAAAACGAACTCAACCGTTTTAAGAAATTTATCCATATGTATTGAGGTGTGTTCTTTTATCTCATCCCATCGATGACGTAAAACCTGCAAAGCTAAGTCTATCGGGACGTTAGTGAATAACGCCATTACATCAAGAGATATTAATTGTAGGTCCTCAGGAATCTGAGTGATTCTGAGCTGTTTCACAAGCTGCCAGCTATCAACAGTGTGATATGGTGATTTACCAATAATGTTTGATAGAATATTCGATAGGAACTTAGACAATTTGTAAGTTGGACCCCCAATGGAAGAGACTATAATTCTCCAAGCTAATTGCTGTTTATGGGTTTTAGGCAGTGAATATGCCCTAGGTGTTACAGCATTATACGTTTTTAACCTTTTCCCTAAGGATTCATCTATTTGCCCTTTTTTTACTAATCTGGTAATAATAGAGTTTGCTTATCGTTCAAAGGTGCTTGTTGAGTCTCAAATGCAGGATAGAAATGAGAAGTAGTTGTGGTGTTTGGCAGACAATTTATTAAATACACTCTGGCAGTCTCGTTAAGAGGTCGCGAGGAGAGTTTGATTGGTTCCACTCGACTACTCAAGAAACACTCGAATCGCCCTTCTCGCCATGATGGTCCCCGCCGAGCCTCGGCCTCAACTACCCCTCCTCGGCCCGACAGTTATGTTTATTTTGGCGCGCACTGCTCCCCACCGGCTTCGCATGCCTACCGGCCCCGGTTCGACCCCTCAGGTCTTACCGTGCACGTTGTCCCAATTCGCAGAAGGGTAGTCGCACCCTCCTCCTTGGGCCATAAACGGGCCTAGATCGCTGCTATCAGCGACCTTACCACGCGGCTTGTACATGTGATTTCCAACACATGTTTCGGGACGCCAGCGGGAATCCCCACTTCGGGAGACTCGTAAACATAACAGACTCTCGCTCTCCTCGCGCCCCCTTGTACAATCCTTATTCATACAAGTAATCTAACTCATTATTTATAACTAACGCCAATACAATAGCTTAAAACTACAAGAACACAAAAAGGGCGCCATTCTGCTCTCGCAATAACATAGTAATCTCATATAACCTTTCTACATAACTAATGGCGGTTTTTTTCTCGAAGAAGCATTACAATAAACGTTTTATGGGCGTCGAAACGACAACGATTACAAAAAGGCGGTGTTGACTATTTACATATAAGCCAAACAGAAACGCAAATAAACATATTGAACTAGAAAAACGGTTCTATCCGCAACAGTGCTGGTGTATTGGAATTTGCTAACAATATATGTATTAGTATCTTTTAACATATTCATAACTTCGGAATTGTAAAATTTTTTTTCTACAAGCACTGTCGTATTACCTTTGTCAGACTTTAACAACAGTAAGTTATCATTGTCTTTCAAAAATTGTCTAGTTGCTTTTAAATCAAATGCAAAACAAAAAGTAGGTTCTAATTTATGTGCGTAGTTGTTGCGTAAATATGTGGTATAGTTCAAAATTTTGTTAATTATTTTAATTCTGGTTGAAGATTGAATGTTATTTATTTCAGTCACTTTCGTCAATCCAGCTTCGACTGAAGCAATGAATTTAAGAGAAGTGATGAACTTATTTGGAACCTCTAATGCAAATTTGGGTCCAAGTTTTAATACTCTTTCAATGTTATTTGGGACTTCTACATTTGTTAAATTTTTAAACCGAGAGTTCTATTAATGTCAGAATTATTGTTATTGTCACAATGATCAATTAACGTAGTACCTCTGCTATTCAATTTCAATAGATTATTGAATTTTTTAATATTTTGTTTTTTGTATTCTTTAAATATTTTATTATATTTTTTATTTTCAAACGTATAAAACCTTTCAAGTATATGTTGAGGAATGAGAAATTGGATTTCCTCATTCAATTCTGGATATGGAGTAATCTAGTATGCAGATTGTGTGTATCTTTAATAGCAATATTTAAAAGTTTTTTCATGTATCTGCTTTGTAAATTCAACAATTTGTTATGGGTGAACAAAGAGATAGTAAGAAAATTGCATTTTTTTGTAACATTGTTAATAATGAACTTAGGTAAAATATTCTTTGTTCTACATTTTAGAAGAAATAATTTCTTATTATTTATCTTAGCAATCGACCTTCTTGTGTACGACCAGACCCTATATAATATAGTAAAGTATGTGTGTGTGTATGTATGATCCCATCGATCTGATTCGGTGGGTCTGTCCACGTGCTGTCCATTTGTCGGAGCGCGGTTTTTTTGTCTGCTATAACAACCTTTTCAGGTATACCGCCAGTGGTTAGGCGCAACTCGCCCGGAGGGCTCGCGGTGTACAGAGTTGGGCAAAATATGATACAAATTTCGAATCATGAATAAGAGATACAAAATTTTTAATTAGTTACTCGAAGATTTAGGTACAAAAGTATCTTGTATCCGACTTTTAATTAGATACTTTCTGTATCTGAAGCGGATGTATCCGACGCTTCGGATACATTTGTAACTATTATCTGTAGTTATTTTTCGGATCCTTTCGGATCCTTTTGGCCAGCTCGAGGCCCGAGGATCGAGGCCCGAGGCCTGAGCCCAGAACACAATAGTAATGCAACGCATTTCCCAGAAGGACGGCTCGTCTCTTCTGCGTCGGCGGAACGCGGTTCACGCCGGATTTGTCAGAAGGACGGCTCGTCTCTTCTGCTTCGGTGGAACGCTGTTCTCACCGGAGGGAACCAGGATGCCGTCGACTACGAGGGATCCGTGCTACGAACAGGCTCGTTGTCGGAAGCGTGGGAAAAATGTAAGCGGTACTCACGGAATCTGGAAGGTGTTTCCTAGATGGTCGCCTAGGCAGGAAAGGAGACCTGTGCCGCGTTTGCAGCGCCTTTTATAGGTAAAGGTTGGTGGTGAGGGATGGTGGTGCGGTGAGGTGTTCGTGAGGTCACGTGTGTCCGTTTCCCGCCAATTGCGAAGAAATTCGGCATCCGGTTCCCGCCGGTTGAGTTTCTAGGCGAGGGGGTTACGCGGCGCGGTCGGCTTTGGCAACATGGCTGCCGTGCTTCGGAAACCGGTTCGGATCGGCCTTGTTCGGTTCGCGTGTCTAGTGACAGAGCTGCGTGATACAGGTCTATCACAAATGTTTTCTGTAAAATAAAAAGAAACTTTTTGCCACGGGTTATATATGCAATTACTACACATATACATTTTCACACAAGACTGGTACCTCTATTCTGGAGAAGGAGGAATATGTTATTAATGTTTATGTTGTGGCCCAATCCGAAAACTCTATCGAGTTTCGTCTTGTTTTAATCGGAAGAACGCCACGGAACTGGCTCGAATCAGTCCCATAACAAAATATGAAAAATAAACAAGTTTAGCAATTGAATTGTTTGCGGTTTCATACCGATATACCTGGCTGGCCGTCGGGTTGTGTTCTGGGCTCAGGCCTCGGGGCTCGACCCTCGGGCCTCGGTACGTGTTCATTCGAGCCTCGAGCTGGCCAAAAGGATCCGAAAGGATCCGAAAAATAACTACAGATGATAGTTACAAATGTATCCGAAGCTTCGGATATATCCGCTTCGGATACAAAATTATCTAATTAAAAGTCGGATACAAGATACTTTTGTATCCGATCCTTCGGATCACGAATAATAGTTATGTATCTTTTATTCGAATCCTTATTTAAATACTTTTGTATTTAAATACTTTTGTATTACCTGCGGCACGCCCTCCGCAGCTAGTGCTATAAAAGGAAAGTCTTGATCTGAAAGTCCGATCCTCGGTATGGAGTAGTGACATACAGCGGGATGGGATACTATTTTTTGTGGCCACGTCGATTGTAGCGAACGTAGAAAAGGACAGCGAAGCTCGCATATACATCATTAGAATTCAAGACTACTGTTATATTATTTTCAATCTATTAAACATATTTAGAAAGAAGATAAATTTCTATTTCGACCCAGTTTGTTGCAATTCAGGTGGAAAATTTTTATTTTGCATAAACATCCGCTGTCTAATAATGAACGATGAAAGTTTTCGACGCAAAGAAGGACAACATATTGGAAAGAAAGAGGCTCGGAGAGTCGCGGCGCGCGGCCAAGTTTAAAGAATTTCCTATACGCTGTTCTCCCTTGCGTTCGAAACTTTCATCGTTCATGACACAAGTAAATATCATCGGAATTATATCATATTTGGTATCATTTTTATTAGAAAAATGCCACGAATATAGTGGTCAAAGTCACATAAAAAAAATGAAAAATAAAGAAGTTTTGTAATTGGATTAGTAGTGGTTCTTATCGATATACCCGACCCGGTATCGAATCGCGCGGCATGATTACACTGCTCGGCGCCGGAGACAGCTCGAGCTTCGCGGCCCCTTGAGGGGTATGCCCCCAGTGGAATGGGTAGGCGAAGGGGCATAGAGCCGTATCATCTGCCGGTCTTAGAATGGCGCATTACTGTATGTATCTATGCGGAAATATACATACTGTGACGTTGCAAGTTTTGCGACGTATGGACCGGACCGACCTCTACCGGTTCCGAAAACCACCCGCAGACATGAGAGCGCTCCTTGAGGAAAATCTTCCGTTTTCGAATTTCGTTATTAATGCCATCTGTCGCACGTGCCGAGTACGGCACCGTTCCAGGGACGTGCCTAGAGCACTACCGATTCGTACTAGCCCAGAGAAGGCGCCCCGCTTCATGGGATCGACTCGATGAAGAATTACACTGTCCAACAAATTTCAACTTTTTTTATGTTCCACAATTACTGTTGGGTGCTTCTTAAAGAGTTTTTTGCGCTGATTCCGAATCTGACCTTAATTTTTCTCCTATACGCCTAGTTTTTGGGGAACATGGCTTCAAAAAAAACGTATTTTTCAACTTTAAACAAATATTGTGACGTTATTATAAAAGATATTGAATTGTTCTTTGCAGCAAAAGATTCTCTAGACTTTCCCGAATCCAGTGATGTGCAATAGTAATACATTATGATTGTTTAAACATATTTAAACAATCATTAAAGGCGGAGCGGCAGCAGTTTTGCACCGTTTTTTGATGATATTGTTTAATTTATCTGACAAAATAAGGGTCCAGCGGAAAATCGAAGTATACCACGCGATAGAGCAGACTTTTATCTTGAGAAATCACCCTTTCAAGTTTCGAACGTCGACGTTTTTACCGAACCAGAAAGCAAAATATCATCGCCCGACACGAGTCGCCGCCAGTGGTGCTCACCACTAGAACGGGCGTTCGCCGCGTCGTATCCCGTCGAACGACCGCGACAATGGAATCTAAATTTCCAACATCCTGAGTTTTGATGGTCCCGCCGCCGTCTCATTCCGCCTACACCGGGCCTCAGCGGGGGTGGTGTGGAGGATTGCCTGGGAAGAGTCATCTTCCCCGGTCGCCAAGGGCGATCATTACAAATTCGTGGTGTGCAGGTCTGGGGCCCAAGGACCTTTCCGAAGGTGCGATCCTGCGACTGCGTCAGTCGTGTTGCGAGGTGCGCCAATCGGAAAAATTCGGCAGTACGAAAAGGGTGGGGGGGGGGGGAACTAGGATCGACTCGTACGTCTAATAACGTTCTCGAATCTCGTTCGATTAAGTAGTTCTGCGTCGCGGGTGGTTTTCGCGCTAGCGTGTCAGCAGGATTCCCGAAGTCGAATCCTCCAAACCATAATCCCGCTAGGGGAAGTTCTCGTGAATTACGAAAGAAGGCAACCACGATAAGTCGACTTTGAGATTCCTCGTTCCTACTTTCGTGGTGGCTCGCAATTCTGGTGCGAGGACGACACGAGTCCGTCTCGTCCTCGGAATTTTGATGCGTGCCGAGGCGTTAGGCGTCTCGTGCTTTCAGCTCGCGTCTCCTCGTGGACGCTTTAAGTTCCGCGGAGCAGTTCCCCCTATTTTGTGAATCGGAAATCTTCCTCATGAGTCGCGTCGAAAAAGAATAGCGCTCGTTCGAACATCTGTGACGCGAAGAGCGATTAGGCAGCGCGGTTGAATTTGCCCGTGGTTTCGCGGCGGTCTACGTGCTCTTCGCGCCCGTACGGCCGCGGATTGTTTATCGCACGCGGCGAATTGTTTTCTAGTTCGAGGCTATCGCGCCGTCCATCTGCGTCTCGCGAAACTCTCGTCTCGACGAGGATTTTACATTGTACCGCAGTACCGTACTCTCGCGAGTATTTCAATCTCTGACTAACGCGCCCTGCGAGCGCCCACCTTCTCGTGCCCACCACAAGTGTACAAGAAGCGCGGGCTTCCGGGTCGCGACCACGTGGCCGCTCCTCTGTAATTTATTTTCTGACAACTATCATTAAATGAAGTAGAGCCCTTAGCGTTTGTCTGATTACTCGACCTGTGAGATCCGTCCGGCTCGGCTTCTCCGAGCACAAGCATTTTGTCGCGTTTCGCGTGGTACTTTTCAGTACCTGGCGCCCGAACTTCGATCTTTCGTGGTCCGATCGAGCCTCCCCGTAAAATCGCCTTTGTCCCGGGTAAACCGTGCCTGCACGGCCGTGCACGGCCCGGTCTCAGCGCTTAGAAAAACCCGGGGTTGACCGTTTTCGTCGGCCTTCAAACCGCACGAAAGGGGACAACGTCACAATACATATATCACATGTATTTATGTCCTAATAGATAAATGTAATATTTAAATATAATAGTACATTGGCATAGGACCTGCACGACGGAATACAGTTATAAATAATTATCACATTTATTCAAATGGAGGATCAATGGTTTGAAAGTTATTATAACGTATTATAAAGTTAGCACCGCCGAAACCCCGCGCCCACCGCGCCTACGAGCACGTCACGACACTGAGACGCGCAAGTGCGACTCGCGACCGACAGAGGGCCACCGCACCGAAGCGGTTTCTCGCGAGAGAAAATGAGCGCGCTCGGGGATAATTACCCCGAACAATCACCGGTTAGACAAGCCGAGTGCACCACCGTCTACCGACCAGTAGTCCTTAGCGACGAACACCGATTTAGTGCCCGACTTTGGAAGCGAGTGTGAGCGAATGCAAGAGTGTGTGAATCCCGATACCCTCCGATACTCCGACCGACCATCCGCTCCCGAACCGTTAGTCCTGGCCCAAGTGGTGAAATACCGAGGGAAGTCCCTCCACCTCAGTGGCGAAACGCCGAGCAGGAACCAACCAGGCCCAAGTGGTGAAATACCGACGGGAGTCCCTCCACCTCAGGTGGTGGTATCAATCGAGCCCCAGTGGTAAAAGCCGAATGGGATTCCACACCTCCACCGCAACCGCTATCGCCGAACGATCGCGCCTCCGCTATTCCGAGCGACCGCTACTCCGAGCGACCGCTATTCCCGAGCGCCTACCATCGCCGAGCGACCGCTATTTACGAGCGACCGTTGTTCCTGAGCGGCCGCTACGCCGAACCGTCCAGTCATAGGCCCGCCTTCTGCCATTCGAGGTTCCGCGACCTTGGACAGACAACTGACGCGACACGACCTTCCATCGCACCGGATAACCGTCACAAGTTGAGTGATTTTCAGTGTTTTTGACAGGTTAGCGTCGCCATGTTTTGTGTAGTGACGATCGCCCTGGTAGAGTACGGTAAGCATGAACATGGTCTTCGTACGTTAAATTCTTTTTGAAGAATACCTCCTTCGGAGGTCGCTTGAAGTTTAATACATTATACATGATTGAATTTGTCTTTTCATTAGCTATAATGTTACACTAATCAAAAGACGTTCCATTTAAAAATACGATGATGACTTTAAAATATCGGAAAATATGACCTAGAGAAAAGACTTCTTCGTCACAATAATTGCCCCGATGAAACAAACATTTTTGAAGTGGAACTTCTTTGCTGAGGGGGTAACAATTTTCTAGCGTTACGGAAGTAGTGTTACGGAAGTCGTGTTACGGAAGTCGAAAGTCGAGTGGCGCGAAAATTTAAACGGAGAAAAAACGGAGAAAAACAATTTCTTACCCTGACGGGATTCGAACCTCGGTCTACCGCTTGGCAGTCCAACTCCTTAACCGCTTGGACAACCGACGATCTTAGAATAAACGCGAACATTTTGGTATATATCGCAAAGAATAAAATGCTGCAGCGATAGGATTTTTCGTTTAAGACGTTATTCGTTTAAGACGTTATTTTTTTTAATGATAATTTCGCATTCATCATGAAAGAACCGTTGCATTAATAATATGCATACTAATAATTTATCTTTATCTATTTAGTCTCGCGTTTTCATTGCGTGGTACACGTGCTTTGTTGACATGCGGTGTCATTAGATACGAGGTGGTTCGCGGAGTGTCCATCTTTTTAACACTAAATCTACCGAGCTCTAAAAGCAATTAAAATATTTCAGCTGATAAAAATGACAAGGCTCTATTTATTTAGATCTCGCATAATTTTTAATACAATATGTGCATGGACGAAAAAATTTATCGAATCAATTTCCATGTATGCAACTTCATTTCAATAATTATAAAATGAAAAATATGAAACCGGTCATTTGACCGACGGTGGAAGGCTTAGTGTTAATATTATGTGATGCTTCCTATCTGATGATTTGGTTTATATTTTATATGCATTATTTTCGCTTGTTGGCTGTTATTTTCCGTTTATTGTATCTTATTAATTTTGCTCATTTTTTATGTTAACCTCTGATTTTTTATGACTACCTCACGACAAAGAGAACTTCTGCAGAGCTATTTCCCGTTACCTTTTCCGACACGAGCACCCGCCAATCACCGTCGAGAACCAACGCGCACCAAACAGATATCTCTGCGAACCGTTGCACTAATAATATACGTACTAATAATTTATCTGTATCTATATTTATTTATGAAAATTTCGCATTCATCACGAAAGAACCGTTGCACTAATAATATGCATACTAATAATTTATCTGTATCTATACCTAATAAGCAAGAAGTTTCACTTCGGTCGCGCGTGGACTCCATGCATACGATTTTTTTCGTATTACTAAAAACAACGGAGATATTTTCGGTGAAAGCCTTACAATTAGGTGCCTCACCCTGTATAATATTAGTCTTTACAACTTAAGCTTCGTACACACCAGAACCAAAATTTCGCCGAACTTGCACCGAACGACAACCAGAACACCGAACAGAACGGCAAACAGAACACCAGTTTGGGCGGGATCACGAACGCGTTTGCAAACAGATTTGCAAATCGTGTTCGTGCGCGCAGTCTATCAGTTGTGGGAACAGCACAAACCCGTTCCGTTTGTCGTTCGGTTCGGCGCAATGTTCAGCGAAATTTTCAGGTCTGTACGAAGCTTTAGGCTGCACATCTAGATTGTAACGAATGCCGGGGGGGGGGGGGATACCGACGTATGCCAGGGATTCGGGTTTAACCTCTATTTATTACTCTACGTCCGAGATCGGCAAG
The DNA here is from genome assembly GCA_028455795.1 of Lasioglossum marginatum. Taxonomy (NCBI): domain Eukaryota; kingdom Metazoa; phylum Arthropoda; class Insecta; order Hymenoptera; family Halictidae; genus Lasioglossum; species Lasioglossum marginatum. Next base: position 216,642 of record CM052258.1, on the reverse strand, counting down.
TAGTGCCCTTTTCGGCCGGTTTTCGAGGACTACGCCCCTTTTTCCGGCCGCGCGTCTCACTCCCTGTAACCGTAGTGCTCGAGCCAACTCAGGGTCGTACCCTGAACTGCACGTGGTGACAGTCCGATAACTGGCACTGGTTTTCGGTGTTCATACGTTTCCGTCCGTATTTTGAGGCAACTTGAGAAGGGTTCGAGATGCTCGAACAAAGGCTAAATGCCGAAGATCGTGTCATTTGCTACCAGAACTCCAGAGGTTCCGAGAACCTTTTACTCCCCTCTACACCTCAGGAGATGCCTATGCCAAAGCTTCCGAGAAAGCCGGAACGTATTCTCCTCGAGAATATTCTGTCCGTTCTTTGGCGGCACGAAGGCAGAATATAACACTTATTTAAAAAGCTATTAACTAGAACTTTTCAGAGTTCGTCGTGCTAATAGGTAGAGAATATGTCGTTAAGGAATTTAAACCTTAAAACAAAAAAAATAATAATTTATTACTGTGGTAACAAAAAAAAGAATATCATCTAACAATCTGTACGGTGAAACAATTCGTCAAACAACTTAATTTACATATAATCTGTAACAGGCACTATAGTGCTCCGAGCACTACGGCCGCCACAGGGAGCGAGACGCACGGCCGGGAGAAATGGGGATATTCCTTGAGAATGCCTCCGATCGATCAATTTGCTCATGCCTGATCTATAACACACACACACATCGTACTTTATTAAATCTTTAATCATGTATATATTAAAATATTATTATTGTATATGTATTAAATTCTGCCCTGTTTAATACTCATTTTCTGTTGCAAAGCAAGCATTTCAAGAGACAATACTTCTTTCTCCATATTCTCTAATTGAGTGCATATAGAGGGTGGAAATTATAAAGCGTTACAGTCGAAAATCTCCGAAAATATTGATTATACGCAAAAATGTTTCAGATGAAAGTTGTTCAATATCATGTGATGAAACTTTTATTTCATTTATATTATCTTCATTTATATTTTTATTTCATTTTTCATTTTAGAATGCAGTGTGCTTTGTGGAATCTTAAACGAGTCAGCGGTTTCCCTTAATGATAACCCACCACCCACTATTTTAAGAGCTTGTACGATGGATTCAACAGAATGAGATTCTTGATTTCTTCAATTTTTTATTTTTATTCAATCTTCGATTTTCCGTCAATCTGTCATTTTTAATAATATCCTTAGATTTTATGTACACTTTTGGCTTACTCTTACTTTTAATTTGTTTTTTATGATACTTATTAATTACTTCTTCGATTAGAATCAAAAGTTTTATTTCTAATGATGGCCATTATCAAATTTAATTTTTAAAACAAGTTTACAATCTGAAAAAAACATTTTTTTAAGAATTTATCACGCGGCTTATCTTTCCGAGTTTCTTGTCGAAAGGCGGAAAAGCACTCTGCTGCAGGTTTTGATAGGCTTGAATGCCGGGCTACGTTCGGCCGTGCAGAACGCAGTCCACCCATGATAAAATGCGAGTTCGAAAGCTCCGGCAACGCAGGAAAGAAATGGACTTTTATATTTCGGACGCCAGGCATCAAGGGATGCCACACAAAATTTCCGACGCGAATGAAGCCCTCGATCACGTTCGCGACAAGTTGGATAGCTCGTTCGGGGCGCAGAATTCTACACAGGATCGTACAGGACGTTCGCCACGGCGGGAAGGGACCTCGGAAATAATCGTAGCACGTGGTAAAGCTGACACGTGATACTGTAGAAGCTGCCGAGTAGCGACTCGGCAGCAGTACATTAAACAGTAATTCGAATTATTAATATTGAAATACGATGAGAATAATTGGCACGCGATTTCGCTATGTCAAGATGGCCGCGTCGGAATCAGTACTACGCCGGTTGGACGAGCGAGCGCGCAGCGAATATTTAACGGGTACCGATCTCCGGTCAAATACGCGATCTCTCGGAACAACAATGCAGCCGCGACGGCAGCAGTATGAGAGATTCGGCCGGCGCGGGGTCAAGATGGATTTGAGCAAAATTTTACAGGGGACTGCGCGCAACGCGTGTCGTAATCGTATCTTTCACGAATACGTGCTTGTTCGACGGACGCACGCTGGTCGCTCTCACTCGGAAACTCGCTAAAGGAAGTATCAGACGGCAGCCGCTTCCACGGCACACACGAAACACGTGGTCGTCGTGAGGACGAACCGCAAGTAACCGAAGGATTCACGAAAACGCCACTCGAGCCACATTGAAACGATCGCGAACCCAAAAGATCATAATTTGGAAAGGAAGCGAAACGAAGCCCGGTCGGCACTTACCATCGGCAGCGGTGAATCTCCTAGCTGATTACTACAGCTTTATAAAAGATTGATGACGACGCACACGCGTTTACAGAGGTCGGTGGTATCGTCACTTACGAGATCCTGCGCAGCAGTCACCGTGATCTTTGGTGGCTCGAGGATGCGGAAGTGAGGCGTCCCCCACTCCTTCGATTTTCCGCCCGCCAATTACTGTCGCCTACGGTGTCGTCAATCCGCAGTGCCGCACTTGACAGGGAGGCCCCTGACTTTGTCGATTCCCCGATTTCCGTAACGATGGTCTTTCGACCACCGGAAATGTCGCTGGACATTCCAGGGTCGCTCGAGCCGCTCCTGTTGGATCGTTGGTGTTGCGGGGCGAGGCGTCAACTTGACGCAGATCCCATTGTCCCTCGTCGGCGCCTCCAGGTTGTTTGGCCTGGACTCGGCGTCCTTTTCCGTTTGGTCTGCAGAGCGTTCTCATTGGTCAGGCATTGCGAGTCGGGCCTTGCGGCGGCAGCATTGGCTTCTCCCTTCTAGACAGCGAGTGGGTAGCTTGGCTCCCTGGGCCCATGCTACGGTCCTGTAACTTTCCGTCGCGCCAATAGGCACGACGTTTGATTTTCTACAGTCATAGTTCTTAGATTTTCGATACGTCCCAGTGAGAGCGCTTACAGCTGCTAAATTTGCGGTTAACCTGCCAGAGGTCCGGTCCTTTCGTATTTTCACTTAGAGGTGTCTCTCTGATTATGGGAAGGAACGGGGCTATTTTGCCACGTCACAAAATATATCGACATAGGAATACATTTTCTATATACGTTATACAAGCAAATAGAAGACTAATTATATGTACATTTAGTTAAATAATTTGCAAACAACGGGTTGATTTTAGTCGCAAACACGTGTTCGGCTTAAGGCGCATGCACATCGAGTATAAGCTTATAGTTTAACAGCTTCCATCTTTGACTGCCATCGCGTCCCAGTATGGAGTACAGGTACAACACGGCATCCTATAACACGGTTTCGCTCTAAGGCTAGGATCACAGTGAATCCGTTTTCGCCCGACTTCCGACTTCGGCGCACACGGACGAGCGTTTCGAGCTCCTCGGAAGGCATGTATTGGTGCCGGTACGGCCGATTTCGTCGGAAAAGGTGTTCACAGTGGGCTCAACATAGGACGAAACGATCAAGGTCAGCGGCAGCCGAACCTTTTTAGTGCTTCGATGAGAGTTTCAATAGGACAAACCACATGGGTCTCCACATCGGAGGATGGTCGGAGGAGAATCTAATCATTTTGTGTTTCGCTCGACGTCGGACGGTGCAGTATTCATTTCAAATAATTTTCATGTCGCCAATTTTGAAGTATCCGTATTTTTAAAAACGGGTCCGTAAAGAGGACACTTGGGGCTATATCATTATTATTTTTATGTTTTCAATTTTCTGGTGCTATGATAGCAATGCACCTGTTTAAAAAACAATTGCAAAATAAACTATGAAAACAAATATTTTTTCAACAGAAATAATTTTTATTAAATACTCTTATGGTTTCACTATGAGCACCCAAAACTCATTTTCATCGTTTTGTTATAGTTTGGCCGTAATAATTTAATGAAAAACTTTTGAAACCTCATATTTTACTGTTGGAATGTATGGTACATTTATATTGTACGTAAAATATAGCGTAGTACGTATGGTATAGAGCATGCAAGAGAAGGTGTGTGAGTAGACACATATAGGGCTACCCCTCCAGTGGTGTTAGGAGCGGTGAGACGCTGCGCAGGAGACGTTGCGCGGAAGCGACGGACGAACAGAGAGTTCAAATGGATATAGAGAAAACACGTGTCTAGAGAGTTCCTGTATCAAGTTATTGTTGTTAGTATAATAAATACTCTTAATTGTTAAACACGAAGTCAGTCAAGTATCCACAATCCTTTCATGGTAGCAGAGCGTGGTTGTTCTGGATGATTTGGATTTGTTTGATTGATTAAATATCGTGCAAAAAAGTTTCGAACACGAAGGAACGTTCGAAAAAAAAGGGAATCCAAGATGGACAAAAAGGAAATCACGACCGGGACCGAAACCGTTACATAGCGCCCGAACAGGGACTAGTTACGTTGAAAACACGCGGAAAATAATGAACACGGTAAAAATACGCCGCCTATCGGGATAAATCCGCGACAGTCTCAATCGACCGCGATCGACACGCGACTAGGACCGCGCGCGCCACCTAGCGTCGCCGCGCCGCACCGGTTCCACCGATCCGTCGAACTTCCACGGTTCGCGAAAAAGTGTCGAACTTCGACAATTCTACCAACGTCGTGGAACTACCGCGTTTCGCGCCGCGCGCTCCTACTAGCGACCGCCGGCGGTACTACCCGCTAATACGCGCGGGATTTAAACGGCGCGCCGGGAATGAATAAAGGATCGCTTCGCCCTACGAAGGACCGGCTGATATCAGAGCTTCGCCGACTGAAACTACCTACCACCGAGAATACAGAGGAACTACGGAAACGCTGGGCCGACTGTATTCAGGAACAGGCCGACGATTTATTCACTATGACCGAACCAAAGACAGGGCAGATACCCGCCCGCGATCACCCCGGGACTTCTACCGTGGACATTCCCCTCACGGACCCCAATCGGAATGGACCGAATGAGGAAGTGGGGATGTACGAGTGACGGCAAAGATCCGCTCTCCTTCCGAGCGCATCGGAGAATTGCAAGATGCCTACCGACTCTCCGACACCGAGCTGCTACGAGGGATACCAGAACTTCTCCGTGGGGAAGCACAACTCTGGTCCCGCAACACCCGACCGCAAATCGACACGTGGGCACAATTCGCCGACAAATTTGTGGCATTTTTTGCAGCAAACCGTACCAGGTTGCAGCGAGAGTGAGAGGCATGCGAACGAGTACAACGTGCCGGAGAACCGTTCAACTTGTTCATGAACGCCCTCCTAACGCTCATGAGACGCGCCCAGATACCAGCAAACGAATATCTGGAAACGCTGTACGAGAACATGCTGCCGGAATATGCAATGGTCCTCAACCCGGACTCAATCACCGACCTGGATGACCTGCTACGCCAGATACAGCGCATCGAGCGGGCCAATGAAAGGAAAAGCCGGCTGCTCCGTACTCCAACAAGAACGGTCGAGCGCCGCCCACCCACCAACGAGCCAATTGAGACACAGCTTGCCCGTCTCAGCAGCACTATCGAGACAAACGTCGGGTCCACGCAACCGGACCAATACAGTCCTGACACTCACTGCTGGCGGTGCAAACAGCAGGGACACCACCGCTCGGAATCAGTTCCGACGCTTCTGTTCGAGATGTGGCCGCGACGGCGTGCTCACTAGAGAATGTCATCCGTCGGGAAACGAGTTGCGGGGCCCGCCGCCGACAGGCAACCGCCGGCCCCCGCAATAAGATACTCGCCTCGGCCACTACTCGTAATACAGATTCTTGGTCGAGAAATCGAGGCCGTACTGGACACCGTAGCGCAGCTTTTCTGCATAAATGAAGAAATTCAGGAATGGGCACGCCAGCAAGGTATCCATCCGACGACCGCCGCTAGCCCAGTTTGTCTCGCCGACGGCTCGAATACGAACTCGGCCGGCACCATCCGTTCAAAGCCCTAGGATACGAATGGGAACAAGAATTCACGATCCTACCGAAGATGGGACCGCCGGTACTTCTAGGTATCCAGACGATCGCCGCTTTTCAGATCCAGATTCAACCGCCGCACGACATCGCCTCCTGGACCGTCGATCGCCCCACCGAGCAATGCCTCCAGCTGGGTCTCCGCACGCCGCAAGAAACCGACCGTATCCGGCTGCAGGAGTTTATTGACTCGGAGATGAGGCTCTTTGACGCGGTGCCGGGTCGTACGTCACTTATCCAACACCGGATCAAGCTGACCGACGAGGCGCCCATCAAGCAACGTTATCATCCGAGAAATCCGGCTATGCAGACGATCATCAACGAAGATGTCGATAACATGTTGCGAGACGGCGTAATCGAGCCATCGGACAGCCCCTGGAACTCGCCGATAGTCGTTGTGAAGAAAAAAGACGGACGTCCCCGTTTCTGCGTGAATTTCCGGAAACTGAATGAGCGGTCAGAAAAGTACGCCTACCCGCTGCCACATATCCAGGCCACCCTCGACAAGCTACGAGGAGCGCGGTTCTTGACGACACTAGATCTCAAGAACGAATATTGGCAGGTTCCGCTCGAGACCAGCAGCAAACCATACACCGCCTTCACCGTACCGGGAATGGGACTGTTCCAGTTCACGGTTATGCCATTCGGCCTCCACTCGGCACCCGCAACGTTCCAACGACTACTGGACCAGGTCATCGGCCCCAAACTGGAGCCACATGCCTTCGCCTACCTCGACGACATAATCATCGTCAGCGAGACATTCGACCAGCATCAGGAGCACCTACGCGAAGTTTTTCGCCGGCTCCATCATGCAGGCCTACGACTGAATCTAGAAAAGTGCAAATTCTGCGTCAACAACTTGCGCTACCTCGGTCACGTCATCGATCAACGGGGGATACGGACCGATCCGGAGAAAACGAGCGCAATAGCCCAGATTCCTGCACCGAAAACGATCAAAGAGATATGACGTTTCCACGACATGGCCTCATGGTACCGGCGTTTCGTACCGAACTTCGCTGAACTAATGGAGCCGCTGACGCAACTCACGCGCAAAAATGCCAAGTGGAAGTGGACTGCGGCCGAAGAGGAAGCCTTCCGGGAAATGAAAGAGAAACTAGTCACCGCACCCATCCTCGCATGTCCGGACTTCGAGCAACAGTTTACGCTCCAGACAGACGCCAGCGACCACGGTCTGGGAATCGTACTCACCCAGGGCCCCGAGCAAGACGAGCGTGTGATTGCCTACGCGAGCCACACGTTGAACGCAACAGAGCGGAATTACAGCACCACGGAAAAGGAGTGCCTCGCCGTAATATGGGGAATCCGCAAGATGAAGCCCTACATCGAAGGCTACCACTTCACCATCGTCACCGACCACCAAGCGCTGAGATGACTACAACAGGTTGACAATCCGACCGACCGATTGGCACGCTGGGCGTTGGAACTGCAACAGTACGACTTTGAAGTCAAATATCGACCAGGAAAATGGAACCAGGTACCGGATGCACTGTCCAGAATCGATGGCACTCCGGACGTAAACCTTCTGCAATCGGCCGCCGATAACTGGTGCGGGAAAAAAATCGAAGTAGTACGGACAAACCCGGCGTCCGTCCCTGACTACCAGGTGCGCGACGGAAAACTATACCGGCACATCCTGCACCAGCTCGACTATAACGAGCCGACATCCGGCGACGCCTGGAAACTGTGCGTACCAACCAAGGACAGAGGAGCCATCCTCCGGCAGCACCATGACGAGCACAGGACACCTGGGGATCGCCAAGACAATAGTTCGGCTCTCAACAGAAATTCTACTGGCCAGGGATGTTCCGGGAAACCGCCCGCTACATCCGCAACTGCGCCAGTTGCCAGAAATACAAAACACCGCCGCAACCACCGCCGGGACGCCTACACGCCAATCCGGGGACGCAACCATGGCATACCGTATCCATCGATCTGGTCGGCCCTTTGCCACGTTCGAAGCGTGGCCACAACTGGCTGCTCTGTGTCCTTGACCGTTTTACTAAGTGGGTCAAGCTCACGCCACTCCGAAAGGCCACCAGCACCGCCGTCGCCGCAGCGATTCAAAAGGATATAATCCTACGCCATAGAGCCCCACAGATTGCAATAACGGATAACGGTCGGCAGTTCATCGGCGAATCGTTCACCAGTCTGTTACAAGCAGCTGGCACTACACACCGGAAGACACCGCCCTACTCGCCCCACTGTAACCCGCTCGAGAGGGCCAATAAGGTAGTGAAGACGATGATCGCCCAGTATACCGGAAATCATCACGACCGCTGGGATGAGAAGCTGGACGAAATCAGATTCGCCATTAACACCGCATGGCACGAGTCCACCGGATACAGCCCGGCCTACCTGAATCAAGGGAGAGAACTGCGACCACCTGGACAGTCAACGACAGGGGACCCGACCGACACATCGCAACACAGCTGGAAGATCCTCCGCGAGGCACAGGAGCTGCCGAAGCTCCACTTAGCTCAGGCATTCGGCCGGCAGGACAAACATTATAACATGCGACGCCGAGAATGGCGGCCCGCTGTGGGCAACTCAGTGTGGAAGAAGGAACGCTCTCTAACAAGGGAACAGGCGTGAACGCCAAGCTCGCGTCGAAGTACAGCGGCCCCCACACGGTCGGACGAATCGTGTCACCAGTCATCGTAGACCTCCGCGGCACAAACAACCAATGGATTCGCCATATACATATACAGGATCTAAAACCGGCGACAGTAGACGACCCACCATCGGGCCACCTCCAGGAAGATAGGGGGGATGGCCCGAGTCACCGTTCCGCTGCGAGAGGAACCAGAATGCCCGCAATTGCGCCCACTCCGGCGACCGCCGCGATACCTCGCCGCCATGGGCGACCGAAACTAACGGACATCAAATGTCAATTTTTGTCACAGTTTTTTAAACATAGCTGCAGCCCAGACGACGGAAGATGGAAGACCTGTACGAGGAAGACCTCCGCTTATTATTCGACGAGCCAATGGACACGGACGAGCGGCCACGTACTCCGGCCAGCCCGGAGCATCTGGTGACACCCCGGCCGGACGAAAGCCAGACCAAAACTACCGTACCTGCCGCCACCGCCACGATGACAACGGTCACAGAAGCAATCGCTACACCGTCGGCAGTCACCGAGGCGCCGGTAGTTGCCGAGACAGCAACAACCACAGCCGTACCAGCAGACACGCACGACCACCGTGCTACTAGAGGCAACTACGCGGAAGGCCACACGGCCCAAACCGGTGACGACATCCCGGTCCAAAGTATCAGTGGGATTCTTGAGAGTCGCAGATGACACCGCACCCCGCGGCCGAGCGAAGGGTCCACAGATCCGGAAAATCCGGGCGGTAACCTGGCTGCCAGGGCGACTGGCCGCGGTTCCAGGACGAGGGACCATACGGCCACGCACCGAGTCCGATACCAGCATGTCCTCCGACGCCACGATCCCGCTGCCGACAATCGAGGAGCACCGGGTCAGACAGGGTCGGTCACCGTACCACCTCTCCCGAGTCGGCCAAATGGTGGCCGGAACCACGGACAACGACGAAGAAGAGCCCCAGACGGGACCGACACACCAGTGGAGCGATAGCGAGGACGGATAAAGCACGGCCACGCAGCACTGCATGGCCGCAGGAAAAGGCCAGAGCTTCCGCAGGGACCGAACAGCTCTCATAACTGCTGCCCACAGAGGCACCGCCTCCGGAACGGCCGCAAGCTGCAGCAATCACCACAGCAGCGTTCCGACCAGCCCGCTGTGCCCACCAGCAGTGGCGCAGACAACCACTGCCCTCTGGGCACACGCCGACCCAAGGCGCAGCAAACCGGGACCCGCCAGACCCCATCTGGGAGGATCTCGAGGCGCTGTCGCTAAGCCCAAGGTCACCAGCTAGCCAACCGGGCGCCTCCACACTGTACAGGCCAAACGCAGGATGCTGGCCAATCAAGGTGGACCGAAGACCGGCACTATTACCGCCGCCCGAGTCGCTGGAAGCAGCACAACCGCTACAGCCACCCGAGACGCGAGAACCGACACCACTGCTGCCGCCATCGCCGGCACCCGATAGCCAAGCAACCAGGCAAAGGAACCGTCACCGACAGCGAAGGCCGCAATTCCCGGAGGTACCAGAAGAGGAGAGGCCGGGCAACGACGGGCACCCATGGGCACCATGGCGCCCCGCACCCGGAGCCCTGGCGCCGCATACGAGCCAACACGCGCCGTGCGAGACGGCTTGGTATACGTTACCTACGGGCCGACGCGTGGAAGTACCATAGCGCTTCGTGGTCAGTACCGGGCCTCCACCGACCGCGAGCGGTGGTTGTTAAACTTCGACCTCACCGGACGCCTCCGACGCTGCCGCGGGCCGATCGGCCGCACGTAAGGGGTACGCGCGCCGCGACCCCGCACCATCCCGCGCCGGGAGAGCCCAACGCGTAGGAGTACGCGCGCCGCGACTCCGCCCCATCCCGCGCCGGAGGGGTCTAGTCCGTAAGTTAGTTCGTAAGTGCCGTTAGTTTATAAGTACCGCCGTTAGTTCATAAGTGCCATTAGTTTATAAGTGGCGCCGTTAGTTCGTAAGTACCGTTAGTTTATAAGTGCCGCCGTTAGTTTATAAGTGCCGTTAGTCTATAAGTGCCGCCGTTAGTTTATAAGTGCCATTAGTCTATAAGTGCCGCTAGTCTAGTAAGTTCCGCTAGTTCGTAAGTTCCGTTAGTTCATAAGGTCCGCTAGTTCGTAAGTACGCGCTTAGTTCATAAGTTTTGCGTATAATATATAAAACCCACGTAGTACATAAGCTCCGAAATTCCAAAGATACTTATTTTTGTTCCTCTTTCGTTTGATATGTGATTTTTTTTTGTTGTTTTGCCACTTTTGGCTTGTACACATGTGTATATACAGATAGGCCATAGGCCATAAGTACCGCGCCGTAAGACTGGAGCACAACAGCCCGAGAGCGGCTAGAAGCCTTGGTTGGTCTGTATCGAATCGTAACACAGTTATAAGTAACTTTGCTTGATTAGCTTTCAAAGAGTTCGGAAGTGTTCTAGTGCATAAAAAATCTCTAGAAAACACAAAGGGATAGGGAATATTGTTAGCGATAGGCAAAGAGAGAGAAGAGCAGGAGTGGGAGATAAATTAGTAATTAAATTAGTATAGAATATAGTTTAAAATAGTTTAGGATATAGATTAGTTAAAATTCAAAGATGTAGGGAAAAATAGGTGTAAAGGGCTTAAGGTGTAGGGAAAATTGTTGAAAAGTGTCTTAAGTGTTTAAAAATAGTAGATAATGTAGTGTAAATACAGTTAAATATAGCATAGGATGCAGGGAAACTTCTCTCGCAAAGTGTATCGTCCAAAAGTAACACGTTCGGAAACTGTAACACCTAAAGGTAGCTCACATACGGGAAAATCCTTTTTGTAGTAAAAACGGATTTCTTCCTGTGGAATACGTCGGAGAGGACTTTGTAGAAGCTCGCTCAGATATCTGAAGGAAGTTACAAATAATAAGAAACAGGAACAAGTAATTTGATTTTGTCTACTTTTGGGTGGTACTACCTCTCTCAGATAGTAACACCCAAAAGTTGCAAACAGTTTAGCGCGCCACAACCGATCTAGTAGTAAGCCCCGACCAAGTAGAAGCCCCAGGGCTGTAAATAAGTGAAACAGTGTAACTAAAGCGAAATAATTTATTATTATTAACTAATTGTAACTTTTGGAGGTTTATACCGGGTGTAAACCCCAAAGGTTGCTCCTACCTGTGTTGGAGACTGCCAATTGATAGAAGCAAACAAAAAGAGGATGTGCTCAGGAAGAATTAATTAGAGTAATAATTATAGGAATGTTTATTATTATTATTAGGAGTGTTTATTCGTATTTAAGATTGCGGTATAATACTATCTAGGTTTTATCTTCTTTTCTTTTTAATGTAAAATTGATTGCCAGCCAAAGCAGGTCCATTGAGATTAGAAAACCTAATTTTAATAAAGCGCTCGAAGAAAATCTTAGGATACTCAGGCTTAGAATAGTAGAATCCAAACTAGCGTCTTTGGGTATTAAATCGTTTTGCGAAAACACAGACAACAATGTAAGTGAGAGTACGTGCGATCTAACGGCGATATTACATAGTGAAATAGTGGAGGCATTCTCTATTTTAGACAGAATAGATTCGGACTTGGAGGAGAACAATGCCTTAAGGAAAAAGGATGCGAATAGGGAAACTCAAACCACCCCCGCGCCCGAATCCAGACAGGGAAAGGGGATAGAGATGCTAAGCAAAAAGACACAGAGCTCCCCATCCCTATACCTCAACCCTGTTACAAGGCAAGGGAAGGCAAGTGAAGGGCTAAAAAGAAATCTAAATAGTAGGGATAGGAATGAACTGAGGGAAGGAGAAAGTGGGTATACTGAAACGGAAAGAGAAACGGAATCGGGATGGACTGTTGTAGGCGAGGAAGGGAGAAAAAAAAGGAAGGCAGGAAACTTAGAAAGAATAAGAAGAGAGAAGAGGAGGAGGCGAACAAACAGGACAAGGTTAGGAATAGCGAAGGGAGGAGACCGAGAAAACCACCACCACCCAGGGCAGAAGTGATACGCTGACCTGTTTAAAACGCTTAAAACTGAGGCAAAAGATAAATTGAACTCTATTCAAACGGTCAGAAAGTCGAGAGAGGGTGACTTATTTATAGAATTAGAGAAGAGCGCCAATAGCAACGAGTTCGAGAGCATAGTAAGAGAAACGCTAGAGGAAAAAGAAACGGTGAGGAGGTTAGCCCTAAATACACGGTTGAGGTGAGGGATATCGACCCTACCCTTGAAAAAGAGGAATTAATAGAAACGCTGGCCGCTGCCCTGTAAACGGAGAAAGGTGGTATAGAGGTTAAAAATCTGCGATTCTGATACGGAGGGACCATAACAGCAATCATAACGATGCCTGAAAGTATAGGGAGGAAACTCTTGATAGAACCAAGAATTAAATGGTTATACATCCTGCAGGGTCAAGCAAACGGTCAATCATGTGAGATGCTTTAAATGTCACGAGTTCGGACACTGTTCCTATACCTGCTAGAACAACAACGATGGGGTGGAGATCTGCAGAAAATGCGGATTAAATGGGCATCATATAAATGAATGTAAGAATAACCGTAGATGCATTCTATGCATTAAGAAAGGGATACCAGAGGCGAAAGCGGATCATGTTGCGGGGGCCTGTAATTGTCTCCAGTTGAAATTATACGTGGAGCAGTTAACTGGGAGAAACAAGCAGTCTTCACGCTAAAAATACTCCAAATCAATCTAAACCACTGCTTTGCAGTTGGCATTGCTCATAATTTATTGGAGCAGGCCGCGAGGGAGACGGACGTTGTATTAGTTTCAGAAAGTAAATTCAATCCGAGAGGGTTGGTATACGCTGGGAAAGGCCATAACGTAGCGATTTGGGTGACAGAATTTAACGGGGTAGTCCATCAGGAAGACGGCAGCTTGAGGGAAGAGGATTATGTAGTCGTTAGAATAGGCAACTTGTCAATATTTAGTGTATACATTTCCCCAAACATCACATCGGAAAGAAACTCCAAAGACTGGCGGATGCAATAGTGTCAGAGAAAGCAAAAGGTAGGAATATCGTTGTGGGAGGCGATTTTAACGCGAAATCATCTGTATGGGGGTCTGCGATACAAAACGCAAAGGGTACCATAACCCTTGAAACCTCGTTGGAGTAGACGTACATTCAATAGCGCCGATCGGAGGATACACTTTCATCAGGAGGAATGCCGCCTCCAACATAGATTTCGTGGCAGCATCACCCATTTTGCATGAGGAAGGAGCCCTCACCAGTAAGGTATTGGAAAAGGAGACTGGATCTGATCACAGATACCTGCTCACGGAGCTGAGTCTTGATCAGACATCTATTCTGAAGACACATAATAAAAAATGGAAGCTGAAGACAACAGCACTTCTAGCATTCAACAGGGTTATGAATATGGTATTGAGGGAAAAGAATCTGAACGACAGTAACGTATTAAACGAGCAGCAGACGCTCGATTTCATGGAAGCCCTGCCAGAGATCTGCGACATGGCGTTGGATCCAGTCCATCCGAAGAAAGGAAGAAGCAAGATTAATATATGGTGGACCCCAGAAGTGCAAAGGATAAGGGATAAAACACAAAAGCTAAGGAGAAGATGGCAAAGAGCTAGATCACGAGGTCACCGAGATGAAGAAGAGGCCTTACGAGAGTTATATGTGCTAGCTAAAAAAGAGCTGCAAAAAATGATCTGTAAATCCAAGGAGAAGTACTGGAATGAGCTATGCGGAACGGTCAACCAGGATATCTGGGGGAAACCATATAAAGCGGTCCTGAGGCAGGTGAAGGGATCCTCCGCGCCGCCAGCACTCTCGGGTGAATTTGCGGAAAAGGTGATGGTAGGCCTTTTCCCTCAGGAACAGCTAGGCAACGGGAACGAAGAAACAGAAGCAGAAGACGAAACGCAGTATGAGTACCACAACATGCAATTTCCGCTGATCAAGAAAGAAGAAATCGAGGAGGCTGCCAGACGCATCAAGGGTGGAAAGGCTGCAGGGGAGGATGGTATGCCGCCTGAAGTTCTAAAGGCCTTAGCGGCGTTCAGACCGGACGCGTTTGCAGCGCTATTTAACGGAATCCTGACGAGAGGGATAATACCGGTTCCATGGAAGAGTGCCAGGACCATCTTTCTGCGTAAGGAAGGTAAGGACCCCTCCATTCCATCTGCTTACAGACCTATCTGTATTATAGATGCAGTGGCCAAGCTCCTGGAATATGTCCTACAGTCAAGGATACTGTACCATCTGGGAGAGGAGCCATTTAGACCGGAGCAATACGGATTTTGTAAGGGCAAGTCTACAACGCATGCCATGCAATACGTAAAATCAATGATGGACGAGGCGACAATCCACCAACGTTATGCGGCACTCGTTGCGCTGGATGTCAAAAATGCATTTAACTCCCTTAGTTGGAAGAAAATCATCGAAGAAATACAGACTAGAGGAATGCCGGATTACCTAGTGAAGATAATAAACGACTATTTCAGGGGCAGAACGGTCAGCTACGCGTCAACAGAAAGGATAGTAAGTCTTGTAATGCGGATGGGGGTGCCACAGGGGTCTGTTTTAGGTCCTCTTCTGTGGAATCTGGTGTATGATGGCCTGCTGAGAAGACCGATACCTGAGCGATGCACTAGAAGAGCTTTTGCGGATGACATCATCATCATCGTACAGGACAGCTCCCCTCGAGGCCTGAAAAATAAGATGGAAAATGTAATCCAAGATGCAAATGATGTAGGATGTAGAGCGCGGGGTCGAAGACCTCCCAAACTGTATGTTGTGTGTTGCGTGTCGTATGAATGTGTGCGTGTATGTGCGAGCGACAACAAATGGCAAGGTTATCGCTCGGTGTCGCGAAGGAGTTGTCATCGGCCGTTGCGAAGACAAAAAACGCCCGCGACGCGTAACCGACAACAATTCGAAAACCGGGAGTCAGTCTAATCCAAAGAGTTGTATAGAGCGGTCGAGATAGAGAATTGAACAGAGTAGACGAGAAAGCGAGAAATACTGTGTTGCGCGAGTTGTAAATTGTTAACGTCCTTATTGTTAATCGTAATAAATTGTCCGTTCATTGTTCGTGTTGTCGAGTTCATTTGTCTTGTCCGAAGTCAACGTAATTCCATCCGCGTTGACGACCAGATCCTACAAATATTGGGGGCTCAGCCGGGATCTGTCGAGCCATCGGTCGAAAAAGAGTCGAGTGACAAACGTGAATCGGGGTGAAAGAAGAGTTATGTGCACCGCGAAGTTCAAGTGACAGAGTTGAAAGTGTTGCGAGATGAACGGAGCGGCGATAGCATTCACCGATTTTACAGTCCCGGAGTTGAAGGAGAAACTACGAATTTTGGGACTGGGTTCGAATGGCACTAAGGCGGAATTAATAAGCCGTCTGGTGGCACACGACCCGACATGCGAGTGGGCGAAGGAGCGCCCTAACGAAGGAGATGAAACCGGTGAAAAACGACCGGACGTGGAGGAGGACTACAGACCGTTTCCATCCCCGACGCAAGAGGAAGCGGTCCACCAGAGAGAGATACGAGTGCTCCGACGAGAAAAGGAGCTAGCCGAACGCGAAGCGGCGCTCTTACGGAGAGAATTCGACACGCTGCGTAGGACGCAACAACCGCCCGTCGTCACCCCGCCGCAACGGAACGGACCACCGAAGCTGGTCAAATCGCTGACTGCAATGTTGCCTACCTACGAAGGGCAGAACGAGAAGTTTGAGACCTGGAGAAGGCAAGTGACGCTCTTAAGGGTCACATACGAGCTCGACGAGGCCACCTCGAAATTATTAATCGTGGTGGGAGGAAAGGCCCTCGAATGGTTTCATTCGGGAGCCGAGTATCTATTAATGACCGCGGACGACCTACTGGCCGAGTTGGAAAGCACGTTTTACAACAAGGACACCGTGCTCGAATCGCGTCGAGCATTCGAGAGGAGTTTGGAAAGACGAAACATTCCCAGAATACTTCTACCAGAAGACGATTCTGGCGAACCGCCATCAACGAGGCTAAGTTCATCGAGTACGTGATCGACGGGGTGCCGGACCAGCAACTGCGATTGCACGCGAAGCTACAGAGATTCCGCACTAGAGCAGCACTGATAGAAGGGTTCAGGGGCATCACATTGCCGCCTTCATCCATAGAGCGGAACACACGGCACATAGGCGAAGGAGCAAGCGGGCAGGGACAGAGGGAGATCGGCCACCCTCGGGAAGACTCGGCACCGCGACATCGAGTCGAAGGTAATCGGGGAAACCGTGAGACGCAGCGGGGAGAAGAGACGGCGAGGACAATACAGGCACCGCGTCAAGATATCATTAGAAGGTGCCATAATTGCGGAGCGCGAGACCATTTGTACGCGGATTGACCGAATAAAGACAGGGACTCGAAATGTTTCGCGTGTAGGGAATATGGTCATAGGGCGCAGGAATGCCCAAAAAACAGAGCAGTAGTTAGAGATACTTGCACCGTAATACAAACACAGAGTAATAAATACTATAAAGAATTCGTAATTAACGGCCACACGGTAACCGCGCTAATAGATACTGGAAGCGATATTTGTCTCATGCGGACGAGCAAATATTTCGAGGTCGGCGCCCCACGGTTACAGCAAAGCGCGATTAAGTTTCGCGATGTAGGGTCGGCCGAAAACACCGCGTATGGTGAGTTTAGAGCCACGGCATCAGTTGACAGTAACGAGTACCCGATCCTGATCCGTGTCGTGGCCGATCATATGATGCAACATCAGTTACTCGTAGGGACGGACTTTATCCGACAAACGGAACTGACGCTCAAGGAAGGGCAAATCGCGATCTCCAGAAGGAAGGAGCCAGCCGCCGCGAACATCCCCGAAATTTTTAAAATAGATTGCTGTCGCGAGGTAAACAAGGTAGACGTGTCGTAGCCAATAAAGAACATCGACGCATCGTGCAAAAACTCATAGGCGACTACAAACCAATGAAACAACACGATCTCGACATTCAAATGAACATCGTGTTAACAGGTGATAAACCCGTGTATCAGCGCGCGAGACGGTTATCGCAATTCGAAAAGCAGGAAGTAAACGATCAGGTTCGCGAGTGGTTGAGCAAAGGAATAGTGCAACCGTCCCTCTTAGACTACGCGAGCCCCTAATTGAAGACCAGCTGGATTTGTTACAGGGTGCTTGGGTATTCAGTACAATCGACCTCAGAAACGGATTTTTTCACGTGTTAGTACACCCAAGCAGTAGAAAATACACCGCATTCGTGATACCGGATGATCACTATGAGTTCCTGAGGGTACCGTTCGGATTGTGTAATTCGCCCGCGATCTTCCAGAAATTCATTAACGCAATATTCAAAGACCTAATAAATTCAAAAACCGCCATAATCTACATGGATGACATAATAATACCCTCCGTCGACCATGATAGCGCGATAGAAAAATTGAAAACAGTATTACGCAAGGCGGGTGATTACGGACTCGTAATCAATTGGAAAAAGTGTTGTTTTTTACAAACACGAGTAGAGTTCTTGGGACACATTATCGAAAACGGCAGCATTCAATTATCTGAGAGAAAGACAGAAGCGGTTAAAAAATTCCCTATGCCGCAATACCTTAAACAAATTCAGAGCTTCTTGGGCCTAACGGGATACTTCCGAAAATTCATTCCCTATTACTCGATAATAGCGCGATCACTATCAAACCTAACCAAAGCGAGCGTGGAGTTTCACATAGGGGAGGAACAATTGCGAGCGTTCAATAAATTAAAGGCAGCGTTGTGCGAAAAACCGGTCCTGCGATTGTACAGCGTGAATGCAGAGACGGAGCTACACACAGACGCATCAAAAGACGGGCACGGTTCAATACTTTTACAACGCGACAGTAACGACGGTATGTTACACCCCGTGTACTACGCCAGCGGCAAGACGACAGAAGCGGAAAGCAAATATAGCAGCTACGAACTAGAAGTCTTAGGCATAATTAAATCATTGAAACGCTTTAGAATTTACCTGTTAGGAGTAACGTTAAAAATCGCGACGGACTGTAGAGCATTCACGTTGACGATGGCCACGAGAGATTTGTGCGTGAGAGTGACGAGGTGGGCTCTCCTCTTAGAGGAATTTCAGTATACGATCGAAGATAGGCCGGGAAAACACATGGCGCATGTAGATGCATTAAGTCGAAGTCCACTATTGAGTTGCCTAGCCGTAGAAGAATGCGAGGAAGGATTGTTAGCCCGACTGCGAAAAGCTCAATCCGAAGACTCAGAGTTGAGGGCGGTTTTACAAACCGCAAGCCAGGGACAACTAGACGACTACGTAGTAAAAAGAGATTTGCTTTACAAAGCAAGCGAGCACGATCTTCTACTGGTTCCAAGAACAATGCAAACAGAAATTATCAAGCGAGCGCACGAGAGGAGGCATTTTTCTGCGAGAAAGACCGAGTTGTTAATTAAGAGAGACTATTGGTTCCCTAAACTACCGACGAAAGTTGAAAAGGTTGTCAAAAATTGTGTCGCCTGCATCCTCGCGGAAAGGAAGCAAGCAAGAATGTTTTCTAAATCCCATAGAGAAGGGCGATGTACCACTACATATCATATAGACCATCTGGGTCCCGTGCAATCAACAAAAAAGAACTATCGCCATATCTTTGTAGTAGTAGACGCTTTTTCAAAGTTCGTGTGGCTTTACGCAACGAGATCCACAGATACTGCAGCGTTTGAAAAAACAAGCGACCTTGTTCGGAAATCCAGCTAGAATAATTTCAGATCGCGATTCAACGTTCACCTCGCACGCGTTCGCAGAATATTGTAAGAGCGAACACATATCCCATGTAACAATAGCCGGAATCCCAAGGGGAAACGGCCAGGTAGAACGCGTGAACAGAGTCTTTATACCACTCATCGCGAAGCTGTCAAACCCGAAACCAGACGAGTGATATAAACACTTAGAAACAGTACAGAAATTCCTGAATGCCACGTCACATAGGAGTACAGGGACCACGCCCGTCCAACTGCTTTTTGGCCTCGACATGAGGGCAGCGGAGGATCTATCGATAAGGCAGTTAATAGACGAGGAATGGATGACATTGTTCAAAGAGAACCGAGACGAGTTGCGGAGAGATGCAAAGGACAACATCTCCAAAACTCAAGCAGAAAACAGAAAAGCCTTTAACAAGCGTAGGAAAGAAGCCACGAAGTATAAAGTTGGTGATCTAGTGGCGGTCCAAATGACGCAAATGCGACCCGGACTAAAATTCACAGATAAATTCTTAGGACCCTACACCGTCGAAAAGGTGCTACGCAACGACCATTACGTCGTGGAAAAGGTGGGCGAACACGAGGGACCACGACAAACATCCTCGTCGGCTGACCACATGAAGGCATGGATATGCAGCGACTCGCACGCAAACTCAAGAAGCGACGAATCGAGCGACGATGTTGCATAGATACCTGAGGCCAGGTGTCACTGGTCAGGATGGCCGAGTGTAGGATGTAGAGCGCGGGGTCGAAGACCCCCCAAACTGTATGTTGTGTGTTGCGTGTCGTATGAACGTGTGCGAGCGACAACAAACGGCAAGGTTGTCGCTCGGTGTCGCGAAGGAGTTGTCATCGGCCGTTGCGAAGACAAAAAACGCCCGCGACGCGTAACCGACGACAATTCGAAAACCGGGAGTCAGTCTAATCCAAAGAGTTGTATAGAGCGGTCGAGATAGAGAATTGAACAGAGTAGACGAGAAAGCGAGAAATACTGTGTTGCGCGAGTTGTAAACTGTTAACGTCCTTATTGTTAATCGTAATAAACTGTCCGTTCATTGTTCGTGTTGTCGAGTTCATTTGTCTTGTCCGAAGTCAACGTAATTCCAACCGCGTTGACGACCAGATCCTACAATGACTGGATGAGAACGGCGGGTTTGACATTGGTGGAACAGAAGACTTAGGTGATTATGTGTAATAGAAAAGAATTGCCAAATAACTTCTGTTTTAGGATTGGAAATGCTGAAGTAGCCTCCTCGGAAACACTGAAATATTTAGGAGTAACTTTTGATGATAGAAAAATCTTTAGAAAGCACATCGAATTGGTCACCAACAAGGCTGTAAGGGTTATGGCCGCCCTTAGCAGGCTAATGACAAATTCACTGAAAACCTCACAGAAAGCAAGAACACTCTATTACCTAACGGCAGAGTCAGTGGTTCTGTACGGTGCCCCCATATGGAGCGAAGCAGCAGGGATAGAATATAATGCAAGTTTACTAAGGAAAACGCAAAGGATAGGCCTTGCAAGGGTGGCATCAGCGTATAGGAGTGTCCCAGTGGACACCCTATGTGTCTTGACAGGAATCACCTCCTGGGATCTTAAGGTAGCGGAGAGAAAAAGAATATTTGACTGGGAAAATAAAATTTTCAGATTTAAACACAACGCGGCCGGAAGGGAGAGGAGAGGAAGAACTGCCACACTGACGATCAGAGAAGGGGCTTATAGAGACCAGGATGAGTTGGAGATCTGGAGCGGAGACGACAACGACGAAGACTCTCCAACGGATATCCAATGGACCCAGGAAGAGGGGGAAAATGTAGAGGAGAAAAGGAAGGCGATAAGGAATTCCCTCAGGAAGGAAGCAAAGGAAAGAACGTTGAGGAAATGGCAGGTGAAGTGGGATAGATGCGGGGTGGGTAGATGGACACACTCGATTCTCCCGGACATAGTCACGTGGAAGAAGAGGAAATTTGGTAACCTCGATTTCTATACTACGCAGGCCTTAACGGGGCATGGGGTCTTTAACAAGTTTAGGCACAAGATAGGGAAAACTGGAAACCCATCATGCTGGTTTCACCAAGGTAAAGAGGATTCGCCGGAACATACCTTCACGGAATGCGACCACTGGGAGGAAGACAGAAGAAGGCTGGCGGATAACTTGGGACTGGGATCTATGGAAATCACGATGAGAGGAATCGTCCAAAAGATGCTGGAGGATGAAAAACATTGGATAGCGGCGCAGGGCTATTTTAAAGCGGTTTTGAAGGAAAAAGAAAATGAAGAGAGAAGAAGGGAAAAGGAGAACACTGATAACCAAGGGGTACAAGGAACGGACGAGGACATCATCTCCAGAGATGCGAGGAGATTCGAGGGACTTTAGAGTTTAAAAATCAATGAGTTAATCTAAGTTAAGTTTGCTAGTTTATTAAAACTTCTAAGTAGATTCATTTATATCGGATAAGGTAAAGATACGTTGACTGTCTTCCATCTGCGGTTTTCAGGCAGCCACGGAGGCGGGGGAGTGGAGGTCCGAACAATTGGAGGGATAGGAAGGAGGATACGGATGGGAGACAGGGATAATACTTAGCTGCGAAGACGTGGTCCAGGCGAAGGTCAACGACCGAGCATCTATCTTTTACCTCTTGATTCCGAGTCTCACCGACGTACTCAGGGATGCCTCGGACAGCGCCAACCCTTCCTCTCCTCCCCTCGTTTCCGATGGACACGCCTGAAACAGAGTCAGAGAAAAGAGGGTCAACGGTAGTAAATCCTCGAAGTCATAAAAAGAAATTTATATTTAAGAGAATATGTTGAATTATGCAATATAAAGCTATCAGGAAACATAGGTATTCGATTCTATTGAACAACGTTAGGAGACATTTAATGTATTTTGATTCTTCGGTAGTAGTAAGATAATGGGGTTTCTAGACCAGGAGTGTTCAGGGGGGTTAGGGGAAGGGGGGACGGTGGAATCCCCCCGGTCATTGCCCCCCCCC
>CM052258.1:152046-194251 GCA_028455795.1 Lasioglossum marginatum | reverse complement strand
ACTGGAACTGTTCGATGAATGGACTGGAACTCTTCGTTGACTAGGTCAGAACTCTTCAGTGAATGGACTGGAACGTTGGTGGTTGGTTGATGTCAATCCTAGTGGTGGGGGGAGGGGAATTGATCTCAAATCAATTCCGTTCCGCGACTATTGAATTAAATTCGTTCTACGGCTAAATCCGTTAGTAAATTTATTGAATTAAATTCGTTCTGCGGCTAAGTCCGTTAGCGAATTTATTGAATTAAATCCCTTCTGCGCCTAAGTCCGTCAGCGAATTTATTGAATTAAATCTGTTCCGCGACTAAGTCCGTTATCGAATTTATTAGATTAAATCCCGAGGAGAGATGTTGCTTGTTCGAAGCGTCGATCGTTTCTGCCTGATTTCGATCGCTTCGCTCGTCGATCAGGATCTTGGTGGGAGTTGTCGCGTGGTGGATCCTTTGTGGGAAACAATAGGATCGCATGCTTGAGGAAGCACGCCTTGAAATTGTTATTCTCTTAATCACTGGAACTTGACGGAATTCCATTCCAAAGTGATGACGTATTGGGAATCAGTCTTCTCGAATATTAATATTCGTTTGGAAATGCTCGCTTTATAAATTAAGGAGGGAGTGTGGTGACGGACGTCACACTGCATAAAATCTAAGTTGAAAATTTAACTGAAAAGAAAGTAAAAGTATTGCGATGCGATAATGGTAAAGAATATTTGAATAACCGATTCTATAAATTTTCTAAAGAAAAGGGAATAATCATAAACAGCTGTCCAACGTAATTTACATGAACTGAATGGTACGGCGGAGAGGTTTAGAACCATAATGAATATGGCACGTTGTCTTTTAGCAGAGGCAAATGTGCATAAGAGATTTTGGCGAGAAATAATTTGTGCAGCGACATATTAAAAAAATAGGACGTTAGCGCCTACTTTAGAAAAGAAAACTCCGTATTAAATATTCTTCAAAAGAAGACCAAACGTAAAAAATTTACGGTTGTACGGTAGCAAAGTTTTTGTCAAAAAACCTGAACAGTGTAGAGATTCTAAATGGGACGCCAAGGCTGATATGAGTATTCTATTAGGATATAGCGATGTTGGGTATAGGATCCTAATAAATAATAAGATAGTAGTTGCGAGACACGTAGAGATTGTAGGAAAAGATGAAAAATGTATTGGTATTAATAATTATGATGATGATGATATTGAAAGCAATGCTAGTTTAGATGGAAATGAAAGTGATAATGTGTTTGATGATGAATTCGAACCCGAAGAAAAGAAAAAGATTGAAAAACTAGAGTTAAAGATGTCCAGAGAATATAGGTGAGATATCCAGAGAATAGTTCAAGTAATATTTATGTAAACTATTGTAGAATAGACACTCTATATACATTTGAGGAGGCAGTAAATAGTAAGGATTATAAAAATTGAATAAAAGCTATGGACAAAGAGATAGAAAGTTTAAAAGAAAACAAAACGTGGGAATTAGTCGATAGAGTAAAAAGAAAAGAGGTTATAGATGTAAAGTGGGTATATGGAAGAAAGTCCGACGATGCGTATAAAGCAAGATTAGTTGCAAGAGGCTTTCAACAGAAAAATGTAATTGACGACATATACGACATATACACCCTGTAGCAAAAACTCAGACTTTAAAAGTCATGTTGTCCTTTTGTTGTCAGTCTGGGTTTATTATAGAACAAATGGATGTAGTTACAGCATTTCTTAATGGTAAAATAAGTTCAGAAGTATATGTCAGCCAGCCTGAAGGCTACAATGATGGAACAAGTAGAGTCCGTAAATTGTTAAAAGCTTTATATGGACTACGTGAAAGTCCAAGGGAGTGGTATAAATGTTTTGATAATTATTTAACAGGCTTAGGATTTAAAAGAAGTAATGTTGATTACTGTTTATGTACCTATGGAAAAGGAGTAGAAGCTATATATCTATTAATATATGTAGATGACTTGTTGATTTGTGGTAATAGCAAAAGAAAAATTCAGAGTATAAAAAAGACTCTCTCAGAAAAGTTCAAAATGAAAGACTTAGGTGCTGTTAAAGAATATCTTGGCATAAATGTAGAGTATGACTGTCGAAAATGCGAAATAAAATTAAGTCAAACCAAATATATAGAGTCACTAGTTAATAAGTACCAATTACAGAATAGTAAATAGTACAGTACTCCTATGAAAGGAGACTTCAAAATTGAAAAGGGTAAAAATTGCGAATCAGATATCAAAGGAACTTAATAGGTGCTTTGCTATATATAAGCTCAAATACAAGACCTGATGTAAGTCATAGTGTAAATTACAATACTTAAGTCGATATCAAAACAGTTATAATGAGACACATTGGAAATATGCTCTACGAATATTAAAATACTTGTACTTAATAAAAGATTTAAGTTTAAATTATAAAAGAGAAGTAAATTGTGACATTATAGACTGCTATGTAGATGCAAATTGGGCTGGTGATCATGTAGACAGAAAATCCACCTCCGGGTATGTAATTAGGTTTTTCGGAAATCTAATTGATTGGAAATCAAGGAAACAAAAGAGCGTAACAAAAGCATCTACTTATGCTGAGTACGTAGCGTTATCGGAAACAGTCAGTGAAGTGAAGTTTATACGAGAACTAATTAATACCTTTAATGTTAGATTGAGTGATCCTGTAAAAATTTTTTAGGACAATTCTGAAGCAATAGATATTGCGAACTTCGGCAATTTTACAAAAAACTCTAAGCATATAAAGATTCATTATCACAACGTACACGAAAGCGTAAGGGCACGGGCACAGTCGATCCATTTTCGCCCGGCGTCCGACTTCGGCGCACACGGACGAGCGTTTCGAGCGCCTCGAGAGACATGTATTGGTTCCGATTCGGCCGATTTCGTTGAAAAAACTGTTTACAGTGGGCCCGAAACGGTCGAAGTCAGCGGTAGCCGAACCTTTTTAAGTGCTTCGAAAAGGATTTTAACGGGACAACCCCCATGGGGTTAGGTTAGGGTTAGGTTAGGGTAGGCCTCCGAAGTCGGAACCAAATCATTTTGTTCTTCGCTCGACGTTTGATAGTTCAGCATTCACTTCAAATAATTGCCATGTCGCTAATTTTGAAGTATCCGTATTTTTAAAAACGGGTCCGCAAAGAGGACACTTGGGGCTATATCATGATTATTTTTATTTTTTCAATTTTCTGGTGCTATGGTAGCAATGCACTTGTTTAAAAACAATTGCAAAATAAACTATGAAAACAAATATTTTTTCAACTGAAATAATTTTTATTAAATACTCATGGTTTCACTATGAGCACCCAAAACCCCTTTTCCTCGTTTTGTTATAGTTTGGCCGTTATAATTTAATGAAAAACTTATGACACCTCATATTTGACACATCGCGCCAGTAAAACCATCAATTTTCAAGATTTCAAAGAATTCTTTGACATATGTACGTTCATATTTTACTGAAGATGCAACATATCCAAATTTGAACAAAATTCGAACCGGTACTATCTCGCATGGAATGATTCATGTGCATTAATTGTATGTAGATTAACGCTCATGGCACAGTATGAATACTCGAAAATAATTAAAAATTAAAACAATTATAAGAAACTGCGATTTAGATCGATCGTAAGCAGAAAAATTCAAAGATTCGTATCTTCACATCTTTCAATGCCTACTATATATATCTGTTTTATGCTTCTACCGATTTTGATGAAATATTGGTTATTCGGGTAGTGTTTTCATTTTCTTAATTTTAAAAATCTTGAGCATAATAAATATGGATTCAAGAAAAAATTGATTGGATTCAGAAAAAATTGTTTGTCTTACTCCTTCCGAAACCATTGTGACCTTATTTCTCGGAAAGCCACAAATAGTCGCAAACTTTTTTTGGATTATAACATTCATATTGACGTCCAGTTCTAAAT
This sequence comes from Lasioglossum marginatum, assembly GCA_028455795.1. Classification (NCBI taxonomy): domain Eukaryota; kingdom Metazoa; phylum Arthropoda; class Insecta; order Hymenoptera; family Halictidae; genus Lasioglossum; species Lasioglossum marginatum. Next base: position 190,337 of record CM052258.1, on the reverse strand, counting down.
AAAAAAAAATCGGTGGGGCTCAAAGAGTTTCAATAATAAACAAAAAAAATTAATAATTAGCGTCCAAATTTGTATTTTTTATAATTTAAAGTAGTGTACTCACCCCACTGAATAATATCTACACTATAAAACTTTAGAAAATCAAGGAGTGCATGTACACAAAAACAACAAAGAAATGAGAAAAAAATTTTTCCTTTAGTATTTTTTCCCAGTATTGATACTGTAATGTATTTCAATACATAGATTTTTTAAAATGACGTTACCACAGTAAACGGATTATTGCCACGTCTTGGGGATTTTGCACCGCTGTGCGACGTATGTACGGTAGCATAGCGACTATCGGCACGTGCAATAAAACATTTGGCGTGCAAATAGTCGGGCCAGTATTGGACGATCGACAGCGAGGCTATTTTTCAGAAAACTGTTTTTAGCGCGTCCAATTCATATAATGTTGGTGATTTAAAAATTACTTTACAGTCAACACGTGTTGTCTGAGAAAGTGCCGACTTCCAGCTCAATAGTAATGGCCTGTCGTAAACCTCTCCATAGAGAACAGTCCCGGGAACGGCACATAAATAAATTGGGCCTATCGTTGGGTCTGCCTAGCCCCACCACAGCCGCGCGCCCGTAGTCTCTCAATATTTTGACTTTGACGATGCACGCTACATAGTATGTGTGGCCGCTGCAGCTAATATTTCGACACAGCCGAAAATGCACATAGACACACCACCGTAGTCCTGCCTGGGAACATTCTTCTCAGGCTTGCATCAATACAATGTCACGAGTTCGGACCCATGCGAGATGGCACCTTGCCACCCCCTACAATCGCGTAGTAGTGGGCGGTAACGGTTTTATATCTTAACCCACTGCTGTTCCGCTATCGCTCGTACGAAGCAGTGTATTTGACTACTTGTTGGACATATGATAAACGAATTAAAAATGATTTTTCACTACGTGAAAAGTGTAATTTTAGGACAAACGCTGTCGATCCTTATTTCAGAATGTCTAAAGAATATTCAGCAATTTTATGGACCCAAAATAACAAATAATTCAAACCTAACAGCTGTTTGTAGTTTGCAAGGCGAGCCTGACAACATGACCATCTCAAATAATTCGTAAGTTATTTGTTGTACAAAAAAATGTTCAAGAATGCTGCATGATTCCTAGGGGGCAGGGACTGAAACAGTTATGAAGATAACTGTTTAAGTTCAATTTTTTCAAATTTTGAACATTTCATAACTGTTTCAAACTGTTATACAGGGTGTTCGACAACAGGTGGGAGAAAATTTAAGGGGTGGTTCTGGACGATAATATAAGACCAAAATGAAGAATAAAAAAATTGCGATTTCGGCTTCGTTATTTAGTTATTAACGATTAAAAACCCGCTTAAAATGCGGCAACACGTCTAACAAAAGTGTACGTTGCATACGTCATAGAGGCGCGTGACAGTCACGTATCAAGTGACAGATGCATGCATACTCTGGTTCTCATTTGGGACCCAGCGAGGTGAAAAAATTTAATAAATCGTTGGACGACATTGAACCTATCATATAGGTGAATTCTTCTCGATCGAATTTCTATTATATATTGAACCTATCTACTTGTTAAAATCCACAAGGGCATTTCTAATATCCGCCCTATGGAATTATCGAGTAGAAGGGGTCAATGCTCTTTCACTTTTAAATTGTTCTCACACATATCCACAAATCCTCATCCTACACTATAATTGTTCATAACACTGTACATAATACACTGGAACAAACCACTATAAAATGGTATCCATTGGGTCCATGAATGTTGAATAAAATCCTCACAAATGCAAGTATCCACAAAAATGCACATGCGTACCGGAATCGTTCACAGCTAATTCACGTTTGATGCACGTTCATCTGAAACATTTTTGCGTATAATCAATAGTTTTGCAGATATTCGTCTGTAATGCTTTATAATGTTCATCCTGTATCTATTTCCTACCATTAAACTTTATTATATCATATATGATTTGTCATGCGAAAAGGGACTGGGACCCTTCCAGTCTCTTATTTTCACATGACCGATCACATATATATATATATATATATTTAATTAACATTTTTCGACCTGTAACACTTTTTATAAACGTCCCACAGACGTATGAAATAAAACGTCTTAAAAACGCCCCGAACAAGACGTCTTTAAAACGTCTTATTTCAAACGTTAAACTAGCGTTCCGAAAAAGATGTCTTTAAAACGTCTTATTTCAGACGTTAAACCGACGTCCTGAAAAAGACGTTTTTAAAATGTCTTATTTCAGACGTTAAACCGACGACCCGATAAAGATATCTTTAAAACGTCTTATTTCAGACGTTAAACCGATGTCGTGAAAAAGCATCTTGAAGACGTCTTTAAGACGTCCTTTTAGGACGTAGGATGTTCAGACCTAAAATGGACGTAAAATGGACGTCTTTAGGACATCCTGTGCTATCTGGCTATTATATTATGTGTGTGATAAAGTTGTATCATCAGTTTATCCCCAACATAATTTACTCATTTATAATTCTATTCCGATGTTATAGCGGAAAGCGTCATGCACAGTTTACGCGCCATCCGCGGCGAGACTTGTCTCAAGAAAGGGTCTAGCAGGCTAAGCATGGTGAATCGGCCCCACCCTGGATTTTTATTGATATTGTGTGGAAAACAATGGTTTTAGGTTGAAAGATAACCCCCTAAAATTTTAAGTCGCTAAGCCTTCACATAACGGTGATATGAGGGTAAATACCCTAAACTGTATCATTTTTTTTCTCGGTTATTAATTAAGATATTCAGATTTTAGAAAAACGAAAATACTCGAACTTACCTTCTTTATGTCATATATTTTTTTCACAATTGTGATTAAATTATTAAGGGTAGAAAAAAATCATTTAATTTTTTAGGGGTGGGAATTGCAAACAACCCTTCGAGTGACCACTTTCAAAAAATTCAACAACAATGTTATGTTACCTATCTAATACATACCAAAGTTGCAAGATGGTTGGATTGGTGGAACATAGTTAAATATCATGTATATTGTATCGTTTATCATTTGATCAAGATTATCGAGCGCATCTATCGCGTCGAACGTTTCATCGTAGAGTCGCTTCATCTCGGTAGCGGATTCCTTGCGGATCGGAGCTAAAGAAGATAGTGCTCTAATTTGAGCTTGAACCAGAAGTCGGCGATTGCTGAAACGACCTTCTAGCTTATCCCAAGCGACTTGAAAGTTATCAGCGGTCGTATTGACGTTCTTCAGGAGAGACGCGGCTTCGCCCTTCATACAAGTTTTCAAATAATGAAAGCGTTCTACAGGAGACAGAGTCGCGTCGTTTATGATGAGGGACGTAAACAAATCACGAAAAGATGGCCAGTCCTTGTATTGACCCTGAAACACGGGAAGAGCCATTTTTGGCAACACGGCGCGTGAACTCTGGGTGCTAGCTCCGACGACCGTTGCGTTCGAATTTGCCGATTCCTTAACGGTCGCAGCATCCTTGTACTCTGATATCATGGCGCGTAGAGAACCAGATTGGTTTAGATATTCCAGTTGGGTCTTTTATTATGGGTTATTCGTCTTCCTTGAAATAACGACTCTCCCTTAATTTGGAGTCTGCTTTAGTGGCGGTTCTCGCAGCAGAATCACCCTGGCGATAGTCAACCCATAGTTGATCGAGGATATCGAGACCAGCCTGAAGCAGTTCAAGGTAGATATTGGCCTTTCCCTTCTTCTTGATGTTGACCAACACTCGAGAGATTCGTTGAGCGAGAAGCCGTTGGTTTTCGATAAGGTCAGCCATGATTCACGCACGAGGTCGAAGCACGAAGCGGTTTGAATAAGATGCCGGTAATGTTTTCAGATAAACTGCAGCGCTAGATCCGGCTCGAAGAACCAAATGTTTCGGACAAGAAAGAGGAGAACGACTCACTTCACCAAAAAATGTCACTTTATTGTTCCCGAATTGGGATCGTCGGCTCCCAACTAACTTGTACCAAATTAAATGTAAACACAACCGAAGCAAAATAAAGAGTGTGCGATTCAAAATAAAGAGCTTTTACAATAGTTAATTAGCGGTAGCTATTTATTCGCGGATAATTCCGTGAATGGAGATAACTTTAGGATAGCTTCTCGAGAAAACCGGTCAACGAAACGCGATGTCTTTTCAACGAGATCGATCGAGCGATCCGCCAATCAGACTCCCGTTCCGATTGAGTCGACGATCGATCGTAATCGATCTCGACGGTGCTGGCCTATGACTCCGCGAGCCGCTAATCGATCCTAGATCTCGCTGTCATTCGAAAAGAAGCCAATAGCGGGACCGCGACTTTGATTGATAAGCAGACACTACCGACACATTCAGCCAATCCTAAACACGGATCTTGAATGTATTTTGAGACACCCTATATATTGTAATATTATAATGTAATTTCATTTGTTTTTCAATTCTTTAACTATGTTCCACACCAATCCGATCATCTTGCAACATTCAGATGTATTACATAGGTAATAGAACATTGTTCTTGAATTTTTTGGTAGGTGATACTCAAAGGATTACTTGCAACCCCCGCCCCTAAAAAAATTAATATTTTTTTCTACCCTTCATAATATGCTCACAATTGTAAAATATATAAAATGTAGAGGTAAGCAAGAGGTAAGAGCCTGAATCAGGCGAGTACTCAACAGGTCACTTTCCAGCTAACATGTATCCCGGGGGAAGGTGAAGCCTCCCCCACTACCTATTCTATAAGACCCCGGCCGGAGGGATCCCGAGCCTCAGCTCGGTTCACCCACAGCTCCCGGCGCCTTCGTGTCCCGCACGAGGCGGGCGACCCGAAGGTCCCCGGCAAGAAGGCGCCGCCACCGGTAAGGGGAGTCGTCGGAGGCGGGTTCGGACGCCCCCACCCCCCGCACCGCACCCCCCACGCGCCACCCAGAGCCCGCTTCCAGGGGACGTCCGACACCCTGTCCGAGACTTAGGTCTTGGCGTGCCGGGCCGACCCGCGGAAAGTTAAACTCTCCCCAGAGGACTAGGGTCGTGTAGGTGCGAGGGGGGTGTATTAACCTCGCTCCCCCCCCTCGTGTCGGAAGACCCCGCGTCCTCCTCCCAGCGGTGCCCCTCTCCCTGGGGGACACAGCCGGACGCGAGGTGGACCCATCCCGCGGCGCCACACCTTTCATTGCTCCCCCTCTACCACGTGAGGGAGCATGGCGGCGAGCCCACACCCGTCTCTCCGAGCCTGGGTCCGCTTCCCGGACTCGCTCGGCGGTCTCCTTCTGCGACATTACCTCCTCGCAGAAGGAGACCACCGCCTTCCACGACCTCTCGCTCGTGGTCATGTGGCCGATCATGGCCGCGAGCGAGAGGTCCCACCCTTCCACTACGGCTCTAAAGACACGGCGCGGCCCTGCCCGAGCAGGGCATTCTTCAATCGTATGCCGCGCCGTCTACCTGCTCGCCACAGTGGTGGCATTGTGTCGTCGGCTCCCGCCCCATTCTGTGCAAGTACTCTCCGAAACATCCGTGTCCAGAGAGCACCTGCGTGAGGCGGCAAGTCAACCGAAGTCAGCATTCAGTTGCCGCTTCCAACAGGTCGACGTGTCCAGTCGAGCCTGGCGCATGTGCACTTCGATCTCTTCTTCCTCCGCGTCCGTGAGTTCCATCCCGTGAGTGCGGCGGGCGGGGCAGGCAATCTGGATACATAGTTGCCCGCTCCGCCGCCACCAAAGGGAAGGGTGGAATCACAGCGAGGAGGCCCGCCACCTTACTGTAATCATTTTAATAAGTTGAAAATAATACATTGGTGTTTTTAAATTATTTTAATCCCTCTATTGAAATCCGTAGTCTAGTGATCGCATTACCTGATTGTTGTGATTCGTGCTGCATTACAAGGGATATGGCAATTGTTATTAGTACATAACTATGTGTTGACAAATGTGAACAGTTATCGTGAGTGTGGAAAAATTTCAAGGCATCTGTGTGCAATAAACGTACGATTTATTTATCGATTCAAAAGTGAAAGTGAAAGTCTGGTTCGTTGTCAGCTGTGCAGTTCGTTGACCTGGCCGTACGTCCCTTAGCTTTCGGTACTGCCGTATACCTGAAGACATTTGTGCAGTTCGTCACCGAGTGACACAGTGACACACATTTCGAAGCAGCAAATGGATTTACGGCTGGATAAGTGAGTTTTTAATTCAATCAGTTTCTGCTCCTTTTCGATCAATTATGTGGGTCCTCACCGGTTTCGATGAACTTGAAATATGTTATAAAACTCGACTTTTTACCGTATGTGGTAAAAAAAGCTTTACTTGTAAATGCTGGGTTAGATTTGATCCCCAGACCTAATCCTAACCTAAACCTGCCTCCGATGTTTCTGCCTCACGAAGCTTCATGTTCACTATCACGAACACCCATATGAATTTACAAGTAATGTTTTTTACGATTATCTCGTAAACTAAAGCCGACCGCCAAAAAGTCTACAGAGAAATGTTGTTCAGAATGATGGTCTTAACAACCTGACTAGAATTTCAGTTAGGCATGCCTAAAAACGAGGGCCTGATGCGGAAAGAATGGTGTACGCCTAAGTTGGGCGTTCCTAACAGTTGCCATACATGGTCCAAATGAGGATGGCCGAGCGCACGCCTAAGTTAGGCATTCCTAACAGTAGCCATACGTGGTATCTATTATACATATACTGTATCTATTACGATGTAATATAATTATTAGTTTTTCGATAAGGCTGCAGTCAGAATTGGGCAAAATGTTTATCCAAATAAACATTTCGAATGACAAATTGTGATGACAGGAATGGGAGTAAGTGTAATGAACGATCTTGCTTCATAGAACTTCTCGCTTTATTTTACAGATATGTAAGCAGATGAGGAATTACGCAGAAATGAAAATTTAAATTTTTACATGTTTTAATACCATCATTAAAGTATTACGAATGAATTTAGGAGCTTTTCCCGCTGAAAGTAAGTCCAAACTCGAGTATAATCGAATAGTTTCTATTGATACGTAATGTTATCATAAAAATTATAATATTATTGAAGAGAGTACGAATGATGTCGTGTTTGGACTCATACAATTTATTCGTATTAAAAATACAAAAGTTTAAATTATCAATAATACTTAATTCTCCATCTACTTACATTGTCGTATGTATACCGTTGGTCAGTCGCTGGGTTTTTAAAGTTTGGCGTTCGGCGCACGACACTCGGCGCGCGGATCTTTACAGCACGTTTATTCGAGCTGGTAAAAATTATTTGAAGGAAAGATACAGATGAAAGATGAAAATTTTATTCGACACCACAAATAAATGCTCTTAGAATAAAAAAAATATCTCTATTCGTCGGATAAATTCTCATCGAATAAAACTATTTTATTCGAGAGAGATATACTCGTCGAATAAAGATATACTTTTGTTATTCGAATCTTAGAATAACGAATAAAGATATAGAGTATCTATTTTATTCGAACGTTATTTAAATAATTTTTTATCTAAATTATACAGGATGTCCCAAAATTTCTGTTACACGGAATATCACTTTATCTATCGTATTTAGAAAAAAATATTTCGAACGAAAGGGCCTAGCCGATTAAGATGGTCAAAACTGCCCTTAGAGGTTTTTCAATGACTATTGAACCATTCGAAAGCTGACCAAGAAAAGCCCCTCCGAGTAAAATGTCAACCCTCTAGCTTGCCCGTGAAGGTAGTTACAGGGTAAATTAGATTTTGCGCTTTTCTGCGCATTTTCCGGTCTTTAATGTGTTCTAAAATTCTGAAAAAAATGTGACATATTTTGGATACTAATTCTAAGACGAAGTTTTTAGAATTTTTCAGATTTTTTTGTTGCAACCTGTGGCCGCAAAAAATGAAAAACCCCAAAAAACCGGAAAAATATTTTTTTCTCGAAAATATGAAAACATGCTATTCTACACAAAAACAAAAAAAACCGAATCTTTTCGACATTTCTGCTGTGAAGAGGAAAGTTACACTTCTTGACTTTACCGTGGGTGTATATTAAGTTATTTTTAACGTTCTTACATTGTGAAGGAAGCAATTGTTTGACCTAAGAAATGCGATTTAAGAGAAAGAAGAATTGTATTCTGGGCGATATATACTAGAATATTCGTTTGGTTTACCACATCGCCGGTTAGCAAAGCGGTTAATGCGTTGGACTACAGACGTACAGTGACCGTCGAGCAGGTAGCATCGTAGTAAGCCGTCCGGCGCGCCAGTCCGTAAAAAAAGTGTCAATATAGTGAGTGTATCCACAATCGTCAGTGCGAGAAAAAAATAGAAATAATTCAAACGGAAGAATATTCCACCTCTAAAAAACAACAACAAAATAGAGGAGTCTCCTCCTTCTAAGCTATGCGGCTCTGCCGCAGGCAGCCAAATGCCAACGGATCCATCTAAAGTGGAAGAAACAATCCAAAGAATAATAAAAAAGGAAGAAAAGGAACGCTAAGCGACATGAAATCGGAAAACTTCTGCCAAAGAAAACCACACAAATCAACAAAAGGAAATTGCCAGTTTCCCAAAAATGTTCGTCCAAATTACCACGAACAAACAGCGACCCACAACCAAAATCAAACCTGACGGAACAAAGCCAAACGGAAATAGAGGATGATCACATCCAAGACGTAATAATCGCCGAATTAAAACAGCAAAACGATCTGCTCCTCAGAATTAATGAAGAGCAAAAATCGCAAATTTAAACGCTTCAAGCCCGATTGGACGCGATAGAAGCCAATTCTTTTCACTGCAACTAAGCCTCCAACGAAAGACGGAAAAACCTCGCCCCTAAGGGTCACCCTACCAATAAAGGACAACGAGACCTCTACCCAAGCGGCCGACCGATGGAATCAACCACCTAAAAAGACGAGCCAAACGCATCCGGAAAACAAACCCCAAGAAATTCAGCAGGCCAACCCTACAGAGGATCCCACTTACCTGCAACACAAGAAAGGAAACCAAGACCGCCCACAATCATCGTGCAAGACCAAAGCGCCTAAGAAACAATTAACCAGATTCTATTTAGCGGCAATAAAATAGCAGGTAACTTCCGAACAAAAAAATCCACACAAACGGGCCATACCCTATACATTGATCTATCCGAGGACTACACAACCATAGTTAATATATTAAAAGAAAAAAACACACCGTTCCATTCCTTCACCCCTAAATACATAAAGTCGCAAACATTCCTACTAAAAACCCTAGAAGGTGATTTCGAAAATGACACAATATTAGAATCACTGAACAACCAAAAAAAGAATAACATCCAATTCACGAAAGTTAACAGATTTTCAACAAACAAATCCACCCTCGAAAACAGAAAATTGCCAATTTTCGTAGCACACCGACAGTAACATCAACCCCAGATAGTACAGGACGTCCTCAAGATGTCCATTTCATGTCCATTTCAGGTCTGAACGTCCTACGTCCTTGAAGACCGTCTTAAAAACGTTTTGAAAACGTCTTTTTCGGGACGTTCGTTTTACATCCAAAATAAAACATTTTGAAAACGTCTTTTTCGGGACGTTCGTTTTACGTCCAAAATAAGACATTTTGATAACGTCTTTTTCGGGACGTTCGTTTTACGTCCAAAATAAAACATTTTGAAAACGTCTTTTTCGGGACGTTCGTTTTACGTCCAAAATAAGACATTTTGAAAACGTCTTTTTTGGGACGTTCGTTTTACGTCCAAAATAAGACATTTCGAAAACGTCTTTTTCGGGACGTTCGTTTTACGTCCAAAATAAGACATTTTGATAACGTCTTTTTCGGGACGTTCGTTTTATGTCCAAAATAAAACATTTTGGAAACGTCTTTTTTGGGACGCTGGTTTAACGTCTGAAATAAGACGTTTTAAAGACCACTTTTTTGGGGAGTATTACAGGTCCAAAAAGGATAATTAAAAATATACATATATGTGATTGGTCGTGTGAAAATAAGAGACTGGAAGGGTCCCAGTTCCTTTTCACATGACAAATGACATTTATATAACAAAGTTTAATTATAGGAAATATATAATGTAAATATATATATATATATGATCAACTCGCACAATATATGTGGTTTATTAAAAAAGAAAAATCTTTATTAAAAGGAGAATAATCCACATAAAAAGTGGATGGAAAAAATAATTCATATCTTAACGCACGCTTTTCGTTTATATATTATTTATTATAAAAATAAGAACAAGAATAACAAGAACAACAAGAACAAGATGATATATATAAATCAACTCGCAAAATATATGGTTTATTAAAATCGCAAAAACCTTTATAAAAAGGAAAAAAAAGTCAGAAAATAACAATAAAAACTAAAATTTTTTATTTAGTCCAGTCGCTATCTTGTCCGCCGCCCTTTTGAGCCACATTTGAATGGCGATCTCAGTGTCTCGTCTCGTTGCAACGACGCGTCCCTTTTCTGCAGCACCTTGAATAAAAATTTCTTATTCTTATTTAATAACACTAACATAAGGGCGATACTTACATATTACAAGGTTGGCGATATTTAATGTATTGAAGGACTTCTTCTCCTTCCTGCCCAATCACCTATATGTCAACGCCAAATTGTTCGTAATTATATAGCGTCGACAGAACTCTTTTTACAAATTGATAGACGTTCTCGCCGCCTTATTTTGTGTAATTCCTGAACCTAAAATAAGAAGTTATTAATGTTACATTTTGTTAACTATATCAAAATGAAAGGTCAATTTCAGGTATTTCAAGTTAATTTATTACATCAATAAATTTTACTTATTGCCATCTTGGATCATCGTCGGACGAGTTAACGTCCATGCTCGAGGACAACGCGTTTTGGCTAATCTCCGATTGCAGATTGCTGGTGTCCAGTTCGGGCCTTACCCCTAGCTTTCTTGTAATTGTCTAGAAGCATTACATAGTTGTTATTTTAGTTGTACATTTATGGTGAATAATAATTGTAAACAACCGAAAGTACTGTTTTCAAAAATTCTTATTAGGTGCTGCGGCTCTCCAGCTTCTTAATTGCTGTCATTAGCCGATTTCCTTGCAGCGGTGGCCAATTGCACACGTTGCCGTCGATCCAATTTGTTGGCACAGCATCTAGTGTACCATCTTCCATGAATTGAACCACCGTCCATGTAGTCGTCTCCATTATTATATTTATAGTGGTATATATTTACTATTACTAATATTACTTATATATATATAAATAAATATGAACATAAATAATATAAATATGTATATATATATACACATATGCGTACTAAAAGGGTACTGAAACTACTCCGATGAAATGAATTAAATAAATTTAGAATCTAGAGTAGCATTCCGAATGAATTAATGGAAAAATTACAAATTTGTCGTCAATTTCTAATTTGACACATTTATACATTATATCTTTTATATTAAAAAGTTGAAAAGGCCCTAAGTTACGTGGTTCCACTAGGAAAATACCTAATTCTGAAGATCTGCATGGGCTCTTGTAAAAATCTTTCAAAATGGAAAATTTTCTAGCAACTGCTTGACAGATATTATCGGCGATTAAGAAATTTTGTAAGAGGATGATACTGCCGTCGTTAAGGCGACAGCAGTTATCAGGCTCGTTAGTTTTCAAAATAAAATTGCCATAAAGAATGATTTTATATTGTTTAGAGACTTGAAAATCTCCTATTAATGGTCCTTCTAAATGCTGTTTCTTAAAAATAGGATATTTAATATGTTCTACTTTCCCTGCAGCAAGATTGCGATATTCTGTGTGCCGTTTAATTATCTGTTGCAAAGGTCTGTCGGGTTTTCTAATATAGGTTAATATCTTTTGCAAAAAATTCTCGAAAGGGAAAGCACTAAAATTATCAACCGGTCCATGAATCCTAACGTCTTGCGTGATATGCAATAGATTGTGGACATTGTGCGTTACATGTTGTGGACCGTACAATTTTTTAAAACTAGTAACAAAATATTCCATTAATTCCGACACGTAATCAATGAGATTTAAATATCTGGGAGTTGATAAAATTGTCATTGCTGCATGCAAAGTGAGAAAATTTAAATATCTATTTTTATTTAAATTGTGTAATAAAACTATTGGACCAGTGTAAAATAGAAATTGACGAAATTCTGTGGCTTTCCATCTTTTCAATTCGCCCAAGGTGCGTGGTTTTCTGTTAAATTCTGCCGGAATATTTCTAATCTGATTAAGAAGCGAATTTGAAATATTTGAAATTTCTAAATTTGAAATTTTGGTCGAAGGTTTGCTGCAACACCACAAATTGACCAGTAATTTTTTTACAACACCCAAACAAACAAGATGCATGTAGTCTAAGGGAAAAGAGTCGATCATGTTGATTCCCGGGATATTTGTTAAAATTGATGATCCAATATGATGGTCTTCTTGACTTTGCAATCTAAACTCAGCGTCTGTTCTTAAGTGGATGTTCTTTACGTCAGGGAAACACACTCTACTTTCTATAAAATCTCCTTCAGAATGGCACTTAGTGCACGAATGGTATCCCGTATGACCTTTCATGTATTTAATTAGTGCCTTGGCAGGGGCATCGCATGTGAAACTTTTAATTTCTATGTAATATAATGTCCCCTTAATTAAAAATCCGTTATTGACTACTTGAATAGTCTCCTGGACAAAATCATGTAAAAAATGGTTGATATCTTTAGGCTTTTCATAGCCATGATAGATACCAACTATATCAACATTTTTATCACCCGCAATGCTGCAAAGAATGGGATAAACCTGACTGCCTGAGCTTTTAGATAATGGTAAACCATCTACGTTAATATTGACTGGAATAGTATTGTTATTAATTGAAGAAATGTCTATATTTTAAATAAGTTCAAAACAGTGTTTTTCAAGCCAAAGTGATAGTAATGTCCCGGTTCAACCTGTTTTTTTACTACTTTTCTACGTGTTCTTAAAAGAGTTCTAGCGTCTGAAGGTAAATCATTTGAAACTCGATTTTTTAAAAGAGAAAGCAAATCGTTAACTGCACAGTGAGAAACATTGTGTTTTACAGTCCACCCTGCTAGCAAATCATTAAAACTTTCATATGCAACGCTTTCTGCGGAATGACTATTAGAATTTGGTATTTCAGCCTGAATATTTTCTACGATAATGTCGGTATCAATATTATCGAAAAAATCTGAAGAAACGAAATTAGAATGGGAATTGTCCGGAAAATTATTCATATCTCTATATGGAGATTTTATATTGGTTGACGTAGAGGTTCCCTGATGTAAAGATGAGTTTGGATCAAGTGTCAACCTCTTAGCACGCATATAATATTTATGCATTTTCCGTTTTACTGTCATTTCAACAATAATATTGTGATGAAATAAAAACTTATGTAACTTTGGCCCACAACTACAGCAACAGCGGCAGCAATCGCAAAGCAATATCTTCAGCAACAGCAACAGCTTCCAGCAGCAACCGGAAAAATTGTATCCTTAAAATAATGTACGAAAATTAATGAAAGTTTTAGTAGAGATCGCGGTTTTGAATATGTACTAAAATACACGTGTACACGTGGTGCGTGAATTCGTATCGTTCCGAATAACGATCCGTATTCACCGTTAACGTACCACGTGTGTTTATATACACGTGAAATGGGGATCTCCAAGTTTTATCAATGAAATAAACGTAATAAAAAGGCATAAGCAATAACACTAACTCGAACAAATAACAGCAATGCTAATACTCACTGTTAGATTATGGGTATATAAGTAAAAACCACACTATTTAAAACGATTACTGGAGAACACTGGAGGCGCGTCTTTATACTTTGAAAGAAACGCGCGGATGGCGAACGCTCAGATCAAAAACAGAAGAGCAACAACACGTATACTGTATATTTTCCGCGGCATGGGACCCTCGATCCTCAGTTGTTCATTCATAAGACTGTTGCTCTTCTGTTTCTGATCTGAGCGTTCGTCATTCGCAACGTTTCTTTCAAAGAATAAAGACGTGACAGCAGTGTTCTCCAGTGATTGTTTTAAACAGTGTGGTTTTTACTTATATATCCATAATCTAACAGTGAGTATTAGCATTGCTATTATTTGTTCGAGTTAGTGTTTTTGCTTATGCCCTTCTACTACGTTTGTTTCATTGATAAAACGTAGAGATCCCCATTTCACGTGTATATAAATACACGTGGTACGTGAACCGTGTAGTACGAATTTAAGGATCCGTGCAGACGGATCCGCGTACACGTGTTCGCGGATCCGAATTCACGTTTTCGCGGATCCGTATTCACGGGTTCGTATTCACGGATACCTTAAATTTGTACTACACGGTTCATATACCACGTGTAAACGTGTATTTTAGTACACGTTCGAAACCGTGATCGCTACTAAAATTTTCATTAATTTTCGTACATTATTTTAAGGATACAATTTTTTCGGTTGCTGCTGGAAGCTGTTGCTGTTGCTGAAGATATTGCTTTGCGATTGTTGCCGCTGTTTCTGTTGCTGTGGGCCGAAGTAGCGAAGTATATGCAGTGTTTATGGGTGTACAAAGTATTCGTACACCTTTTAAAACCGAATAACTTTTTCAAAATTCGACCCAACAGCTTGAGTTTTTTTTTTAGACGTTAGAAGGATTACTTTACTAGCTAATTAAAAAATTAGAATTATAAAAAACGATTCTTCCATCTGATTGAAACCATTTAGATTACGTCACAAACATTTTTTGTATTTTCAGAGATAGAAGAGATATTTAGGCCTATTTTAAACGAAACACTCTATATGTTTATATTATTTATGTTTATTTATATATTATATATAGTACATATAGAATAATGGAGACTGCTACGTGGACGGTGGTTCAATTTATGGAAGATGGTATAGTAGAAGCTGTGCCAACAAATTGGATTGACGGCAACGTGTGCTATTGGCCACCGCTGCAAGGAAGTCGGCTAATGACAGCAATCAAGAAGCTGGAGAGCCGCAGCGCCTCGTGGTCGCAGCACCTAATAAGAATTTTTGAAAACAGTACTTTCGGTAGGTTACAATTATTATTCACCATAAATGTACAACTAAAATAACAACTATTTAATGCTTCTAGACAATTACAAGAAAGCTAGGGGTAAGGCCCGAACTGCAGAGGATACCAGCGATCTGCAGTCGGAGGTCGAACAGCATCGACGGATAAGTCAAACCACGTTGTCCTCGAGCATGGACTTTAACTCGTTCGACGATGAGACCATCATAGGGACTCCTCTACAAATAAAAAGAAGACAGATGGGGAACATGGGTATGTAAATCCAAAACGAAGCGTAGTATAAAACATTATACGTATATTACATACATGTAATAGTTATACATGATTCATTTTCTGTAATTAGTAAATGTTTTTAATCAAAATATATTTTATTTTCAGATTATTCGCATTAATCCCATTATTCGCATGCCGACAGCGAGGAGTCGCTGCATATGGCGGAGCAATCTATTGTTCGTAAGTTAAGGAAAATGTTTTAGAGATAATAAGTAAATTTACTTTAACAAATATAATTTGTAATAAACAATTAATAGGAAACCAAGAAGCTGGACACAGTAAGGACGGCCTGGAGACATTACTACAATCTATGAAGAACATAGAACAACAAGGGCATGTCTTCAGAGCTCTCCTCACCGATGTACTTCAAGAGGTAAAGGATTTAAAAGAAGAAGTGCGTCAATTAAAAGAAGCGGGGAACAAGATAGCCGTTGGAGCCGATAGAGTCCCATTTGTACATAGATTTTCGCCGCTAAAGTTTCCGCTCAACAAGGACAAGGATTTCTCTACTTTTGAGAATATCCTAAATAGCGGCGAACAATTTCAAGATGGCGTAAGTAAAATTTATTGATGTAATAAATTAACTTCAAATACCTGAAATTGATCTTTCATTTTGATATAGTTAACAGAATGTAATATTAATAACTTCTTATTTTAGGTTCAGGAATTATACAAAATTGGCGGCGAGAACGTCTACCAATTTGTAAAAAGGGTTCTGTCGACGCTAATTACGAATAATTTGGCGTTGACATATAGCTGGTTGGGCAGAAAGGGGAAGAAGCCCTTCAATACATTAAATATCGCCAACCTCGTAATATGTAAGTATCGCCCTTATTTTAGTGTTATTAAAAAAGTGATGATTCATGTACAAATTAACAGAATAAGAAATTTTTATTCAAGGTTCTGCAGAAAAGGTACGCGTCTGTGCAACGAGACGAGAAGCTGAGATTGCCATACAAATGTGGCTCAAAAAGGCGGCGGACAGGATTGCGGCCGAATTAAATAAAAAATTTTAGATTTTATTGTTATTTAGTTTTCATTGTTAATAAACCACATATATATTTCCTATATTTAAATTTCCTATAATTAAATGTCCTGTAATTATATATATATATGATTGGTCATGCGAAAAGGGACTGGGACCCTTTCAGTCTCTTTTTTTCACATGACCAATCAAATATATATATATATGTATATATATTATATTTAATTAATATTTTTGGACCTGCAAGACATCTTGAATGTCCTACGAACGTATTCCAAACGGCCTACGAAAGTTTTCTCAATGGCTTGTGTTACAATACCTTACGTTTTAAAAACATCCCAAGAATGTCCATTAGACATCTAAAAACGTATTCCAAACGGCCTACGAAAGTTTTCTCAACGGCTTGTGTTACAATACCTTACGTTTTAAAAACATCCCGAGAATGTCCATTAGACGTCTAAAAAACGTTTTTTAGATGTTTAATGGATATTTTTGGGACGTTTTTAGAACGTACGGTTTTGTAACACAAGTCGTTGAGAACACTTTCGTAGGCCGTTCGGAATACGTTCGGAGGACATTCAAGACATCCATAAGATACCTTGAATGTCCGACAGCATACGCATTTAAGACGTCTTCAAGATGTCTCTGTGCTATCTGGGACAAAGTCCACCAAATTAAAAAGATCCTCCATCAATCGATATCGTGGGAGAAAGTCATTTCAAAAGAAATTACCCAATGCTGGAAATGTCAGAGATTAGGTCACTCCTCCACAAATTGTAATCTGTCTTTTAGATGTGAAGTAGGTAACTGTAAACTAACAAACATTCAAGAGAATACAAATAACTTAAAATGCGCCCTCTGTGGAAACAACGGCCACCCAGCCTCGTACAAAGGCTGCCCGGCACAAAAACCCATAAACAAAACATTCTAATCCAACAAATCAAACAACACGAAACTAACATCAAGAAAATTAACAAGATACAAAAACTAGTAAACCCACAACTATCATACAGCCAAATAACCGCCAGTACACCCACAAACAAACCAACACACGCTGCCCCTATCTCACCAAAAAACGCCAACACATCAGAACCCCACCACAACACACCAAGCTCTCTTTCACTTATCCAAACCCCCACACACCTAAACAACCAACCATCCCACGATCCACCCCCAACCTACAACAACCCACAACCCACATAACTTCAAATAACAGATATATTACTAGATATAAAAAAACAATTAAACATTCTAAACCAATCCGTCTAAAACAACACAACCAACATATACACACTATTCCAATTAATGCCGACATTCTCACCACCAACAAACAATGCCTAACAAAACCCAAATACAACAAGCTCCCAAAATTAACATAATAGCACTGAATATAAATTCCTTCATTTCACAACAAAAAAGAGCAAGCCTCCTACAATCCGCGATAATACTATAAGATATCACTAAAACGAAATAATTATGTATTATATGAAAGAATTGCATCTTCTTTCATGCAGAGTGTTATTATTTACTTCTGGGGACGTCGTCCCACGCACTGTTTTCGTTAGAATTTCTATGAACTTGAAAGCTTGAACTACACAAGCTTGACCTCTTGTTAGCCGCGACAAATCTATAAGACAGTTACTCTCAAGCAGTGAAAGCGAAAAGATCATCAATGAAATATTCTTCTATAGTGTCAGTAATTGAAGTAAATAATTTAAGTAAAACCTGAAAAATATTAATCAGCTTGCAATATTTGTGTTTATACAAAATGCCACGAGGAAAAAAATTAAATGAAACAGAGATTAAATTTATCAATAATTTGCGAAATGAAAATCATTCAGTGGCAAAAATTTCTGAAATTCTTGGAAGAAGCCATTGTGTAGTTTATAATTATTTAAGAAATAGTGAAAACTATGGTAAAATGAATCCAGGAGGCCGTCCAAAGTTGACAACTGCACAAGATAAACGGAATATTTTACGACATATATCGAACTCTACATTAACGGCACGACAAATTGCGACAGAAACTGGCGTAAAAACAAGTGTCAGGACAGTACAACGAATAATAAAGGCTTCAAATAATTTAAAAAGGCGTAAAATTTTGAAAAGACCGCCGCTAACTAATCGTCACAAAGAAGCCAGATTAAAGTTTGCAGAACAACATATGCATTAGCGTAAGAAATGGAGGAAAGTAATTTTTTCTGACGAGAAACGGCTTATTTTAGATGGCCCTGATAATCTAAATTATTATTTTCACGATTTAAGAAAAGAGAAATTGACATCGCAAAGACGACAAATGGGTGGAGGAGGAATAATGATGGGCGGCTATAGGATATCATGGAAGAACTGAAATTGAATTTATTTCTACAAAAATAAACAGCAGGAAATACATAGATGTTATTGATAAGCACTTGTCAAAACATCCTCAGTCCATAACCAACCAAAAATATATTTTCCAACAAGACAATGCATCTGTGCATTCGGCAAAGATAGTACAGGCCTACTTTAAAAATAAGAAAATAGACGTTTTATCATGGCCAGCGAGATTTCACGACTTAAATATCATTGAAAACCTTTGGGGAATAAAGCTAGGGAGGTTTATTCTAAAAGAAACCAGTTTAGTACTGTAGAACAATTGAAAAACTGCGTTGAAATGGTATGGAAGAAAATTAACCAAAAAACGATTAAAAACTTGTATAAATCTATTCCAAAAAGAATGTTACATGTCATAAAAAATAAAGGGGGCAACACAAAATATTAATAACCGATAAAAACAAGATCGATGTGTTAATTTTTTACAGAAAACATTACCTGTCTTATAGTTTTGTCGCGGCTAATAAGAGGCAAGCTGGTGTTACTTTCAAATTCTTAAAAATACTAACGAAAACACTGCGTTGAACGACGTCTCCAGAAGTAACTAATAACACTCTGTACGAGAGACGATGAAGTTCTTTTACATAACACATAATTATTTCATTTTAAGTGATGTCTTATAGTATTGTCGCGGACTGTACAGTTACTCAACAAACACGATCCAGACATAGTATTATTAGACGGAACAAAACTAAACCATAGACACACAATCATCAGATAGAATAAACTCAACACAAGGAGGCGGAACTGCAATACTAATTAAACGCCAAATTAAACACGAAAAAATACAGATCCCGGCGTTAACAAACATCACAGCAATAGAAACAACAATAATCAAAATCGCACTCCCTAAACAAGAAAAACTTTACATAATATCAGCCTATGCCCCAGGCAACAACCAAATAGATTTCATACCGGATCTCGAAAAAATAATAACAAACCTAAATTTAGCAAACCAAAACACGTATTACATACTAGCCGGTGACCTGAACGCACGCCACGTAGACTGGAAAAACGCAAAAAACCATCCCACCTCAAAAACTGGCTAAACTCAAACGCCATAAAATACAATATACAACTACGCAGCACTGAAATATACCCAACTCCTCAGAAATCTATATTAACAAAAAAATCAGAAAACTTCAAAATAGCAAAAAATACATAATCTCGCAAATACACAAAATAAAAACCTCCCACAATCCTCTCTCCACTAACTCCATACCAGTGTTATCGAAACTTTTAAAGGACACAAAAACAGAAATAGACAAAGAATTCCAAAAATCCTTCACCTACTGGGAGACAAAAATAAAACAGATATCAATGGAAGGTTCCCGCAACCCGTTCATACATATAAACAACATATTCAGAAGAAAACAATTGCAATTGAAATTATCACCATTAACAAAAACAGCAACCAATCTTCAACAAAGCCGAAATGACCAAGCCAAAGACTTAACAAAATACAAAGCAAATAAAGACCAGGGCTGGATTAAGCCCCGTAGCAGAAGTAGCAAATGCTACGGGCTCCGCGCTTCTGCGAGCCCCGCGCCTTGAGCAAAAAATGTTTAGCTTGTAAGATTTTGTAAGATTTGATCAACAATCAACTTTTAGATATCAACTTCTACTGAACTTGTTTCTAAATGTCATAACATGATGTCATTCGTCGAAATGTCATAACATCTCCAAAAATTCAAGTCATTTAGTCTCGAATCTAATGTCTTTATAATGCTTCGTACAGACCTGAGCATTTCACTTTAAAACTTTAATTCACTCAATAAACTGCCAACATTTTCTGTATTTCTTTGTGTAGTATACGCCGCTGCAGCTTCCATTCCCGTTCGCCGTTGGCCGATGCGCGCCGTTCGGCGCGGCATTCGGCGCCGTTTTGAACGGTTCGGCGCGCTGTTCGGCGCGCTGTTCGTCGAAATGTTTAGGTGTGTTCGAGGCATTATATGTAGTTCGTTATAGTTATAGTTCGTTTGTAGGATAGAGACGGAGATACGTGTATGTGGGTATGTATGCGTGAGTAATCGTTGGCTCCAGCGAATGTCCGTTGACGAAATGACGATCGACAAACGCGCCGAAAGAATGCATGTGTGCGTGTGTGTGTGAATGTCCGTTAAAATAATCGGCCGAGGCTTCGTAAGCAATGCCGTACGGAGAGCTCTCATTCTTTTGTGGAACAGCTTATTGAGAGGCCGGAATAAAATATTGTTTAATCCTCCTCGCGCATTTACTCTCTTACACGTTACAGCATAAGTTACAGTTCATTTTTATAGTTTTTATAGTGCCTTTTTGTATGCTGTTTTATTTTTCTTCTGTTTGGTTTGGTAGGTACGAAAATGATACAATTTTTCTTTAATCTATTTAGCCTGACATTTCCACATTATCAATTTCAAGTTTCAAGAGCGGCACTCTTCACGGTCTGCGCTCCTGTCTTCGGCCTATTTTTCGGCCTAATATATTTAAGAGATGAAGAACTATGCAATGTTAATAAGTTTGTAGTTTTTCTGCATCATGTTCTCTTTTTTTCTTTGTTTAAATTATATTTTGTTATATTTTGGAATTCTTAAATTATTTTTTTTAAATTGGAGTCATTTTATATAACTTTATATATATATAACTTTAAATTTTAATTCATACATTTTTATTTATATTCGTTTCTATTATTGTAATCATTTAAGAATTAAAATACATAAAGTGTATACAGTATACAATGTATAATCGTGAGTAAATTGTTATATCATAAGACGCTGTTCAAATTTCCGCGTTTATATGTAATATTAGTAGGAAGAAGGAGGATTACATTTTATTTTTAAATTCATTTTCCCTTCTACCCAGATCAAGATAGTCAACAGAGCCAGAGATACGAATCGACATTACCCTTCTGGAAGTGCAAAACGTAAAGCAAAAGATGAAAAGGAAAAAAAGAACCAAGATAACATATCAAAAACTCGCAAGCTGTCTGAATTTTTTAATGTCGCGCGTGATGATGCGGAATCCAAAGAAATCGAAGCAGAAAATACAGAAGTCGAGTCTCACTGTGTAGTAGATGAGCTTTAGAAGAATCATCATTAAGCCAAAGAGAGACGGAAAGCACAGCACATGCTTTCAATGTAGCAACATCTTCTACAAGCCAAAAACAATACGAAAGTAAAATGTACTTCAACGATATTGGTGAATGGCCGAGCAACTTCAAGAGCAACCTCGAGATTATTGGATTGCTAAAGGAAATAGCGAAGTGCAACATATGAACAGCGATTTCTTGTCTTCAAAAAAAACATACGATAAAGAAAATAATCCACGATTTTATCGAAAGTCGTTTTTCACATACACACATAAACCAACAAACAAAAGTTACGTGAGAGATTGGTTGTGTTATTCAGAAACTAAAGGACTACTTTTCTGTTTTGTTTGCAAAGTTAAACTGGAAAAACGCAAATAATTTGTTGAAAAGACATGAAGAAAGCCCCGCCCATAGACAAGCGATAATTTCGCTGTTAGTTCGCAAAAACAAGGATGCACGAGTCGATTCTCAACTTGTAAGCTAAATTGAGGCCGAACAAAAATATTGGTGTGCACTTTTAAAGCGAATTGCTTCCGTTATCCAATTTTTAGCAGAACGAGGTCTTGCATTTCGGGGTAGTAATGAAACTATTAGTTCACCTCATAATGGAAATTATTTAGGTTTGTTGGAATTAATAGCCAAGTTTGACATTTTTCTGGCTCTATAAGCATATAAATACTTATGCAAATAAAGGAAAGGGACATACATCATACTTGTCAAAACCAATATGCGAGGAATTTATCCATCTACTTGGATCAAGCTTACTGGATCATATTATTTGCGAAATTAAGAAATGCAAGTACTATTCAATATCAGTGGACTCTACTCCAGACATTTCTCATGTGGACCAACTTATTCTAATAGTGCGCTATGTCTTACCATCAGGGTCAGTGGAAAGATTTGTGAAGTTCTTGGATATGGAAGGTCATACTGCTAAACAACTCGCCCAAAGTTTACTCGAGTTTTTAAAGGAAAATGGCATTGATATCAAAGACTGTCGTGGTCAAAGCTATGACAATGCCAGCAACATGAGTGGGAAACATCATGGCTTACAAGCATGCATTAAGGAGATAAATAGGTACGCAGAATACATTCCCTGCTTTGCACATTCACTGAATTTGGTTGCTAACTGTGCTGCAGAATGTTGTATAGAAGCGTATAAAATCGACTTTTTTCGATTTTGTTGGAAGCCTCTATACATTTTTTTCCGCTTCTACCTATCGATGGGGCTTTCTTACAAAAGCACTGGAAGATACAAGTTCAAAACTCCTGATTTTGAAGAGACTGTCGGACACTAGGTGGTCTGCCCGAGCTGATGCGACAAAGGCACTATTATGTGGTTTTATCACTATCAAACAAGTTTTGGATGGCATCTCAAATAACATGGATCAAAAGGTAAAGTGTCGTAATCAGGCGTATGGACTAGTTTCGAAGATGAGTAAGTTGGAAACGGGAATAATGACCATTTTATGGAACCGAATTCTAGAACGCACGCAAACGCTTCATTACAGTTACCTGATCAAGACCTTAACACAGGATATGCCCTTTATAAATCGTTACACAAGTACGTTCAAGCAATGCGGTCTACATTTTCAGATATTGAGGCCAAAGCCAAAATCCTAATTGACTATGAAGAATATCAGCAACAAACTTCAAGACCACGCAAGCGAAATACTAAGTACGACGATTTTAGCGGCTCTACTACGCTCGATGAAGTTGCAGAAAATCAAACACTCAAACAATTTGAAAGTCAGGTGTTTATTGTCGTAATTGATAATGTACTGTCTGCCTTAACTAAACGCATGGAAGCGTACCATAGAGTGATTGGTGTATTTGGAATACTTCGGCAGTTAAAATCTCTTACAGCAGAAGAGATATTGAAAAGAACTCCAAATATTGTCAGTGCCTACCAAGAGGATTTGAAAGAAAGCCTAGGCGACGAACTTGTGCAGTTCGCTGAACTTCTAAAGACTAATGTGGCTGCTACTATTAACAACGAAAAGCATGAGGCTCTTGAACTGCAATATTATAAATTTATAATGGAAAATTCATTAGAGTCGTGTTTCTCAAATGTAGAAATAGTGTTACGAATTTACTTGTCTTTAATGATTACTAACTGCAGCGGAGAACGTTCTTTTTCGACATTAAAGCGTGTAAAAAATGAGTTAAGGAACATGATGGGACAAGATCGTTTAAACAAGCTCGCCTTAATGAACATTGAATGTAAGTTACTTAGAGAAATTGATTTGTCTAGTGTTATCTCTAAATTTGCTGATATTAAAACGAGAAAAGTTTGTATATAAAAGTTGTGTTTTATTCTATTACCATACAAAACAGGGCCGCCGCGTGCGGTTAGGCAGATTGTGCCCCACGGGCGCTTCATCGAAGAGACGCCGATACATGAACATGCAAGGGCGCCTGACGATGCCAGGGGGCACACATATTTTTGCTGTAACAAAAAAAAGAGATCATTCATGGGGGCTAGGGCCCCATCATAACATTTGCTACGCGCCCCGCGCTGGGTTAATCCGGCACTGATAAAGACAACAACCTACACATAACAAATACAACAGCCAATACTACAGCCAAAACAATGACTAGAACTAGAACATATAATACATACACACACCACTACACTAAAAAACAAATTCATCCAAGAGATCACCAACCACATAACAATTACCAATTTCACAACTGATTCACCCGCATACAACCCAACACAAAGCAACATTAAAAACTACTTCACATCACAAGCCAACCTCATATCCTTACTGAAATACCTAAACAATAAGAAATCCTCCAGCCTCGACAACATCCCGAACACAGTGTTAAAAAGACTCCCAAGCAAATACATATTCCTCTACACTATCCTATTTAACAATGCACTCAACAATAGTTACTTCCCAAAGAAGTGGAAAACAGCTAAAACGCTAGCCCTTAAAAATAAAAATAAAAATGGAAACAACACAGCCGACTACAGACCAATTAGCCTTCTCCCAAATATCAGCAAAATATTCGAAAAAATCCTCTACACATCCATTCTAGCTCACTTCGACAAACAAAAAATACTATCTCCTTACCAATTCGGATTCCGCAACCAAACATCAACGCTACAGCGCTACATGCCATAAACAAATTCACTTCTGATACATACCAAGCATTAAATATTCACAACTGCGTAGGAGCATGCTTAATAGACCTAGAAAAAGCCTTTGACACGGTATGGCTAGATGGTCTATTATACAAATTAACTAAATACGACTTCCCCCCTCACCTAATAAAAATCATATGGAGTATGTTATACAACAGACAATTCATACCACACGGAGGTGAAATCAGTGCAACCAAACCATTCGCAGTCACAAACGGCCTACAACAAGGCACAATAACATCACCACTTCTATTTAACATTTATACAGCCTCACTCCTAAAACTATTTACTCCTAACGCCAATAGCACCCTAAACACAATAGCATACGCAGACGACCTGATTATATACACCTCATACAGAAACTCCTCAACTATACAAAACAGACTACAATCTCTATTCGAAAAAATTAACACATATTTCATTAACCGGAAACTAAAAATAAACACCGACAAATGTGAATCCATACTATTTCGCCCAAAACTAAAAAGATCAAGCTCCGACACACAAAAAAACTGGAAAGATTCCAATTAAAAGAAAACAGCAACTCTTTCACCCTCATACCACACAAAATCACAGTAAAATACCTAGAAATAATACTTGATACCAACCTCACATTCTACAATCATATAGACACACAACTAACGAAAGCAAAAAATGTATTCCGAAGCATCTCCAGACTTTTTTTTTCTAAATACCTAAACAATAGAATCAAACTACTCTGCTACCTGCTATTAATCAGACCAGTAATTACATACGCCTGCCCAATATATGGTACAACATCCCCAACTACAAAATAGAAAATATTAGAATCTTCGAAAGACATTGCCTCAGAGCATGTCTAAACATACACAGAACACCAGAATCAAACTATAAAAAAAGTTACAAAAACAGCACCCTCCTAAATAAAGCCAACATACTACGAATCGACAATCACATTCTTAAATTGTGCAGAAACTTTTTCACTGAATCATTCGAAACACAACACACACAAAATCTGATTAAAAAACTCCACTCACAACCATAATATACAGGGTAGGGCATTATAAACAGGTCACCTGAATAACTCGCTTGCTTTTGAAGATAGAAGAAAATGCATCGGACCATACTTACTTCATATCGAGGCGCTCGTAATCTGATGTCATTAATTTTTTTATAGGTGGAGACATTAAGGAGATATGAAGGTCAACTCTGTTTTTTTAAATGGAACGGTATGGTTTTTTATTAACATTCTGATAGTGTGTTTCAAGACGAATACAATTACCTATTATGAAGGTCATTTAAGGTCACGCAAGGTCAACTGCGATAGAAAATAAAGTGTCTCAAAGCACTCTTCAAATACTTTTGTGTCTTCCCTGGTTGTTGGCATACCGCTCTTGTAAGTATTGATAAGGGTCACAGAACATAAATAAACATACAATCACATTGTATGCTTATTTGTATCCAGAAATGTTATTAGTAGTTTGACTACCGACTAGAGTACGGCTTCGTAATATTCAATCTGAGTGTTCAATTTTCAAGAATGCGTTACACAATAGCAGAGAAAGTGGAAATGATTATCATTTATGGTGAATGTCATAGAATTATGAGGAAAGCGGTACGCGTGTATGGTGAAAAATTTGCCGATCGTAATAGTCCTTCACTTTCTGTCTTTGCAAACATTATAAAAAAGTTTCGAGAAACTGAAAATGTGGATAAGAAAAAATGCAATCGAGCCAAGAAAGCAACTGATGATGGAAACACGATAAACATTTTAGCAAGTGTAATACAAAATCCATATGTTGGTACGAGGCAACTTGAACACGAGAGTGGCATCAGTCGACGAAGTATTTTGCGAATACTTAAAGTTAACAAATTTCACCCATTCCATATTTCACTACATCAACAATTATGTGAAAATGATTTTCAAAAACGTTTACAGTTTTGCGAATGGGGCCTACGGAAACTGTAAGACGATCAAATGTTTTGAATAAAATTTTGTTTACGGATGAGGCCACATTTACAAACCACGGACAAGTTACCCAGATAGCAACGGTCGTCCGTTGGACGTCCGTTTTTGGCCCAATTTACGTCCGTACATCCGATGTCCGTTGCGGATGTCCCTGGGATATCCGATGGACTTAAATTTCGGACTCCTATGGACATCCGTTTTTTACGTCCAAAGGACATCCGTGGGACCTAAATTTCGGATTTCCCAGGCACGTTCATTTTTTTCGTCCCAGGGACTTCCGTTGGACTTGAATTTCGAACGTCCCTGGGACATCCGATTTTTACGTTCTAAGGATATCCGTGGGACCTAAATTTCGGATGTCCAAGGGACGTCCATTTTTTTCGTCCCAAGGACTCCCGTGGGATTTGAATTTCGGACGTCCCAAGTTATATGTGTATTTTTTAAGTCTTATAGCCGTGCCCAGGACTTTCGTACGTACTAGGATGCTCACTTCTCATGCATAAGACATATTTATATATTATAATATATATATTTATTATTAATATTAATAAAATATTATTAACGTTTTTACACATATAGATACTTATATATATAGGGTGTCCCACGTAACACTTTTCACGATTTTTCAAGTCCTTGCGATAATCTGACAAAAAAATATTTTAAACAAAAGTTGATCCGTTTTCAATTGGCTACACATTGCAATGAAAAATGTCCGGAATTTCTTTTTTTAAAGTATTGTCAAGGCCACCTCCATTTTTTAAAATGGAATGTCCTATTTTTTATACCATAAATCGATAGAGTATCAAATTCTGCGTATAAAAGTGTTGACCTTCATATGTCCTAAACCTAATAGTTAACGAGATATTATCCAAAGAAGGAAGAAAGTTATTTCGATAATATCTCGTTAACTATTAGATTTAGGACATATGGAGGTCAATACATTTTTACTCAGAATTCGATAGGCTATCGATTCATGATACAGAAAGTAGGCCTTCCCATTTCAAAAAATCAAGGTGACCTTGAAATCTCCTCTATGCCTCCACCCACGCAGAAAAAATTTGTGTCACAATATGCCCCCCTCTATACTGTGTAAGTTTTGTATACAACATTTTTTCATATTATTACAAATAACGGCAATATTCAAAGTGGACATAGTTATTGCCGCACCCTGTATACATTCAGAGACAACTCGACCATCGCGCCGTCACGTCGCATCACCGTGCGTTTACGTGAAGTGAGGTTAGTTTAGCACGTGTTCCTTGTACACGTGTTTGTAATATTCCAATTAATAAAAATTGTGTTTGTATGATTCGGTAACTTCAGCCACTTGTCACGATTGTGTTGGCGAAACTTGTCACTGCAATTTCAGGTAAGTTTTAATTATATATTTATTTTCAGTCATTAAAACATTACTGGCAAAAGGAAAATACAAAAATATTATTATATAGGTTGGAGGTAAAATTCTATCGTATTTTAATGAAAACATTTGAATCAATTTATAAAAATACATGTTTAATATTATTCAATGACATAATTTCAATTTTTAATATGTAATAATATGTTGCAATTTCTCAGATAACCTGCCTATTCCTGTTTTCCAATGACTCGCTATTGTGTTGGTGGGACTTGTCACTGCCATTGCAAGTAAGTTTTTATTTTATATTTATTTTCAGTCATTGAAACATTACTGGCCAAAGGAAAATACAAAATTAGAATTAGGTTGGAGGGAAAATTCTATCGTATTTTAACACTGAACCTACCAACACCGGTTAAAATGACTGGTTCCATGTTTTCTATTTTACAATTAGAAAAGTAATAAAACTGATTTCATACGAAACGGCTGCATAGATATTTTTAGTAGCGCACATATTACGATAGGAGCCGCACAAAGTCTAAATAAAATCAATCTTGTCATTTTTATAAGGGAACATGTACCAGTTACTTTTGAGGCTCGGTTTTGTGTTAAAGAAAACATTTGTATCAATTTATAAAAATACATGTTTATGTAACAATGTAACAATATGTTGCCATTTTTCAGATAACCTGTCAATTTCTGTTTTCCACTGAGCAAAATTATCTGTTTATTTAAAATACGACATAGGTTTCCCTCCAACCTAATATATTCATGCTAAAATCTTCCTGTTTATTAGACAATGCTTCTCACCAAGAAATTCTAATTTTCAGATGCAGCGAAGATATCCCAAACATCTATTCATCAGATAGAAACAAGTGTGTCCATACAGATGTGGCTTACATTAGTGGAGGACCGTGTGTGTGTGTGTGGACGTTATATATTTTTTTATTTTATTTTTAGATATATATTTTATTATATATTTAGTTATAGATATTATAGGGTTAAAGTACGGATAATGTATGTGTGTATTGTATGTGTGCGTGTTAATAGGCAGCCCTGTATATGACTGAATTCGTAATAACAAAGAATCGTAATTAACAGTAGAGTTACGATCGCCAACGAATCGCAAAAAGAAGATCAGATCAAAACGAGCAACCACGACAAACACGTCTGTCAACGATTGGTTATCCGTGCGTTCTTATGGCTTTTTAATACAAATAAATACGACTTTTCCTTACAATATTGTATTATATTTAATTACAAATATATATATTTACAGCTATAAAACTTTTATATGTTTAAATAAATATATATTTGTATATATTGTATAATAATTAATATGAATAATAAAGGTGATATTTTGTTTTACTTTTTAACGTTCAGAATAGGTCCTAGATACGTACCAGGGACATCCGAATAATGTCCGTATGTTCCAGATAGGTCCGAACGGGACGTCCTATGTACGTTCCACTTCCTAACTGGGACCTTTCTCGGACATTCCTGTGACATGTCTTGGACATATCGACAGTCCATGTGGTTCCAACAAAACGGATGTCCTGCTCATTCAGCACGAAATGTTACAGAATTATTGAACAGGATATTTGAAGGTCGTTGGATTGGTCGATGAGGAAGTAATAAATGGCCAGCACGTTCCCCAGACCTGACACCACTAGATTTTTATTTGTGGGGAAAATTGAAGGAACAAGCGTACCGCGAAAAACCAACAACCACAGTTGATATGCAAGAACATATAAAAAGAGCTTGCTCTGTAATAGACAACTGAAATTTATCAGGCAGTATCATCAGTATTGCAACGTTTTAGATTATGACTCCCTGTTCAAGGTTGTCATTTTGAACACTTGAAGTAGCAGTGAATATGTAAATAACATGTTACATGTAAATCGTCGTAGTGTTCGAAGAGTGCTTTGAGACACTTTATTTTCTATTGCGTGACCTTGAATGACGTTCATAATAGGTCATTGTATTCGTCTTGTAACACACTGTAATGTAAATTACATGTGAATGTAAATTAAAAACCACACCGTTCCATTTAAAAAAACAGAGTTGACCTTCATATCTCCTTGATGTCTTCACCTATAAAAAAATTAATGACATCAGATTACGTTTGGTCTGATGCATTTTCTTCTATCTTCAAAAGCAAGCGAGTTATTCAGGTGACCTGTTTATAGTGCCCCACCCTGTATACTAAGCACACTAAACACAGGATACACCCCTCCCGAACTATTTCCCTTTTTAGACAAAAACGGATTCATATCAGACACCAACAACATCCCACTAATCTATCACATCCAAAGGACAAGCAACACAAAAGCTATAACATACACACCATTATGCATCCCAAACCCACAAAACAGTCGTGGATATTCCGCGTTACATGGCGCATGCTTACCCAATGGGGCTGCCATAGTAATTTCACGTAATGTCACGTAAACATACCGCTTTCCTGCGGAAATCTGTGATAAGGTTGAATTTCTAACTTGATATTACGCGAAGAAAATTTTCAGGAAATAAAGTGAAATTACTCGTTAATTATTAGGTTTAGGGCTAATGAAGGTCCATACTCTTTTACTCAGAATTCGACATTCTTCCACATTTTGGTATAAAAAATAAAGTATTCCATTTAAAAAAACAA
The DNA here is from genome assembly GCA_028455795.1 of Lasioglossum marginatum. Taxonomy (NCBI): domain Eukaryota; kingdom Metazoa; phylum Arthropoda; class Insecta; order Hymenoptera; family Halictidae; genus Lasioglossum; species Lasioglossum marginatum. The sequence goes on along the minus strand of CM052258.1, from coordinate 159,515 downwards.
AGTCGACCTTCAAATCTCCGAAACGCTTCCATCTATAAAAAGATAAATACACTACATAATGTACCCCTTCAGACCATGCAACTTCTGTATACAAAACTTTTTCGTGCAACGCATACTTTGGGAGTTATACATATACATGACGTTGTCTCTTCCCGAGTGATTGTTAAATCGTTCGAAAACGGTCAACCCCGGGAATTTACAGGCGCTGAGACCGGGCCATGCGCGGGCGTGCAAGCACGGTCCTCCCGGGACAAAAGCGAGGGTACGAAGGGGTTCGATTCGTACACGAAAACGAATGTTCGGGCGCCAGGTACGGAAAAGTACCACGCGAAATGCGTTAAGAAGCCCGTGCTCGGAGAAGCCGAGCCCGGGTATCGAACCTCCTCGAAACGCGAACGAAGATACGCAACTCGAACGGCCAGGTGTTCGAACACAGGAGATAACGGGGGACAGCCCTCACAGCAGGGCGGATCTCACAGGTTGGAAATGACCAAGACGAAATAGGCTCTATTTGATTTATTAGTTGGTAGTAATAAAATTACAGGTGGGCGGCCACGTGGCCGCGACCCGGGAGCCCGCGCTCCTAGTACACTTGTGCGGAAGATGGTCGTTCGCGGAGCGCGTTAGTAAAATATTCGTTATTCGCGAGAATACGTTACTACGGTATCGTTCGAGTCCCTTTCGGGACGAGAATTCGCAAAACGCAGGTGACCGGCGTACGTTATCGGTGATCCGTCGCGCGGGATGAATATTCCGCGGACGTACGCGCACGCCGGACACGTAGACCGCCGCGGCTTCGCGGACGAATTCGCTCACGCTTCCTAGTCGATCTACGCGATACAATAATGCCGTAACCGAGACTATTCAATTCCGACGCGATTCCTGAGGAAGACCTTCGATTTCCGAATCACGGGAACTACTCTCACGAAACTCAAAGCATCTGCGAGACGACGCGAGCTCAACTTTCCGAGGACGAGACGCACTCGTTTCGTCCTCGCGCCAAAACTACGAGCCAGTCGTGAGAACGAGAAATCACTGGATCGACTTACCGTTGCTGTTCTTTTCTCTCTGAACCGCTCGTATCCCCTTCGGTCAGCTTTACCGCTTCGGGAATCGCCGCACGGGAACGGGACTTTACAGAGAACCATTCGCGACACGGAACTACGACTAACGATAATCGGTAGCGCGAGAACGAAAAGGCAAGATCAACGTGTCTCCTTAACGAGAGCTAGCGCGACAGTGATTCCTCGATCCGCATCGACGGGACGCATCGATTCTAGTTCCCCCCATCCTGTTCGCACTGCCGAATTTCCTAATTGGTGCGCCTCGCAGGATCGTTCGCTCGGAAAAGGTCCTTTAGGCCCGGGACCTGTTTTATCGCAAAAATTGTCTTATTTTCTGTTTCCCCTGTACAAGCTTTTACGCCATCCCGGCCGAAATCCGTTGTAAGCGGGATGAGACGACGGCCGGACCACCAAAAAGTCGTGATGTTCAGTGAGCGAATCTCCTGTCCCGCCTGTCGTCTCCGGGTTCCTGCGTCCATGTGTGTCAGCTGTATCCCTTTCATTTCCGATCCGGATCGCTTTCTGTTCCTCGGCCATTGATTTATCCTGCGTCGATCTTTTGAGCGGGGCGCCCCTTCGGCGCCCGTGCGATTCAGTGGTGCCCTAGCCACGTCCCTGAAACGTTACCGTACTCGGCGTAACCAATAGATGGCATTACCCATGATGTTCGTTTTCGGAAGATCCTCCTTCAGGAGCGCTTTTATGTCTGCGGGTGGTTCTCGGGATCGCTAAAGGTCCGTCCGGTCCACACGTAATACGGTTGTTTGACAGAAGTGACGTCGCAAAACTTGCAATGTCACAACATATAGGTGTGCAAGTTGCGTGAACCACCCTGTATAATAATATCCTACTCGTTTAAAGGTTATTAGGTAATTTACACCAGCACATGTTTTAGTTCTGAAACTCGAACAGGTACAACACAAAAATGTATTGTATTCGTAGCTGTATATAAAAAGCATTGAAAAGGTATAGCCGGATAAGTTGGTCAAAAGTGCTCCTGAGCCGAGTGATCCTGGGCCGATGGATCATTCCAGAAAGAGCATACTGCCCAAAATTTCAACCCTATATCTCAATCGGAAGGGTAGTTAAGGGGTAAAATCGAAAAATCAGTTTTTGGCCGATTTTCGCTATTTAATGATGTTTAGAAATTCTGAGAAAAATCTGGCACATGTCAAGCACCCAAATACACACTGTGCAATCAGTTTGGAGGTTTTTAAATTGAAAAAATCTTGCTTGTGAAACATCAAAAACCTCAAAAAAATAAAAAAAATGCAGATTTCACATGGAAGTTCTAGAGTGACCACATTTATATTTTTATAGTACCGATAGATTGTTATAATTATTGTTCATAAATTATTCAGATTTTATGGTTTGGTGTGCCGTGGTTAAAAAAATAAAAACCGATGTTTCCGACGTTTTTTCCGCGAAGAACTAAGCTAACCTCAAAATTGTTACGTTCTATTTATTCTGTAAGTCTATTAGACACTGATAAAAAACCTTGAACATTTCACAGAAATAATTAAAAAATGAAATCAACTTGAGTAGTATTTCTACTGCGTCCGCATTACATCTGGAAATATTAACAATGTTTCCAACAGCCCGATTGGCTCAATTCGTTAGATTAGGCCAGTGGTCGGTAACAGTTGAACGATGGAGCTGTTGCCGACCACTGACGTTAGGCGTTAAACTGCGGAGTGGCTTATACAATACTAGGTTCTTTTGTTTGATTTCGGATTATCTCATAATCAATGGTATTTTTGTAGAATTCTTTTAGAAGCTATATATAAATATTTAAAAAATATGTGAAGGTAAAATGCGTAAATTGATATTTTGAATATAAGGTATTTTGACTTCACTTCAACACTTATTATTCAGAATTTTTGGAGTTTCCCAACTTATATGGCAGAATTTGTTTTTGCCGATAACATTGTCTTCAGAAAATTTGCTATAACTTTTTATTCGTTAACTTTCTTCCCCAGTCAGCCAGGCCTGCCTCGAGCATAGGATGTGTTCGAGCATGCTTTCTGTTGGCAGAAAGATAGGGCATCTTAGACGATGACCACCACTGCCCAAATAACACATTTCAGCTTCGGATCGAAAGCGTTGGTATGCGTTATAGAGGCTGTGTAAAACAAATAGGACAGATATTGTCACTTCAGATATGCATTTGAAGGGTCTCCGTTCGCTAAACCGAAAGAACTATTTATCATTCAATGCATAAAAGTTTTGCATAATCTTTGTAGGAGGTAAGCAGATAAAGTACTGGTACGGATAAGGCGATAAAGATTATTCATGCCTTTTAGGGTAAGACCCTCTTGGGCTGCATTAACGATGGCTACTAAACCAGTCTTCCCTTTCTTTTAGAAATAAGTAAGATCAATATAGGACCGAACATAAAACGACCTCCAGTGAAGGTAATAATTTGTAAGTAATGAAAAATAGATTATGTGCTGGATGAAGGTTATTTAATGCACCATATAATGTTTTTGTATAGAAGTAAATATTAATAAATGTAGGTGATGTAGAAGCATCGCATAGTGAGTTTCGTGCGAGAATAATGTTAGTTTAGTATAAAATGAAAAATAAGCTTAAAAAATGGAAACGCAGATATGAAAGAGGCTATTAATGTTAAAATTGCAGAAAGATAGAAAATCGCATAAGTAGATTACCAATGTAGTAGAGAGATGTATATCTGTTGTGTAGGTTTACAAGTTTATTTGAAAGCTTTATACAATATTATTTGTTAAACCGATCACGGCTTGTGCACGCCGTCGCGTCACATTCGCAATGACCACCGACGAGATACGCCTTACGGGAGTTCCTGTCACTCGAATATTTCGGTGTTCTCTTACGACCTCTAGGATATATTCTGACTGGAGTGAGAAATAGAAGGCCACCGACGGCATTTCGTTGGTGCAAAAGACCACTGTTTCGTGTACCACAAATCAGGGCTGTGCGAGTACCCGCAAAATGCGAGCCGAGCTGAGCTCGACTCGATTGATTGAGCCGAGTCGAGTACTCGCATCGACGTCATCGGCTCGCATCGATTGCGAGCTGCTCGAATCGGTGCGAACTACTTGCATCTACGAATACTCTGATACGAATACTCGACGCAGCTAGATCAATCCAGTCGAGCTCACCGAGCATGCGATTCGTACGAAACGAATGGCTTGCATGAAGGAATCGACTCGAAATAAATTCAAGCGTAATATGACATTAAAGTTCTCACAGTACCACGTTTAAATTATTATGTTGTATGTGTCTTATCGTGATTATTAATGTGTATTTTTTCAGATTTTTCGGACTTAGCGAACAGGTTTAAAAAAATTGGAAATTACCAAAAATTCGAAAAAAATGCATATTTCGTATCGAAGTTTTGGAGATACCAGTTTTATAAACATTTAGTAATGAGATATTGTTGAAACAATCGTTTTTAATTATTTTCAGAATTTTTTATATAGTGCATCGTACTTAAAAAAAATAAAAATAAATTTTTTCGATATTTCTTTACCTTTTGTAGGTGTATTATGTAATATATATTCAGAAAAATAATGTACAAACTTAAAAATGCAATAATAATTTAAAAAAACTAATTTTAAAATTTGTCTTATATTTCAATATATGAACAAGACTTCCAGCAATTACATTAGTGCAGAGGGCTACGAATTCTGAAAATAATTAAAAACGATTGTTTCAACAATATATAGTAATTTCCAATTTTTTTAAACCTGTTCGCTAAGTCCGAAAAATCTGAAAAAATACACATTACTAATCACGATAAGACACATCCAACATAATAATTTAAACGTGGTACTGTGAGAACTTTAATGTCATATTACACTTGAATTTATTTCGAGTCGATTCCTTCATGCTAGCCATTCGTTTCGTACGAATCGCATACTCGATGAGCTAGACTGGATTGATCGAGCCGCGTCGAGTACTCGCATCGATGCAAGTAGTTCGCACCGATTCGAGCAGCTCGCAATCGACGCGAGCCAATGACGTCGATGCGAGCAGCTCGCTTCGATGCGAGTAGCGTGCATCGATGCGAGCTACCCGCTTCGTGCGAGTACTCGACTCGGCTCGATTAATTGAGTCGAGCTCAGCTCGGCTCGCATTTTGCGCACAGCCCTACCAGAGAGTAAATGAGAGTACTCACGCCCGGGTTTTGGCCGTGCCCATTATAGTGCTGCCCACTACTCTAGTGCTTAGCTTGGACACCGACGAGATACTGTTAAAGACTGCCAGCCTTACGGGACTACGTGTCTCGCGAATATTTCAGTGTTCTCTTACGTCCTCTAGGATATATTCTGACTGGAGTGAGAAACATTCTTGTCGCGACGCGTCGGTGAGAAGGCGAATCGTCACGAAACCATATCGGTTATCATCAAATGTTAGATGCTCCGCCATATTTCGGACGATGTTTTGGTGTTGGGTTTTAAGGTTTAAAATATTAAAAGCAAAAGTAATATCAAGAACAAAAAATTCATAGAAATATTGTACGTAAAAAAGTATTGAAGCATAATTTTAGGAAAATCTAAAATTCCTACTTCATATCAGATACCTGAATTTTTAATTTAAAAATATTTCATAAATGAGCATTATTTCCTTACACTTTTTTTTATACATAAATGTTCCAAGAATCGATCTGTGGAAACAGAAATATCTAGAAAAATGGAATAACTTTTGTTTGACATATTGTTCCGAACAATAAAGGTTCGATAAAGAATTACGTTGATAAATTAATATGTTTAAAAAAATGCACAGAATTTGACAGTAAAGTTTCAGCTTCAACTTTAATAACAAATTGATATATATTCAGTTACAATTGAATGTAGGTTTAGAAACTACGTTTTGTTATGAATATTTTAAGATACATGTAGATCTTACACACTTTGATTATCGGACTTTTCTCCATTAGACGACACACTGTGCTACGTGGAAAACATCTGTGGAAAAATAGCGGTAGTCCTAAGTGGACGTGCCCAAAGCTTGTCCTCACATTTCGTTCCGCTTAGCCTCTTCGCGTAGAAAACATATACAACCGTCCCCTCGCGAAGAGGGAAAGTATAGGAACGTCTAGACATTCGAATCGTTGACAAATATAATATAATTGTAGGAGCAGAGATAGACAAGTTTTTATTGAATTAAGAATTTCAAATAGCGAATAAGAGATAAAAAAATCATTTGTCACGCGTCAAATAAAAATAATTCTGGTTATCTCTATTCAACGCATGAAGAATAATGTTTTCATCTGCCTGTTTCACCATGAAACTATTCATTTTCATCTGTATCTTTATTGGACGGTTTATTCGACTTCGAATAATCTTCTGAGCCGCGTTCGAATGCTGTAGGAAGGACCGAGCACCCGAGCAGTCAAAGAATGGAACGCGCGCGTTACAATGTTGTATCGGGCGACATCCTTTGGGTAGGAACCGACGCCAACACTCGATCCCTGAGACCTGAGGCTGACAAGCGGAAGCCAAAGTTGATGGGTCACGGATTTTTCTGAAACTTGCAGTATTTGAAGATGTCATCTCCAAGTGTAATTTGGCAAAGCAGTAGCGCGCGCTTCTCAATATTTTCCGAGAAAATTACATTTGAAAATCGGTTTCCACCGTTCCACGTTCATAAGGAGTTCGCGTTAACAGGTTTATAAGAAGATGAGTAGCCGAGACCGTAGCGAGGAATACATACTAATAATCGGTAGGTTGTTGGTTCGAGTCTCGCTGTCGATATCTTTTTTCTTTCTAGAAATTGATACCCCTCCCTCAATTTTAAGCCTAAAATATATTATTTATAAGTTATTTTTATTTTTTAAGTAGAAAATGCATGTTTTTTATTTGTGGGCGTTGGGAAATAATTCGAACATAAAAATAATACAGAATGTTATATTTACTGTATTATTGAAAACTCTCTCTGTATTAATTACATGCTAGTATGACACGAGTCAGGGTGATATTCGTCGTAAAAATATGGAAAACAATAATTTTTGCGGCATCTGGCACACACTATAAATGCAGCGTTCGTACAAGAACACCCTTTTTTGAGGACGTCTACCGGAAAACATGCTTCATTCACATTTACATTTGTAAACGCTGCATTTATAGTGTGTGCTAGATGCAGCAAAAATTATTGTTTCTATATAATTTTTATTTAATATAGCATGTAATTAATACACAGAGGGAGTTTCAAGGAGTTTCAAGGAGTTTCAAGGAGTTTCAAGGAGTTTCAAGGAATTTCAAGAGTTTCAAGAGTTATTTCAAGGAGTTTCAAGGAGTTTCAAGGAGTTTCAAGGTTTTTCTCGAATATCTTCGAAACTATGCATTGCATCGAAAACCGTGTGAGACAAAGTCTGTAGGTCTTTACATCCTGCGTATTTTATGTCTCTTCACATTTTCTCGT
>CM052258.1:101311-151546 GCA_028455795.1 Lasioglossum marginatum | reverse complement strand
AATTTGTGATTGTGAATTTTTAACAGCTATGAAAATACTTGTCAGATTTAAAACGAAAAATGTAGGACGCATGCAATAGATAATTGATGCATGAATAGTTCATCTAAATCACTAACAATTTTATTGCACTGCAAATGATACACTTCTTACTATTACCTTGCGCCACTACGTTTTTCGTTTTAAATCTGACAAGTATTTTCACAGCTGTTAAAAATTCACAATCACAAATTTATTTTAAATAATGTTATTTATATTATTTTATGCTTTTTAGTCCGTTTTTTAAACATGATATTTCTATTTAAATAAATGTATACTTTTCTGTCCGTCTTAAAAACTTAATTTTTAAAAAAATTTTTTTTTATTTAAATAATTTTTAAATGGAAAGATCTACTGTCTGTATCATCAATCGATAGCCTATCGAATTCTGGGTAAAAATGTATTGACCTCCATATGTCCTAAATCTAATAGTTAACGAGATATTATCGAAATAATTTTCTTTCTACTTTGGATAATATTTCGTTAACTATTAAGTTTAAGACATATGAAGGTCAACCCTTTTATACGCAGAATTTGATACTCTATCGATTGATGGTATAAAAAATAGGACCATTTAAAAAAATGAAGATGACCTTCATACCTCTAAAAAAAATTGCATAAATATAAAAATTTTTTTGGTATCGTATGAGCCCCATTTTACCATTCAATTTTGTCCTGCAGGCATTTGATCTATCTTTAAAAACAACAAAGATATTTGAGGAGACTCATCCTGTATATGAGAATACAAAATACCTTCAAACTAGTGGGTTATCAAATCATTTCAACGAAAAAATGGAATGGAGTTTTGTTCACTTTTTGCAAAATCTTGAGGTCGTAGACAAATTTTTAGATCAGATTTGAAATCAGCGTGAAAAAATCTACGGGAAATGATGTATAGCATGTTACAAAAAAATTTTTTCCGCGCGTGGTATTGGAAAAACCAAAATTTTCCTGAATTGTGCAAGTTTAACGAATTTTTTCAAGGTTAAAAAACGTTCGTACCATAATCTCCCTATTTTTCCCATATTCGGCTCAGGTCAGGCGATGCGGCGGCCTAGTGGGCAATGACCCTTATACTGGGAGCACGGCTCCCAGAGCCGGAGTCAAAATCCATTTTCGAGCGCGGGTTGACGGCTCCCTGCTATGCGTGCACAAAAAAAGGTTTCCATGGGCTCCACAATTCCTTTAGGTAAACTACCGATAGCTCTCCTTTAAGACATCATGGAAATAGTTCGCAACAGAATCTCCCTGTTTTCCCATATTCTGCAAAGTTTCAACTTTAATTTGAAAAAATATCATCGCTCTATCTCATTTTTATCGAAAGTTCTTTGATTTTGTCATAGATATTCGTCCAAATTGCCCACTGTGTGCCGTATGAAATTTTTACATGGTGTGTACAGTTGCAAAAGATCGTAGTGGGCGAAATGACACTATTGGTTTCCCTAAAATGAACATTTTATCATTTTCCGGTATATCTGAAATAATTTTTGATATCATATATTAGGCTGGAAGAAAAGTTCTGTCGCATTTTAAATAAGCAAGTAATTGATTCGGTCCGCGACCGTCGTCGGTAACGGACGTGTGTTTATTGTGCTTCGCGCCTATGTAAACAGTTCTGTCTACGAGTGCCGAGCCGTACAAGGTGTTACTCAAGAAATCTATTTCGTGATACGTAGTGCAGTGTACTTTAGTGAAGTATTGTAAAATACTAGTTGCATTTGGTACAATGAGCAAACAGAATGACCTCTGACTACAGGAGTCATTCACAATGTGTCGTAACTCAAGAAACAAATAATTCTAGTACCTACAGAGCTAGTTATGCCGCAGCTGCCCAAAACAATCTGTTTCCCACAAAGGAACAAGCCATTATTATGGAAGCCCGGGAGGGCATAGTACTAAAAGAATACGTTCATGCTATCGGAAACCTAACCAATCCAGCAAACTTACGATTTGCCTCTAGGATATCAAATGGCAGAATTTGCATATTTTTGGTCACCAAAGAAATCGCCAATGACTTAACTGACATGTACACTAGTGTTATTGTTGCAAATTCCACGGTACAAATCCGCCCTTTGCTGGTCAAACATAAACGAATTATCTTTTCAAATGTTTACCCAACGATCCCGCACACACGATTGGAAGAAATAATTGACAAACTGGAAATTCGAAGGGAATCATCAGTTTCGTTTTTAAGGGCCGGTTTCAGGACCCAGGATATGCACATGTACTCAGTTTTAGGATACAGGTGTATATTCATCCTGACGACGTACACAAAATCCCTGAAACCATTCAAATAAATCACGACGATACCAATTACTGGGTTTATTCCTCATCTGACAGCTTAAAATGTTTTATCTGTAAAAAAGTTGGACATGTTGCCAAAAATTGCACAATGGACGTCGACAATGTCAAGAATTCTGCTGTAGAGCAAGAAGACAACGAAGAGGAAAGTGAGGCAAAAGTCTGTACGTCGTCAGTAGTGAATCAAGAAATACACCGAATGAGTGAATCCATAATCTCTCATCAACAAGATGTTACCAATACAGGCATTAAACGTCCTAGATCCGAAGCCAGCACAGTGAACTCACAGACACCGATTTATGATAACCTTGAAATTTTAAACAAAATAACTAATGTTAAAGAGGTAATCAAACCAGTCAAACAACAAAAGAAAATCAGTGAAATGCTGGCTCCTCTTTACGATACACTCAACGAACCAAATTCCCATCTAAATTTTCTACAATTTAGAAGTTTCTTGACAAAGGCATATGGATCGGCTGATGCAAGAGAAATGGCGCAGGAATTCACAACGAATATTCCCGAATTAATAGCTCAAATGGAAAAACTGTACCCTTTACTAACTGAAAGATGTATGAAAAATAGATTCACGAGAATTATGAAAAGGTTAAAGAAACCGGAATCAATTGATCTTTCATCCCCATACCCGACATCATCCAAAGAAAAAGGAACTCATTTAACGACATTAAATAATGAACAATAATACACATCACTGCAAGAATATATCCTCGCTTAAGATCATTTACTGGAACTCAAGAAGTATTATCCAGCATAGAGAAGAACTCCAACAAATTCTATAAAGTGTGGACATTTTTATTTGCGTAGAATCTTGGCTTAAACCGGACATACGATTAGCCTTCAAAGGCTTTAATATCATCCATAGAGACAGAATTAATAAGAAAGGTGGTGGTATCGCTATTTTCATTAAAAGGATCAATTACTACGTCTTACCAGATATTCGGTCTTACAATGGCCGGATCGAGTGGTGTGTGATTAAATTAACTAACACTACACCTGCAATAAATATAGTAGCAATCTATAGACTGCAAGGTCCCTCCTTGAGTCAGAATAATTGGGATACAATTTTGAATAAAATCTCTCATCTTTCCCCATGTCTCTTGGTGGGTGATTTCAACGCCCATAACAGGGCATGGAATTGTTTAAATAGCGACACGAACGGTGAAAGACTTTTCAATAGTATAATAAATCACGATATCTTTTTACATAACTCCGACACCATCACACACTTTGATTTTTACAGAAACAGTAAATCTAATATTGATTTAGTTCTCACGACCCCGGGTTTAGTCGACCAGACATTTATTCATGTCCTAGATGATACCCGGGGATCTGATCACGGTCTAATTAATATCGACATTGCCATTCAAAAATCTAAATATATTTTTAATAAAATTACTTAATAAATTATTTAATAAATTAGAATAAGTTATGTATCTACAGTAGGAACTGACTGGGATAAGTACCAAGAAATGTTGTCTCAAAAGTTTCCTCTTTTTTTATCATTCGACTTTAACAGCTTGAATTGTGTTGAGTAGTATGAATTTTTTGTTTGTCAAATTAAGAAATGTATTGTTAATTGCACATCCCAAAAAAGAACTGTCAGTACTAACAAATGGCGCAATTCAGTTCCATGGTGGGATGAAGAATGTAACAAGGTTAAGAGATTAAGAAAAGTAGCTTACAAAAAGTGGAAACACACTTACGATTTAGTTGACATCATAAACTTCAAAAAGTGTGTAGCTATCGCTAAGAAAACTTTCTAGTTAAAGAAAAGGAAATATTTTCTCAAATTTGTTACGGAACTCGACCCTAAAAGAGACACCATTTCTAGAATGTTTGCAAGAAACTAAAAAATAAATGGACCAACACGCATAGTAAATCTTTTAGTAATGATGAAAGACAACAAAAAATACAAGAGTATCTGAGTAAAATCGCGCCTCCCTGGGTTGCTACTGATCCTATGTGGCTTCCATGTTGTGCACCTAGCCTATTTTTCGACGATCCATTTGATTTCATAGAGTTTAACTTTGCTCTAGAGAAGAAAAAGCACAAATCTGCACCAGGGAAAGATGGGATAGATTACCTTGCACTCAAACTCCTACCAGTTAATATTAAACTTATTCTTTTAGATATTTTCAACGAAATGTTTTCTAAAGGCCAGTACCCTGAAGAATGGTACAATGTGCAAATGTTTTTTATAGATAAACCTAACAAATCTGGATTTAGACCTATTTCTTTGTCATCCTGCATCTGTAAACTTTTTGAAACCTTGGTTAAAAATAGACTAGAATGGTGGCTGGAAGAACGCAGTGTCTTACCAAGATATCTAGGTATGGACACTCTGAGCGTATTTTTAGATGTACAGGCCGCGTTTGATAATGTTGATTGCAAGTTGTTGCTTCAGAAATTAGCAGATGCAGGATGTTCCCTTAACGTTATAAAGTTTATTAAACACTTGTCTTACTAAAGAGTTATCACTGCAATTATGGGATCCTCGGAAGGTGTTGTGGGGTCAACATCGGAAGGTTTACCGCAAGGTGGGGTACTTAGTCCATTACTCTACGATTTGTATGTAGCTAATATTATAGAAAATATTCCAGAAAATGTGCAAGTCCCGCAATTTGCCGATGATATTGCCATCTACTGTGGTTCTCATTCTGTTGCTGAGAATAAAAGATTGCTGGAAGAGTCGATTATAATTATTCAGAATAATCTTAAAAATATTGGCCTCGAATTAGCCCCCCATAAAACAATATTTGTTCATTTTAACAACAGACACATTTTACCAGGAAAAACTGAAATTGTGATTGATCGCTTAACTATCAAGTCCAGCAGCTCTGTCAAATTTTTAGGGATTAACTTCGATTTCGACATGAGTTTTAAGACTCATGTTGATGCTATAAGAAAAAAATGTTTTAAACTGTTAAACATTATGAAATTTCTCTCCGGCGTTTCTTGGGGGGCATCACCGGAAACCCTAATGACGATCTTTGGTAGTCTTATCAAGCCGGTTATGGAGTATAACTGTTTCGTATATTTTCCGAGAAACAAAAACTTGCAACTCAAATTAGATCGTATTCAATTTGCCGCGATCAGAATCGCATTAGGTTATTATAGAATAAGTACGCCCACTAATATTCTATTAGGTGAGGCTAAGATCACCAATTTTCTGGACAGAAGCAGTTTTCTTGCAAAAAAATACCTTCTTAAGTGCTATTCACTTAAAGACCTAATATCCAATAAAATTCTTTTTTGTAGCAATACTAATCTCACAACGATACTTTCTAACAGTAGAGTAAAACACTCGCTTTTATTCGAAAGTTTCATTAAAATCTCTGAACTTCTTGAAGATATCTCGACAAACGAAATCCCATATACTCCAGCAACTACAGATCTTTAGTTAACATCCCACTCTGTGACCTTGAATTAGGTGAATCTATAAAGAACTCAGCCAACCCTAATGCTGTCTTAAAGCACTTTATTGAGACGACCCCTCCGCAAACGATTGAGATTTACACAGATGGCAGTAAAATAAAAAATGCACAGTCAGTGGGGGCAGCTTATTACTGTCCACAATTAGATTTGAGCAAAAAAATTAGCTTACATAGACAAGCGTCTATATTTACAGCAGAGTGTTTTGCGATTAATCAAGCTTTACATGTGGTTAGCTCACACACAGATTCAAATTTTCTCATTCTCACAGATTCGCAAAGTGTAGTCAAAGCTTTACAAAAACCTTTGTTCAATTCTCAATGTAACAAACTACTCATAGAAATTAAGGACAAATATTGTAATTTTATATCCAGCAGTGGTAATACAAAATTTGTCAAATTTATCTGGATCCCGGCGCACATTGGTTTAATAGGAAATGAAAAGGCTAACTTGTTAGCCAAAGAAGCTACAGAATCAGGAATCCTATCGAATGTTAAAATACCGTCTACCGATTTTTTTAGCGATTTCAAATATAAAATGAGAATGTCATTGAACGATAAAATTAGGACTGAAGTCTTATACAAAGGTATATATTTTTTCCAACATTTCTTTAGCGATTCAAGAATACCTTGGTTTTCGGGTCTCAAATTACCGAGAGATTTTGTTACATTTGTCAACAGAAGCCGTTCGAATCATTATAATTTAAATGCCTCCCTGGCGAGAGTATGTTTCATTTTGGATGGTTCCTGTGAATGCGGAGCGGAGGCTCAGGACCTCAATCATATTATCTGGCAATGTCCAGAATATGATTCAGAACGAGAACACCTGTTTGAACTGTTTCTCAATCGTAAACACTATCTTCCATACACTATTAATTTTTTTCTAAGTGTACGAGACATTACAGCGCTTATTTTTAACTTTCTCAAAAAGTGTATGATTAGGATTTAGCGCCTACCGTTTATATTACATAATTCCACTTTATACTTATTACGTTATATACTTCTCTAATTTTTTGTAAAATGTTATAGTAATGTATAAACCAAACTAGGTTTATGGCATCAATAAATAAATAATTAATTAATTAATAAGCAAGTAATTTTGCTTGTACATAGAAAACACATGTTGCTAGGAGTCATTGTGCTACGGGAATTGACAGGTTACCTAAACAAGATGGCAACAAGTTGTTACAAATAATGGGAGGAAAAAACGGAATTTCAAAGAGGAAGAATCGTAGAATATGACCATATTTTAAAAAATTTTTTCACACACTTGAATCTGTGGAAAAATTTGCAGAATAAGGATGTGTGTCTCATATATTTTCTAATAATTATTTTAAATTATTATTTAAGAAGAATTCACACCAAGTGGCAGGAAGGAGGCTCCTTATCTAAAGGAGCTGTGAAGCCCATGGAAACCTTTTTTGTGCACGCACAGCAGGGAGCCGCCAACCAGCGCGCGAAATTTATGGAGTATAAATGCACCTTAACGGTACCTTAGTCCCTAACGCTCTCCCTCTCACTCATTATCTGCCTCACGGGCATCTCTCACCTAGTATTGCGCTACCTCCCCTTTCACAGACCCCGCAGTCTATACCTGATGCTTTAGTACCCTATCTAGTCCAGTCGTCAGGTACTTTTATCTGGAAAGTATTCCGAACTTAATGAAATTTTGACACGTCATTTAGGGGTACTCTGAGTTTTCGACCTCGAGGACCCTGTGCTAAGGGGAGGGGGGAAAAACCACGATTTTTGTTACCTTTTTTTGATTTTTCGCCTATAACTCAAAAACTATGGGTCCTACGAACTTTTTATTTCATTTTTGGAAAGAGCATTAAATTTCCTTCAAATTACACTGGTCAAACGTATTTTTTAACCCAATAGGTACCGAGAGACAGGCGTTCAAAATTAGGAAATGTTTCTGAAAATGACATTTTGAGCCACACATTGTGACATTTAGCAGGTAATTGCAAGTTTTTGGCTCATAACTTTAGTTTTTCAACATATCTATATATAATCTACATACTATGTATACTCCTTACAGTTTCACTTTTAACTGGGCAGGGCAGCACAATGGAATGAACTCCCGTAACCCCTCGCTCAGGTATAATAGGACGGGATTAGGGATAAGTGTTCGGGAGGGCCTTGTCCTCAAATGCAGGAGGGTTCTCTGCAGCTGAGTTTCGTTTCGAATGTTAAAGCCAATGTTCTTATAGAGTCTCATAATTTACAGTGATTTTCAAACGTGTTCCTCGAGTCGAGTGTTTGTCGCTGTATAGCACATCAGTTGATATGGCGTCTACTTCAACTTCAAACACAGAGATAGATCGGTGTTTTGTTTGTGAGGGAAGTTCACCTACCCAATCTACATTTATTACTCTTTGAGATTAGGGGTTAATGAGAAAATATAAAGTCATAAAGTGATGACCAGGCACCTAAATAGGGAATAAACTGCAATTATAACATTAGGTACTTGTCAGCCCCCCCCCCCCCCCCCCCCAACCATGTGAAGTCAGATTGATAAGAGTACAATATTAGGATTTTTGGAGAGAGAGAGAGAGTTTTTTTACGTATTTCTCAAATTCGTCTTCGGGGGGGAGGTCCGAGAGGGGTGTGAAAATGTAAAGGGTATACATAGTATATAGATTGTATGTAGATATGTTGAAATAACTAAATAATAACTAAAGTTATGAGCCAAAAACTTGCAATTACCTGCTAAATGTCACAATGTGTGGCTCAAAATGTCATTTTCAGAAACATTTCCTAATTTTGAACGCCTGTCTCTCGGTATCTATTGGGTTAAAAAATACGTTTGACCAGTGAAATATGAAGGAAATTTAATGCTCTTTCCAAAAATGAAAAAAGAAGTTCGTAGGACCCATAGTTTTTGAGTTATAGGCGAAAAATCAAAAAAAGGTAACAAAAATCGTGGTTTTTCCCCCCTCCCCTTAGCACAGTGTCCTCGAGGTCGAAAACTCAGATTCGACACCCCAGAGTACCCCTAAATGACATGTCAAAATTTCATTAAGTTCGGAATACTTTCCAGGTAGACGCCCTTTTTTCGACCTGGCGGCGACTGGACTAGTCAGGTACCTAGGTGGTTTTTTTACTTCAAGTATTTTCTCGCTGCATAAAGTAAAACCTGCAGGGGTTCTTTCAACTCTCGCAAGGTGGATTCCCTTTCTCGATAGTAAAAATATGCACAACCGCCTACAAGTACCGCACCAAGCGATAGATAAAATCGTAGAAAACCCTAGTGGTGAACAATTCATCGTGCTGATTCTTCTCAGTTTCGCGCACAGAGAAACCATTCACCACTGCCCCCCCCCCCTCCTTTTGAGTGGGATATAGTTTCAAAATGCTGATTCTTCTTAGTTTCGCGCACAGAGAAACTATTGACCACGACCCGTTCGAAGTAAAGTTATTCCGGAATGACTATTCCCGCCGTTACCCCTACGAAACCGGGGATTCCAAGGAAAATCACGAGAGGAGGACGGAAGCACAAGAAAAGGACCCAGAAGCCTACCACAACCAACGAGAGGAAGGAAGCGGGCCCAGGAAGTCAGCCGACCACCCATTCGAGGCTCGTCATCATCTCCCTCCCTCTACAAATCCTCCCCAGGCTAAGTACAGTTGCGATTACCAGTCGTCTCTTCAAACATTATTCGGACGTGCTTTTTCCTATAGGCTCCCGCCGCGTCTAAAATATATCTAATGTGCCGCGTCTAACATATATATACCTAATGTAATCATTCAATTTCGTTTCTTAATATTCATCATTATTATTGCTAAGTTTGTATGTATAAAACACCTAAACGATAAATAGATTCGAATCCCCGCTTGAAAACAGGTTGCCGCTCGTCTGTTTCCTTTCCCAGTTACAGACAATCCGAAAGGAACCTCGCAAAAACGTAACAAAACGAATCTTTATTTAATATTAGAAATAGAATATTTTTCAAAAATATTCTATTATATTATTGAAAAATATTTGATATAACGAATGAAATATTGGTTTCAAATATAAAATAAATCTTTATTTAATTTTGAAATATGTTTACTTTTAATTTATTTTGAATTCGTGTGTGTTAATTAATCGACACACATTTATATTATAAGGACATTAATTAATTTTGTTCTTATTATGTGTGACTTTTTCAATAAAGACAGGTTTTGAAAATATCTCGAGGACTAAAAATTTTTTGCTATGGTACCCTAATAAGTTTTTATGTAGAATGAACAGTGTTTTCGCGTGGACACTCGCAAGTGGCGCGCGGATGAATTTCCACTCAAGGTTGTAAGGCTTGAACCCTGTCTTACGATTAGACCGCGGACGCATCGACTCGCGAATGTCGTTCGACGTATGCACTGCCCGCCAAATTAATATTGGGTTGGCCGTTTCAATGGTCGAGTGATCGCAAAGACATGATTGATTAAAAACTAATAGATAACGTTAAAGAAAGCGTTCCGTCCCGGACCTGCTAGGGGACTCGTCAGTAAGGCTGATCTAGCAGGTCTTGCCTTATACGCTAGCGCACGCGAGGGATCTCGAATAATATGATCGCGTTTTCATCGGTTGTCCGAATCGCTAAACAATGAAGTACCGGAATATGAAATCTTGTAACTTGTATGAATGATTGACAAGACAATGGCCGGTACGTTGTACTTGTCTACCCGAGAACTGAATAGTGTTGCTTAGTCGAAAGCTAAGAACTAATTGATTGAACTTGACTTCTCGTCTGAACGCGATGAGAAAGAAAATGCACTGATTGGTTCCTGCCGAAAGTTGCATTTACCAATCAGCACATTCTTGATTATTTAGGCCTTCTTCCCGTAGCTCTGAATGAGGCCTTGGGAAGGAGGAGTGGGGTCCTTGGGACCGTCCTCAAACGGTCGCCGGTGGTCCCTCGGAGGGATTGACTTTATGGTGTGTTGTAACCTTTATGAGGTAATATAAGAAAAATTATTTAAATAAAAAAAAATTTTTTTTAAACTACGTTTTTGAGACAGACAAAAAAGTATACATTTATTAAAATAGAAATATCATGTTTAAAAAACGGACTAAAAAGTATAATTAAGACGGAAAAAAAGTATACAATTATTTAAATGGTAATACTTACGTTTAGGGGAGGCAGCTCCGATGACCTTGACCTTGACATATGTTGTCGAGAACAAGGTTCTGAACAACTTTTGTCATTACAACTACCCGGCGCTCGCTCTTAGTTTTCGAGATATTTGCAAAAAACTATTGCTAATACTGTATTGAATTTTACGTATTCTTCCACGTTCCGTGGCAACATAAGGCTGCTATAGTTTTGAATGAGCTACACCTTAGATAAATAAACATAGAAAAACCCATATATACAAATGTGACCCATGTGCGATCCAGTGCGAACCAGTAGCGATTAGTGTATACATCGATACGTTAGTTGCAAGTCTTGCGAGTTTTTGAATTATTTCAATATGCATCTCCATGAATTTATAAATTTGACATACAATTTCGATTCCTTGTGGAACTTTTTGTGTGAGAAAAAAGTGGTTCGTAAAGATATTACATGTCCAAGATGCAAAAATGTGCTAATACTATCGAACAGTGCTGAAAATCGTTTATTTCATTGCACAAAAACATATATTAAAGTTACAAAACGTCATAAGCGAAAAAGAGCGACATGCAATTTTAAAATAAGTGCACTTTACGGAACATGGTTTGAGAAAGTACACATTAATATCGCAAAAATATGTCGTTTCATAGCCTATTTTCTATTGTTAAAACCACCATGATATATTTGTATCAAAAATGAATTAGAATTAAGTGATAGGGATGTAGTTGATTCGACAAGCTTCTGTCAAGAAGTAATTACTGTATACCATAGATACCATTGTATGTGATTCATTTATATTTGATCTTAACTAATGGTGTTCGTTAAATTAATTTTAGTTACTTGAGCAATGGATTTTAACTAAACAAGAGCCAATTGGTGGGCCAGAAAAAATTGTTGAAGTAGATGAAGTTAAAATAGGCAAAAGAAAATACAATAGAGGACGCATGTTACGCGGACAATGGCTTCTTGGTGGTATTGAGCGTAACACCAAAAAAGTCTTTGTTTTGCCAGTACCAGACCGAACTACTGAAACACTGATATCAATCATTCGAAAACATTTGTTGCAAGTTCAATCATTCATACGGATAATTGGCGTGCATATAATGATCTAGCGAATGAAAATTATATACATAAAACAGTGAATCATTCGACTAATTTTGTTGATCCTGAAACTGGAGTTCATACACAAAATATTGGAAGATTGTGGAGAGATCTGAGAGCCAGCATTCCTCGCTATGGCATACGTGACTATCATTATACTAATTATATTGCCGAATTTTTATTTAAACGAACGTACAATTTTGATAAACGCATTGATGCTTTTTTCGAAATAATGAATTCTATGTATCCATTACACCATTTAAATGCTGAATAAAATTCTCAGAATTTGATCAGAATTAGTTAGGGTTAGATGGTGGGGGGGGGGCGGAGATCACGACCACGCATGCGAAAATACAGAAGTAGTCACCCAGACCTAACCCAGACCTAACCCAAACCTAACCCAGACACTCTGTTCTGATCCCCATAATGTGTTTATAAACAGAAAATAAACAGATGACGCCCCGGAACAGGCTTACGTTGCCACGGAGCATGCAAGAATACGTAAAATTCAGTATTGAGCAAATACAGTATTTGCAATAGTTTTTCGTAAATATCTCGAAAACTAAGAGCGAGCGCCGGGTAGTAATGACAAAAAATGTTCAGAATGTTGTCCTCGATAACATATGTCAAGGTCAAGGTCATCGGAGCTGCCTCCCTTAAACGTAAGGTTTACCATTTAAATGAAAATACCATGTTTAAAAAACGGACTAAAAAGTATAAAATAATATAAATAACATTATTTAAAATAAATTTGTGATTGTGAATTTTTAACAGCTGTGAAAATACTTGTCAGATTTAAAACGAAAAACGTAGTGGCGCAAGATAATAGTAAGAAGTGTATCATTTGCAGTGCAATAAAATTGTTAGTGATTTAAATGAACTATTCATGCATCAATTATCTATTGCATGCGTCCTAAATTGAATTACATACATATATGTAAATACATAATACATATATATAAATTATTAATTGTGGAGGATAAAGGTACAACTGTAAATAATGTATATTTTGATCATCTAGAAGATGTAACAATTGTATTTACTCACATGTGTGCAATAATGGAAACCATAATAAATATTCCTAATTTGGAATCAGATTTCCTAAAATCTGAAAATCATAAACACATTTTATGTAAATTAACATATATTAGTATACAATCAGATATACATTATTTAGCATTTTTAGATAGATGCATTTGTGGTAAAGATTATTACTCTCGAACTGTAAGGAAATCCAACCTTTTATTGGAAATTGGAAATTTTTCATTAAAGTTACGTTTGCACAAACCTGTATATGTATTCATTTTGATTTTAAATTTGTTGAATACAGATAATATCTATATATCCATATAGATATGTACATTATTCTTCAATTTTCTGGTCCAGTGTTCTTCTCTATGTAACATATTTAATTATATTAATATTAATTAATGTAAACGTAGTTGTTTATAGAATAGAATTTATTTTAATGTAATTTTGTAATTTATATATATACTATATACTTTGTCCATTACTTACATATTTCTTCTGTTCCACATACGGTAGGTTTTGAAAATCTTTATCAAATAACATTATTTTCTTCCAATTTTGCATATTTGCACGTCCTGTCATAACATAACATAACCATGTATTTCTAACTTTTTCGTTTCGTCGTACTACCGAACACTCACGCCACGCCGCGCGACGGTTAACATGGACCAATCAGAGGACAGGGCCCGGAGAGCCCGGTGTTGCATTAGCCGATCCGGAATCCGTCCGGCGTCCGTAGTACACGTTCGTTTTTTATTAATAACTCGTTATTAGACGAACAGATACACAAGAAAGCGAGTAAATATTGCATTGTCACCCAGTTCTGAGCTATGTTTAAAGTTTCAAGTCTCTAACTCATCGGGAAATTAGTTTAAACAAAGATCCACCCATAAGAATGCGACAAACAAACCAATCGGAATACCGGAAAGACAAACAAACAAACAGCCAAACAGACAGACAGACAGACAAGAAAGCGAGCTAATAAAAACGTAGTAAAAATCAAGGAGACCTTGAAATCTCCTCTAAATTTTTTGTAAAGTAAAAAAAAAGGAAAAAAAA
This sequence comes from Lasioglossum marginatum, assembly GCA_028455795.1. Classification (NCBI taxonomy): domain Eukaryota; kingdom Metazoa; phylum Arthropoda; class Insecta; order Hymenoptera; family Halictidae; genus Lasioglossum; species Lasioglossum marginatum. The sequence goes on along the minus strand of CM052258.1, from coordinate 137,475 downwards.
GAAAAATTACAAACACGAACATATATTACTAATGCATATTTATTTAACGCGTGATTTTGTCTTTGCTAATACATCAATTACTTCAGAAAAATTACAATTTTTTGCAATTTCTTTTTCGTTGCTTAATATAGCAATTTAAGCGTTCTGCACATATGCTTGACCGAAGATAATTCTTTATTAATTTTAATTTGCTGAAAGAGCGCTCAGCACTTGCTATAGTAACTGGCAGAAGAGTTTTAACACAGTTAATACATTTAGAAATAACTCATTATAATTATTATTTAGTATACAATTAACTTTACAAAGATCTTGGAACATTTTTCTAATTCATGTTTTTCTAAGGTTTTTATATCAGTGATTAATTCGAAATCAGAAATAATATTTGGTATACTTTTAAATCTATCTTCTATTTGTACAATAACAGTATCAATTACAGTGTTAAAAAAAAAAATAACATCGAAATTCCTCTACCGGGTTTTCTATAACTTCATCTTCTGCTATTTCGGAATAAAATCATTTTCCTTTTCGAATTCGTTTTTCAGGAAAATGTTCTGAAATATTCAAATTACGTGCTAGCACTTTTGCTTCGTCTAAAAATGTGTTAAATTTTGTTTTTAAATTTTGGATTTCAGTTTTATTGAATAAATTAAAAGTCGAGTCAAGAACAATGGTTTTTGCCTGAAATAGTCTATTAATAGTGTTAATTTTGGACAATATTGTAAACCATACTACTAAACATAAAATAAATGGCACTTCTTGTATTGAATCCAATAGACTCTCAGCCTCGGATACCGCTGTATTATCGTTACTTACATCAATAAATTCTTCTAGAGCATTACAAGTTTGTTCAAACTGTTCTAACCGAATCTATTTTGGCTTCCCAACGAGTATCGCATAATGGTTTAAGAGTAATATCTAAATGTTTTTGTAGAATTTCCCATCTTCTTGTAGATGCAGAAAATAAGCAATATAAACGTTGCAATATCCCAAAAAGATTTCTTTTTTTTTTATCATATACACTGCTGGAAGCGGCATCACAAATTAATAAATTAAAAGAGTGTGATAGGCAAGGCACATAAATTGCATGAGGGTTCAGAGCAATTATTCTAAATTGTATATCTTTATATTTTCCTTTCATATTGCTACCGTTGTCGTATGCCTGCCCTCTACAATTCATAATATCTAAATCCAGCTCACTTAATCTTTTCAATAGAGTTTTTGCTAGTCCTTCACATCAGTTACTCCAATAAACCCTATAAATGACTCATTTATAGTAAATCTTTCCTCTTCAAAATTTACATATCTAATAATGATTGAAGTTTGTTCCCTATGGGAAATATCAGGAGTACAATCCATTTGGATACTATAATACGTGGCTGCTTTTATATCGTCTTTAATTTTGTTAAAGACTTCATTTCCTAACGCAGAAATAATTTGTTCTTGTGATCTATGTGCTAAATGATGCACAATTCTATTTTTCGAATCTTTTATTCTGTTTATATGATCCATTAGTACATATTTACTTAATAATTCGATTAAATTTAAAAAAATTTTTCCACTATTATTCGTTCCTATTATTTCATGGGTTCCTCGAAGTGGAAGATTATTACATGCTAAAAATAGAATCACATCTACAATTCTTTGAAATAGTAATTTAAGTCGTTCCGTTTCCTTATTTATATTAACTTGATTTGTCTTATCAATAGTCGATTAAATTTAGTCGTTTTATTAATTCTTTCCAAGCAATAAACGAATTAAAGGGACAAATAGAACGCTCATGATCTTGAATTACAGTTGACAGTTTTCTCCAGTTATTATAGCCACCTATAAATCTTGTAGATTGTTCATTTCCTTTTCTTTTGGAAAATACTATACAACAAAAACAAAATACCGAGTCTTGCGTTTTTGAATAAATTAACCAGCTGCGAAACTGGGTTTCACCACTTGGCATTTTGTTAAAGTAGTACGTAGTGGAAAATGATCTATCTTCAGCATTCTTAGCAAAAACTCCTTTGCATAGGTCCGGCTTTAACACAAAAGATTCTAAACTTATCAGTTATAATACTTGGCCATAAACCTGGATCACTTATATTCACTTGATCATATTTGTTACTGTCATTTTCGTCGTTATTTTCTGATTCGATATTTGTATAAACATACGGTTCTTCAACGAATGTCACAGTTTCTACATTTTCATTGCAAGACTATGTAGTTTGTGGGGAACTTACTCCTCCAGTTGGTGCTTGAATTGTAACTTCTGAAGTCGAAGCAATTTCATTGCCAGAATTACTTCGTATCCAAGAAAACAGATCTACTTGTGATTTCTTGAAATTTAGCTTTTCTTCTGTTTTCTTTTCTACTAATTTTCTTTTTTGACACCCAGAGGGATATTTCCTTGGCATGGACATGATTAAATCTAACAATATTAAACATTTTATAGTATGAATTATCAAAATACTATATGCAATCTAATAGTAGGTAACGTAAATGACCGTAAATCTACTTACCCATCGCCCGTTCAATCGGACCTTTGGCGTTTGTCAACTTTCCACGCTAGTCAAATGTTCGCGCTCGTCGCATACACACGCATGCATGTACACGCACACATACACGCTGCGATCAAGCGTCGATAGGTCGCTGTGCGTTGTTTTCATTCCCACATATATACTGTAAACTTCGTATATTTCCAAACCCGTCGATTGCTCTCGTTAAATTTCTTTCTCTCTTCTTTCCATCCCGGTCGTGGCCGGTGAAGAAGTGGTGCAGTATGCATTGTTGGGAGTCAGGTTTTCATGTGCAGGAGTACATTATTTTAGTTCTTGATCATGTTGGGGCCCCCTCAATCGCGGAGCTCCGGTGCATAGCATCCGCCGCACCCCCCAAATGGCCGACCCTGGCCTCCATCCACGCCGAAAATTTGGGTTGTATCCTACAATAGGATGCAAAAAAAGAACCTTCTTTAATGAGCATCAAGAAAGGATCATGGCAAAGCACATTTTAAAATGTTTGTTCATTTATTTTGGTCTTCTTCAACAAGCAGCCAGGCAATTGGCGTTCGAATGTGCAAGACAATTTTACCTCCACAACATTCTACCTTTTCGGCGCGGCGGTTAAACTCGCATATAGCTCCGGTCTCCTCTTACATTGCTTTATGACGGGGCGACCTCTCGGACTTTTTCGGAGTTTTCTGACAATATGTACCTGGGGTGTGGTAAAGACGCGCTGGAGCGATTTGGTTATTACGGGTTGATGAGGTTTGGACGTGATTAGTTTCGAGCGGCGAGCATGGCCCCACCTACAATCCCTTATTACTTTACTGTAACGACTATGGCTTTACATCAGGGACGAAAAGAAAATTTTCAAAGGGCGTGAATCGTTTCAAGTGGCGGGCACTGGACACTGGCACTGCCTAAAAGAGTCATTTCTTTTGTTGTCCACAACAATGCGCTATTGTGGATATATCCCTAAACATAAAAAAATACACTCTGTCCTCGACAATGGTTACCTGCAGGCAAAAAATATTTTCATCATCGATAACGGTGCCTTATGGCCAAATAGAATTGTTGTCATTTATAATGGTTGTTTACCAATGAAAATACGAACATTCCGAAAAGTAATGGCATTTTGTAAGGATTTGGGATCGTGCGTGCGCACGTCTGTCAGTTGTTGTTTTTGTGGTCAAAAGTCAACTTTTCAAGTTTAATGTATAGGAACAATTTTTCTCCTATAAAGAGAGAGAGAGAGAGAGAGAGAGAGAGAGAGAGAGAGAGAGAGAGACAGAGAGAGAGAGACAGAGAGACAGAGAGAGAGAGAGGGAGAGTGACAATCCTTTAAAGCTTGCAAATACAAAATTATTCATTTCAAATGATTCCGAGAGGAGATACAGCGTTCTAAAGACACAATCAGAAAATTCAAAGTAAAATCGATCGTGTTCCATACATACTTTTTTATTTTATTGTAATTCCATACATACTAATTTAGAATATCAGAAAACGGATTTCTATGGTGGATTTGTGTGTTAGGAGATGCACTTTAAGCATGTAATCCAGTATTCCTCATTTTTTAGTCCACATACAAATAGTGCAAACTTTTAACAATTTAAACTTTTCGAAAGGTTTTAAAAAAATATTGGTTGGCCAGTCTAAATACTCTGCAATTGGTTTCAGATTTCTAAATTGAAAATTCTGCTTGTAAAAAATCAAAACCTCAAAAAAATAGAAAAAATGCAGATCTCACATGGAGGTCCTCATTTACATTTTTACAGTGCCGATATATTGTTATAATTATTGTTTTAAAAATATTTTACGCAATTTTTCAAATACATCCGATGATCTGTCAAAAACATGTTTCCAACAAAAGTTGATCAATATTCACTTTTCTACAAATCTCGATATGAAAAATTAAAAGTGAATTTTTTTTTATAAAAAACTGAAGGTCACCTCAATTTTTTTAAGTATTAACATGTATTTTTTATTTCATAATATTCTAACTGGTATCGAGACGAATTCAACGACCTATGACAATATAACATTGGACCTTGAAATAATGGTGCAATAGAATGTTTTTGGCCACAGAAAGTGCTGGTGCGGTGATGATGCGGGGCATTCTAGTGGGCGGCAAAGACCACCAGCTCGGCGTCGACTCGGCGTAAGCGGTGCGACGCAGGTCAGGCGATGCGGCGGCTTAGTGGGCAAAGACCTTTAGGGTGCGCTCATACTGGGCTCATGGCTCGCGGAGCCAGAGCCAAAATCCATAAATTTCGAGCTCGGGTTGACGGCTCCATGCTCTGCGTGCCCAAAAAAGGTCCTCATGGGCTCCACGGCTTCTCTAGGCAAACTACCGATAGCTCTCCTTTAAGACATCATGGAAATAGGAGACGTTCCTACCACTTGGTGTGAATTCTTCTTAAATAATAATTTAAAATAATTATTAGAAAATATATCAGACACACATCTCCTTGTTCTGCAAATTTTTCCACTGGTTCAAGCATGTGAAAAATTTTTTAAAAATATGGTCATATTCTACATAAACTTGCACAATTTCAAGAAAATTGTGGTTTCGCGGAAAAAATTTTTTTCTGACATGCTATACATCATTTCCCGTAAATTTTTCCACGCTGATTTCAAATCTGGTCTCAAAATTTGTCTACGACCTCGGGACTTTGCATAAAATCGAATTTTTTGCGAACGAAACTACTGAAATCATTTCTTCGTTGAAATGACCCACTAGTTTGAAGATATATTGTATTTTCTCATATGTAAAACACAATAAAAATAAACATGATGAAGTATTTGAACGTTTACTTGACGTATCGCTACCATTGTCGCTGGCATCCTTGTAGACTGTGTGTGTGACTGTAATGTAATTTCAATTTGATACCTATTTTCCATAGTTATATTTTCAATTACACTGGAAGCAAGGTAGGTATTTAATTTTTTTCACTTACTTCTCATCAACGAATCTTTTAACTTCTGGTGATACCTTATTCTTTTCTTTTTATCATCGGAATTTATGGATTTTGGCTCTGACTCCGCGAGCCATGAGCCTAGTATGAGCGCACCCTTACGCGTCAGCCAGGAGCGCCGAGGATGCAATTTCGGGTGGAAATCGGACGCGTTCCATGCTTCAATGCATGAGAATGTGACAGTTTTATATTTAGAAAAACATATTTTTCTCGTAACATGAAATAGATACTTCCTGCATATTTAAAAAAAATTGTTATTTAATATAAAATAAATATTGTATGTATATTTGAATATTAAAAACAGATCTCTATTTAATATCACATGAATGTGTATACAATATTTTGTGCTACTAGGGTGTAATCATCCATATGTTTATAATAAATGATATTTTGATTTTCATTTCAAGAAATAGGGAACTTAAGAACCAGTATTTTAATCATTGCACAGCAAACTGATCCCTGTCATGACATCTCCAAAAAAATTAAAGTTGTTCAGTCTCATTAGATGCCTAAAAGACGCCTTTTTGGAGACGTCGTTTTTAAGGATGAAATGCTACACTTTTTAGACGTCTTCTTTCAGCCGTAAAAACGACGTCTCCAAAAAGACGCCTCTTTGGAGACGTCGTTTTTGCGGCAGAAATGAGACGTCTAAAAGGCGCCTTCCTTCAACCGTAAAAACGACGTCTTCAAAAGACGTCTTTTACACGTCTAAAAGGCGTCTTTTTGGGACGTAAGACGTACAGGCGTAAAAACGACGAGACAATGACTTCTAAAAGACGTAGTGTGCTATCTGGGTAGTGTACGTTTTTATAGAAGAAATTTTTTTCTGTACACTTTTTCCTAAATTATTGATATACCATGATTTGAAACTCAATTTTTCGAAGTTCCATTAGCGCTATAGGCAGGTTGCGCGATTCACACGCAAAAGTCCCAGGTTCGAGCCCCATCGATGAAATGTGTTTTCTTCACTTCCTTTTAATTTGTATTTTCTTTTACATATGTCTATTACAATTTTATTTTGGTACTAATGTACATGATGCGGGATGATATACATCATACATGCAATCAAAACATAAAAAATCTCGACACCATGAACACATTATAAATGCTTATTTATTGCAGTCGCTTATATCTGGGTGGTTTATATCTCTAGGGAAGGCAACTTGATAGTACCAAACTAAAATACCTACAAATACCAAAATAAAATTGTAATAGACATAAAAGAAAATACAAATTAAGAGGAAGCTAAAAAACACGTTTCATCGATGGGAGTCGAACCTAGGATTTTTGCGTGTGAATCTGGCAACCTGCTTACACCGCTAATGGAACTTTGAAAAATTGAGTAGCAAATCATGGTATATCAATAAGGTATGAAAATTTAATTGTTTATGTTGGAGTATACACCGAAATGCACGGAACATGCGGAGGAGGAAAGGTCTCTTTTGACCTGCCGTTTATTACACCTTAAGCGTAGCCACCTTTTCTGCACTACAGGGTCTAAGAAGGAATGGTCAAGTCAGTCCGAGCCAGCCTACCGAGCTAATAACAGCTCTCACAGCATTCAAAGTTTCTCTAACCGTTAATAGATCAATTTCAGTGTAACAGTCAAATAAGTATTATATTGTGTTATATGCGTACAGTACATACTATTGTAACTCACAATTGATAGACGTTTATTTCATTGTGTCGTGGAGTTTAAATAAATACTAAACATATATAAAGTTATATTTGATCTCCCAACCTCGTTATCCCAACAGATTATGGGCCCAGTCAATCAGTGTCTGTTAAAAACGCATATACGGTGAATAACATAATATAAGAATTCCCTATTCGGGAAACATTGAAAGTGATCCAAAAGTTAAGTGAGTTTTTCCTTTCTATTGTGTGTAAAATGGCTGATCAGTTACGCTATGCAGTGCAAAAACTCAACGGTGAAAATTACTCAACATGGAGCTATAAGGTGAAGCTTCTGTTGATGAAGGATGCTCTGTGGGATGTGCTTTCGAAACCCATGCCTACTCCAGTGGATGCCGCATGGACAAAAAAAGATGAAGCAGCGCAAGTTGTCATCGGTCTTCTCGTCGAAGACAGTCAATTGAGGCATATAAGGAAACAGGATACTGCACGGGATCAGTGGGAAGCACTCAAAAAATATCACCAAAAGGCAACGCTTTCAAACAAACTTTCCTTGTACAAGCGTATCTTCCGTACAGTGCTTGAGGAAGACGGTGATATGGAAGAGCACGTTACAAAACTCTTGGAGTACATCGATAAGCTAGCAGGACTCGGCCAGGTTCTACAGGATGACATCGTCGCATCAGTACTTTTAGGAAGTCTACCTGGATCATACGATACACTCGTTATAGCGCTGGAAAGTCGGCCCGAAAGTGACCTCACGCCAGATTTCGTAAAAGGTAAATTAATCGACGAATATGAGCGGCGTAAGGGGGCAAAGGAGATCAGAAAGAGCGCGAGCGACGAAACAGTTCTTAAAGCCGTTCACTCATATAAAGGCAGTGTGCACGCAAAGAAAACTTCGTATTTCTTTTGCAAAAAGTTTGGGCACATGAAAAGTGAGTGTACTAAATACAAGGCCTGGAAAGAAAAACAGGAAAAGGCCAATAAAGCTGCGGACGACTGTCGGATTGTAAAAGAAGTCTGTCTTGTCGCGCAGAACAGAAACAGCAGTTGGATTATCGATTCAGGAGCAACGAGCCATATGGTACAAAATAAGGATTTCTTCAGCGAGCTGGACTCCGAAAAAACAGGCTATGTTCGCCTTGCGGATGAAAAAAATCGCGTAGAGGTAAAAGGCATCGGTTCGGCAGTCATAAAGTGTGCAGCTGGCGGAGAAAAAATTTCCGAGGTTCGAGTAAACAATGTACTCTACGTACCTGGATTGGGTTCAAATTTATTATCGGTAAGAAAGCTGGCTAAAGAAGGGTATAAGCTTGTCTTCGAAAGCGACGATTGCCGCTTCATAAAGGATGGAGAAGTGCGAGCAATAGCGGAAGCCTCTTCAGGTCTCTACGAGCTGAAGAACGTCGAAAAGGCCTGTTCAGTAAAGGAGGCAACAAACAGATGCAGTAAAGAGAATTGTCATCACGTCTGGCATAGGCGATTTGGGCATCGCCATACAAGTGCAATTAAGGAATTGGCCGAAAAGGGACTCGCTACGGGGATTCAGGTAACTGAGTGCGGCCGGCAAGAAATTTGTGAGTATTGTGTGGAAGGAAAAATAGCTCGTAAACCTTTTCCCAAGGAGTCCATAAATAAAACAAAAGCACCCCTCGAGCTTGTCCATACGGATGTCTGCGGACCAATAGAAGTGATCACACCTGGAAATAAAAGGTATGCATTGACAATAATTGACGATTTCTCCAGGTATACGCATATATACCTGATGAGTCATAAAGACCAGGTAACCAGATGTATTAAGGAATTCGTGGAAATGGTGAAAATTCAATTTAACAAAGCGCCTAAAATAATTCGATCAGATCGAGGACGAGAATACGTCAACAGTAATTTACAGGCATACTTAAAAAATCAAGGGATTTCTATACAGTACACAGCACTCTATTCACCACAGCAGAATGGAGTCGCTGAAAGAAAAAATAGGTACTTGTTCGAGATGTCAAGATGCATGCTCTTCGATGCCAATCTCGAGAAAAAATATTGGGGTGAAGCGATTTTCACTGCCAATTACTTACAAAATAGACTTCCCGCTAAAGGATTAAGCAAGACACCATTCGAACTATGGCACTCAAAGAAACCCGATGTAAGTAACTTACGCATATTCGGCTGTAATGCGTACGTGTATGTACATAAGGAACAGCGAAAAAAATTAGACAAAAAGGCCGAAAAATTTATTTTTGTTGGCTATTCGGAAGAGTCTAAGGCATATCGGCTTCTAAAAACAGGAAGCAATAAAATCAAAATTAGTCGAGACGTCATATTCGTCGATGAAATAAAAACGCATAAGGCTTCACTTGAAAATAAAGCTTTGAGCAAAGAAGAATTTGAGTTTGATATTACAGAAGTAACGCATAATCGCGCACATAGTAACAACTCGAACGAATCTTTACCTGAGGATGAAGTCAATGTTGAAGGAAGCAGTACAACAAGTTTATCGACCAATATCTCTAGCGATCATGAATCGGATCAGGAACAGCCAAGGGAGCCTAGATGCTCCGAAAGGTCCAATCGGGGCGTACCGCCAGATAGATATATGGCTGTGTTAAAACTCGCGAAAGAAGAGCAAGAGCCCAGAAATGTGAAGGATGCGCTATCAAGACCTGACAAGGACAGCTGGAAAAAGGCCATGAGCGATGAAATCGACTCATTAAAGAACAACGGTACATGGGACATTGTACCAAGATCGGCTGATCGAGACATCATTACCTGCAAATGGGTCTTCAAAACGAAGCATAACGCCGAAGGAAAAATTGAAAGGCATAAAGCTCGCCTCGTTGCACGCGGTTTTTCCCAAAAGTATGGCGTAGACTACGACGAGGTTTTCGCACCCGTTGTAAAACAGACGACCTTTAGGATGCTATTAACCGTAGCAGGTCAGAAAAAATTAACGGTTAAACACTTCGATGCAAAAACAGCATTCCTCAATGGTGAATTGAAAGAGGATATCTACATGCAGCAACCCGAAGGATACGTCGTAAAAGATAAAGAAGATATGGTGTGTCATTTAAGGAAGGGCATTTATGGCCTAAAACAAACGGCTAAGCTTTGGAACGACCACCTGAACGACTGCCTTCAAGAACTGGGATTTGTACAAAGCAAAGCTGATTCGTGCTTGTACATAAAAAACGATGTCAAAGGAAAAATTTACTTCAGCATTTATGTTGACGACATCCTAATAGCTGCAAAAGATGAGGTAAGTATTAATAAAATTACTAATTTTTTAAACAAGAAGTTTCAGCTCAAGGACCTTGGCAACCTCAAGTATTACCTAGGCATCGAAATAAGGAGAGATACAGATGGCATTTTCTATTTAAAGCAGACTAAATACATTGAGAAAATCTTAAGCAGGTTTAGCCTACAAGATGCGAAAGTATCTAATATCCCCTTGGATCAAGGCTATATGAAAAATAATATGGATCGAGAAGAAATGCCAGAAAATGAAAAGTACCAGCAATTAATAGGGGCATTGTTATATTTAGCTGTGAACACAAGGCCAGATATTGCAGCAAGTATATCTATATTAAGCCAATATAACAAAGCGCCTACTACCAATGATTGGAACGAGGTAAAGAGAGTCGCCCGCTACCTGAAAGGATCGAAAGATTACGAACTACGGCTCGGGAACAGGGGTGATAAACCTAACTTAATTGGATATGCAGATGCTGATTGGGCTGAAAATCGTATAGATAGAAAGTCTAACAGCGGCTATTTATTCCAATATTATGACTCGCCAATCAGTTGGGCCTGTCGCAAACAGGTATGTGTAGCATTGTCTTCAACAGAAGCAGAATTCATTGCCCTCGCTGAAGCGACGCAGGAAGGGATTTGGATACGTCGCTTGCTCGAAGATTTCGAAGGCAAAAGTCGAAGTGCAACATTGATTTATGAGGACAATCAGAGCTGCGTAAAACTCATAAATCACAAAAGGTTCAATCATCGGACTAAACACATCGACACAAAATTTCATTTCATTAAAGATCTGAAGGACCAAGGAATAATGGAATACGAATATTGTCCAACAAATGAAATGATAGCTGACATGCTGACAAAGCCATTAGGAAGAGTCAAATTAAAAAGCTTAGCGGAAAAATGTGGCTTACAGGTCAGAAAATAAATAGCCCATCTATTGTGCATTCGTTGAGGAAGGGTGTTGGAGTATACACCGAAATGCACGGAACATGCGGAGGAGGAAAGGTCTCTTTTGACCTGCCGTTTATTACACCTTAAGCGTAGCCACCTTTTCTGCACTACAGGGTCTAAGAAGGAATGGTCAAGTCAGTCCGAGCCAGCCTACCGAGCTAGTAACAGCTCTCACAGCATTCAAAGTTTCTCTAACCGTTAATAGATCAATTTCAGTGTAACAGTCAAATAAGTATTATATTGTGTTATATGCGTACAGTACATACTATTGTAACTCACAACTGATAGACGTTTATTTCATTGTGTCGTGGAGTTTAAATAAATACTAAACATATATAAAGTTATATTTGATCTCCCAACCTCGTTATCCCAACAGTTTATATCTTTAAAACTTTTGAGTAACTACACCTAATATATTGCAGACATAATTAGGGATTCATATACCATCATTTCACAAAAAATTATCAAAATCGAAGTCGAACACTTGGGGTCTTTCCATTTAGAGCCCCAAAAAGAACAGTGAGAAACGCCCATAAGATGCAATGTCTGTACTGATCTTAAGTCTGTGACAGGGTTGAAATTTTGCATGTATGTTTTTTTTCGATGTCCTATCGAAGAAAAACAAAATGCAAGAACGTATGTAAGTTCTAAGTTTGTGGGGAAAGTAGTGAGGAACTATTACCACTACTACGGGCAGGAAAGTATCGGAAGAGTTCAGAAGTTCATATACATCATGTATTATATGTTATATGTGCATACATATTAAATTTTAATGCAACACACACATGTTATACATCCATATTTCAAAATCAAAGCATAACAAATTTTGCGAAATTAGGCGGGGTAACCACGGTACCTTATTTTAGCCCAACTTACTTTACTGACGCTAAAATCGTCGCGCATGCGCGTGAAATCCGTGCAATATCCCAACACTGCGCGCAACGTCGCGTTGGAAAAGCGTATGGGAAATACTTTGAGCTGTGCCGGCTCATCGCGACACTCCGCGTTTCTTTTTTTCCCATACGCTTCCTTCTTTGTGTCGAAAAATTTCATCGTTCGTTACACAAGTAAATGTAATTGGAATTATATCATATTTGGTATCATTTCCATTACAAAAATGTCACGAATATGCTGGTTAAAGTCCCATAAAAAAATAATGAAAAATAAAGAAGTTTTGTTATTGGATTTGTTATATTTACCAGGTTTACACTTCTCGACGACCGAAGTGAGGCATCTCGAGCTTGGCTGTCCTTTTTTACGTTCAGCAGAAGTCAAAGAATAGTATGCCTAGCCGGACCCGTGTTGTGGACAATTATCGGGAAAACACTGTATATACACATGTATACATGTTATACATTCATTTTTCAAAATCAAACCATTACAAATTATGCGAAATTATGAAGGGTGACCAAGAGACCCCACTTTATAGCGTAACTTTTACTTCACTGATACTAAAATTATAGCGCACGCGCGAAAAATCCCGTCCGATATACCAATACCGTCACTGCAAATTGCATTGCGTTGTCACCACACAACAAAAGTTGTAAGCATAACCTAATTTAGCAATGAATGAAGAAATACGTAGTAATGTTAAATCAATAGTTAAAGTACGTAAAAGCAAGAACAACTACGACTTTATCGTTTAATTGCTATTCGAAAGCAGAGGATGGATTTAAGTTTAAGCTGCAAAATAGTCATAAATTAACTTCTTTTTTAAAAAGCAGAAGAACGGTTTAAATAGAATTCCTGGTGCTTCCAATTTTTTTGTGTAAATGCACTTTCGCGTTTTACAAAGGGGCATTTTATGGTAAGCTTATATAATAAGTTTGTAATATTATATTGTCCAAATTTCCTCTAACTTTAAACTTGTTAAAATAAATATTTTACAGTAGAAACAAAATTTAAAATACAATTACAGAGGTTTTTTTCATATAATTATTATTAACTACAAAATATAAATCTACTAGAGATATAAACCATAATTTAGTGGTGCAGAAATATTAATGTTTAATAATATGTACATAAATGTAATTTCATGTTGTACTTGGTATAATAAAAGTAATGATCACTGCTTCAAGGAGTAAATATACACTTTTATATGGGTGCACATTTGTAAAAGAAACTTGCCATAAAATTGTTTACAACAAAAAAAATTTTTTAAAGGGGAGAGGAAAAGTGTCATAGTAAGCTTATAATGTTTTTGCAAAATTTAACTGTGTGGAGTTATACGTATAGACAAAAGTTTACTATCCCTTTTCATCTGACCTTATCGATGAGGTAGAACATAGTCTCTCGTGCCTTGAGAGAAATGAAATTTAAAGTGTAGAGTCTAGCACCGAATATTCCTTTAAATTTTATTTGTCTCAAGGTATACACACGATTATGGTCTACTTCATCGACACAGTCAGATATAATGTAGTAGCAGGTTTTTATATATGTCAGACGATACTCCACACAGTCAAATTTTGAACTGTCTTTATTTAGAATAAGGTTTCTTAGAATGTTGAGTCATTTTTGAACTGGTCAATATGTTCCATTTATTAATCTCGATAATAATCCAACAAACTTATACCTGTATAAGTATTCTGTGATATACGGTTCCTTTCAAACCTATTTTCTTCTAAATGAGTATTTCGTGTTGATGTAAAAAAACTTTTAATAATAATTTCCTTTGTTATAAACAATTTTGTGACAAGTTTTTTTCACAAATGACCACTGATACAGAGTTGCAGATTCATCCCTAGAAGCAGTATCGTTAGTTTTCTTGTACTCCGTACTATAGAAAACTACATACATAGTACCACAACCTAAATGTTATGGTAAGATTAAAATCTTAGTGATTTAATACAGTTTTCATTGTGATTTCAAAAGTTTGGTATCTTTAATAGTAGGTTGTTAATTCTCAGTATTGAATGTCCATTATTGTAATAGAATATGGATCTTGTGAAGGAGTACCTGGGATTTGTAAATCCACATTGGGTGGCAGTGGTGGCAGCAGGCATGTATACGCATCTTCGTCAAATTTGCATAATAGGCCTATGTTTGGATGATGACAACAGTCCCCCTTTTGATCCGTCTTATGCGTCAGTGCTCTTCACATTTTCTGTGCTGTGCCTTCTTGCAGAGTATAAACTTTGGCCTAGAACACTTAAGGAACCACCAATTCAACTTCTTTATATTTACGAAGTAAGCATTGCAGAACAAATGTAGTATTTCCATCATTTTTAATTCATAAATAATCAGTATGTACTCTTTTTATCAATGGATGTCATGTGCAAAATTGTAAATTAACATATTAAGATTGAAACAATTTTTGAAACTTATGGCTTAGAGAAGAAGGCAGGTATTTTTCATTCAGATATAAAAGAAAATCTAACATTAATTTACAAGTTTCAAATATGGTTATCTCAGAGCCCAGTACTCAGTACTACAGTTTACACTGATTGGAAGCATACATCCTAAAATTAGAGCAACTATTATTTAGACAATATAATAGAAATTAGAAATTATAAGGGAACCTATTAATTCCAATTATGTCAACATAGGATAGATGGATTCAAAGAAGATCAACTCAGAATCAATAAACTTCAGTTTATTGATTAATTTTTGGGAGGACTTTCATTTTCTTTGTTTTCTCTTAAAACTATTAACTTTATAGCATTTTTGTAAAATAAATGAAATTAATTAATTTAAAAGTGTTTACGAAACCTTATATACATTTCTATTTCATTTTTATCATGTTACTCAGATTTTTTCAGTTCCATTTACTTAATCCTTTGACTGCAAAAGGCACATACACATATATACACAGGGTGTTCCACACAACTGGGCCAAGTGATAACGTTAAAACGGCAGTAGATTTCTATATTAGGAAATCTTGAGGATGTTCTCGAAAGAGTCTAGCAGGATAAGTATGGTTCAGCGGCCCCCACGATATTTGTTGTTGAAACCGTGCAAAATAATATATTTAGGTTAAAAGATAATCCCCCAACATTTTAAGTCGCTAATCTCCCATTTAAGGATAATATGAAGGTAAACACCCTAAACTTTATCATTTTTTTCTCGCTTGGTAATTAAGATATTAAGATGAAAAAAACAAAAATACTCTTGCGTTTAATATATTTTTCACAATTGTGAGCATCCCAGATAGCACCGAGACGTCTTCAAGACATCTGCCCTAAGATATTCAGACGTCTTAAAGACGTTTCGAACGGCTTCCGAACGGCACCCGAATGTCTCCTGAACGTCTTGTGTGACCAAACAGTTAAAAAAACGGTCTTTTAGGTGTCTTATTTCAGACGTCTGTGAGACGTCCATAAGAAGTCTTCCAGGTCCATGAATGTTAATTAAATATACGTATATATGTGATTGCCGATTGGTCATGTGAAAAGGGACTGGAAGGGTCCCAGTCCCTTTAGGAAGGGTTCCAGACCCGCATTACAAATCACATATATATACAATGAAGTTTAATTATACAGGAAATATAGGATCGGGTATTATTATATACACAATACATAGTGTAATTAAAACGAAAAAGCATTATTAAAAGAACAAATGTGAAATATGTCTTAACGCACGATTATCGCTTTTCATGTATCTACTATTTATTATGAAAAATACAATTAAATTAAAATTAAATTGAAACGCACATTCAAATAAACACACGAAATGAACATTCAAATAAACAAACATTGGCATTGCCATTGACATTGACATCGACATTTTCTTCGGGATTCCGGAGATTCTGTCGGCCACCCTCTTCAGCCACATTTGAATGGTTGTCTTCGTTTCTCGTCTATCGCCGGCCATTTTTGCCTTTTTAGCAGCTCCTTGAATAAGAATTTCTTTTTGAACTGATTTGTATATGAATCATCATTATTATAATGACACTACAAGAAGGATGGTACTTACAAGGATAGTCCCAAATAGCACACACGTCTCGTAGACGTCTCGTAGATGTCGCTTTCATGTCTGAACGTCTTACGGACATAAAACCGATGTCTACGAGACGAAGTGTGTTACTTGGGGTGCAAGGTCGATGAGTTTCAGATTTGATTGAAACTTTGTACAGTTATAGATCTCGTTCTCCTGTTAATGTGTATACCCCATTATAGGCGCAGATACTCAATAGTTTTAAAAATATTTATAATTGAAGGTTTCCATTACCATGAATATAGTTTTAATTCCCAGGAATACCAAGTACCATCATGGCTTGGAGATAGCGTGCCGGAATAGTACGGGGTTGGCCAGGGTTCGATTCCTTGTCGATGATAATTTTTTTTAGCATTTAAACTTTCCTTATTTGTTCGTACTACTATAATATTATTATTTATTACAGTGTGATACCGCTCTTCATATGCAAAAATGAATATTTAATTGTAATAAAGCATAACATGAAAATCATGCGTTACATGCAGAAAATAACTATAGACATAAAGTTAATACTCACAAGTATTATTACATGCAGCAATGGTATTTATCATAGAAGCATAAAAAGCAAAGTATACAAAAGCATCTAGTACATATAATAAATGCAGGTGCATTACATGTATATAAAGAAATGTACACAAAGAAATAAATAAAAGCAAATGTGCATGCATGTAACCTGCATTTATTAGATATGCTAGATGCTTTTGTATGCTTTGCTTTTTATGCTTCTATGATAAATACCACTGCTACATGTAATAATACTTGTGAGTATTAACTTTATCTCTATAGTTACTTTATGCATGTAACGCATGATTTTCATGTTATGCTTTATTATAATTAAATATTCATTTGCATGTGAAGAGCAGTAGCACATTATAATAAGTAATAGTATTATAGTAGTACGAACAAATAAGGAAAGTTTAATTGCTAAAAAAAAGTATCATTGACCAGGAATCGAACCCTGGCCAACCCTGTACTATTACAGCACAATTCAATTCAATTCAGTGTTTATTTATGGAGCTTCAACAATTTTAACGGTTCTTACAATAACTATAAAAAAAATAAACAAAAAGTTTTTCTTAACAGAGGTACTTATTTCTAAAGGTACTAATGTATATAGATCAGTGTTGGGCAAATTTTATTTTAAATAATAAATAATTAAATAATAAATAAACATAATAAATAAAATAATAACTAAACTTTTTATTTAAATAAAAGTTATTTAAATAATTCCATAAATAATCTATTTATTATTTCTTATTTGCAAATAAAAGTTTATTTATTATTTGGATTAAGGTGGAAATCAATTAAATAGTTTTTGGTCTTCTCTTATTTCTTGTATTTTGTATATGTATACAATGAATACGTGGAGAAATTAATATCATGATTACCCGTATATATAATATTTAAGTAAATACAACTATTTTTTGTATCAATTTGCTTTTCCAATTCGCAGTTCATGTTTGACTTTAAAACTACTCTTTCTTCAAACATACTGTCAGATAATTTGTTCGATTTTGGCGTATTGGTCATAGTTGCCAAAGAAAATACCCGCTCGACTGGAGCCGATGATGGTAAAGGTGTGTTATATTTTATAAATATACGTTTTATAGCCGCGTACGCATCCAGACTATTTAAATCCGAGTTCGGATCTTGGAAATATTGTGTTATTAGATGTTCTGATGCAGCCACTTCAGGACTAGTTTGCACTTCATTTACTACATCAAAATCTAAAAACTTTTCAAGTTTACCTGATACCTTCAAGTCCCTGAAACTTGAAGTAGCGGGAATATCTTCTGTATCGTGTAATTTTGCACAACTTTTGGTCACAGCCTTCTTGAAATAATGAAATAAAGAGTCATGAAATTTGCTAGGAACAAACGTCAACCATCTATTTTTCATCTGTGGGTGTGAAAAGGAAGCTATAGATGCTTTCCTTGCTGTATCAGAACTAAAATTGAGATAATTGTTTTCAAACCTTGATTCAAAACTTTTTACTAATGTGTTAATTACTGGTTTGCAAAACACCCAGTTCTTTCCTTTTAAATTTATTAGTTTTCGCTGCAATGACAAAATACAAGGTAAAGTTACCCCGTAATGGATATCCGTTTCTCCTTGAAGAACGTCTAAAGTTTGTGCAATTGATCGTAAACATTCTAAATACTCCCATATATAACAAAATTCAAGTTCTTTCAACGGTTGGTAATTTTTTCCAAGAGCTCGGAAAAGTTCACCAGTTTTATCTTTTATTTTATAAATTTGTTCTAATGCATCGAACGTCGAGTTCCACCGTGTTTGTCCGAGTCTGGATAAAGTATGTCCCAAAATTTTAATGATAATTTCAGATGTTTTGGATCTTCGCGTTCCACAAAGACGTGCACTTTTTGAAAATTTACCTTTGGATATCAAATAAAGAAGATGATGATTCAATACCTTTATTGATATCCGTTGTTGCACATAAATTAAGTATATGAGCACAGCATCTCAAATGTTTAGGCAATGAAGAAACAGTTTTCTCAGGAATGAGCAATGGGACATATTCGTTATCAGTTTCCTTACGCATATCATTATCGTCTTCTTCACTGCCATTAGATGAATTTTCACTTGAGGTTAAATTAATCAATTCTTTCGCTCCAAATATTTTAAAGGCTTTTATAAAATTACTACCATTGTCTGTCACAGTGGCAACAATTTTCTTTGTAGTTAAACCGAATTCACAATGAATAATATTTAACATGTCAGCTACTTTGTCGAAAGTATGTCTGTCCCACAGCCTCCGACAAGCAAGACATGCTGACCTTCGCACATACGTTTTACAGTCTAACCAATGAACTGTAACGCCAAAAAAACTTCTCTTTTTTGATGACCAAACATCAGCTGTTGTACAAACATATTGAACATTTTTCAATGTACTTTTAATTTGTTCTTTCTGTTGCTCAAATAATATGTTTATTTCTCTCCCAAGAGAACGGCGACTAACAATATTAAATTTTGTTGTTACACCAAGATTTTTCAACATGGCAAGAAAATAAGGATCTTCTATTGTTCTGAGAGGTATCATCGAGTGCACAAAAAATAACGTAAGGTCTTTATTTAGATCTTTTTGAAATATAGTTTGTCGAGTTGATTTCTTCCTAATGTATTTTGAAGTTAAATTATTGATTTTTCGTCTCTTGCTTGCAACATGTTCTTTGTACTCTTCCACAAATTGGGAGTGCTTTCTTTTTAAATGAGATAGAAAATTAGATGAAGCACACATTTTGCCTTTAATTTCTGTCATCTTTGGTTCACATTTCACACAATTTGCCACGACTTGCTCATTTGTACACTTCTCAGGAATTATTTTAAAAAATTTTCCGTCTAATATGGTTAATGTTTTTTGAGACTTCGTCTGGATACTTGATTTTCCATCAGAATGGGATGGTCCTTCTTCAGGATCACTCACTATATCACCCTCTATAGAACTCATTATAAGAATACTACGAAATAAACTAAAGATTTAAACTAGTACTATGTACATATATCCTTCCAGCGACAGAACTTCTAGCGACAAGGAATACATTGAAACTGCTTTTGCCAGCGAATCGTTCTGTAAACTGTTGCGAGTTAGAGGACGGTTCAACCTATTCGACGTAAACAAACTAAATCTTTTCAAATAAAGCACAACACACAGACGATACATTAATATTAATATCGTTGCCGAGGACAGTTGGAAAGAAAATTTGTTTAATGACTATGAGTAATAAATAATAATTTAGTATCTATCTATCTATCTATCTATCTATCTATCTATCTATCTATCTATATATCTATCTATCTATCTATATATATATATATATATATATATATATATTGTAAAATATAAAATGTGTGTGTGCATGAATGATCCCATCGAGATCTGATTCGGTGGGTCTGTCGCACGTGTTGTCCATCTGTCGGAGTTGAAGATCCGTGTGCATTTTTTCTCTGCTATAGCAACCTTTTCAGGTATATCGCCAGTGGTCGGGCTCGTCCGGACGGCGGATTAATGAATGAAAATACAATTTAATTTATTATTTGCTAATACAAATAATAATTGCAAATTGTATTTGTAAATAACAATTAACTTTATTATTTTAAATAAATTCATTTAGACTTGCTCAAATAATAAATAATTATTTGAGCGTTTTATTTGAATATCCAAATAACAAATAACTTGTTATTTAAATCATTATTTAAATAATTATTTATTTAAATAAATTTATTTATTGCCCAACACTGATATAGATACATCAGAGTCATACAGTTATGGTTTTTTGGCCAGAGGGATGGCGTGAGCCTCCCCCTCGTAATTTTCGATCGTAATGCACGGAATATGTTTGTGCAGATCACAGCCGCAAATATTTTTGGTTTGGATTCTTGCATCCGAAAATGCTCTTGACAAAACAAGAACCCGCATTGTTATTATACTATTCCGGCACGTTACCTCCAAGCCACGACGGCAGAGTTGAGTATTAATCGATTAAAATTTTAATCAAGATTGATTGATTAATGTGTACGATTAAAAAAGTAATCATTGAAAAATTGATTCAATCGATTGATAAAGTTAATCATCAATCGTTGATTAAAAGAAGAAATCATCGAAAAATCGGCGATTGATTCAATCGATTGATGAAGTTAATCGTCAATCATTGATTAAAACAAGAAATCATAGAAAAATCGGAGACTGATTTAATCAATTGTGTGTTGAAGTTAATCACCATACGGTCTATCCATAAATTGTAATAAGGAGGGAGAGAGAGACGCGGTACGATGGTCGTAGCTTTCCAGGAACAATAACTTCAAACATAAAAGCACGTAAACAGAGTTTGTATTATAGACCAAATGACAATACACCTAAACTCAGTTTACATTTTCTTCAGTATTCATACAGTTTTGATTCCGTATTTCATTCCGAAGTTTCAGCAATTAATCATTAATCAATTAGCCGATTGACGATTACAATTGAAAGGAATGTAATCGTTAATCGCAATTAACGACTAAAGTAGAAATTTAACCGTTATTCCCAATTAACGATTAATAAGTATTCAATCGTTAAACGCAATTAACGATTGATAAATATTTAATCGTTAACCGCAATTAACGACTAAACTAGGAGATTAATTGTTAATTGCCGATTAACGATTGAAGCAGTTTATTCGTCAATCGTTGATTAAATTTTTGCCCAACTCTGCACGACGGTACTTGGTATTCCTTGGAGTTGAAACTATATTCAAGTTAATGAAAACTTTTAATTATAAATATATCTTAAAAATTATTGAGTATCTGCGCCTATAATTGGGTATACACGTTAACAGGAAAACGAGATCTATAACTGTACAAAGTTTCAATCAAATCTGAGACTCATCGACCAAGCACTCTCCTTGTTACATAAAACGAGGTTAGCAATGTGTAATTTGTTCAACGGTTTCTTCTAAATCGTTTGTTAGTTGCGTCCTCAGCACCCTTTTCACAAATTAGTAGATATTTCCTCCACCCATTATGTATAATTTCTGAACCTAAAATAAAAAGTTATTAATATTACATTTTGTTAATTAAATGAAAATGGAAGATCAATTTCAGAAACGAAATTACTGTCATGGATTCAAGACGAAGAATAATACAAGCGAAAATCTCTGTTTTAGCAAAAGCACATATAATATTTCTATAATATTCCATTATATTTCAATGAAAATACTTACTTGTTTAAATAGTATGTACGTGTATACAAACGACGTGGAATAACGATGTCTAAAGTCCGCAGTTTACAAAACTCGTTAACGAAATCGCTCGAAAGCTCAAGAAACACGTTCCTGAACGGTTCTAGAATAAGTGACAAGAAGTCACTGCACGCTCACTAGAAGGAACTTAGGAACATCGGCCATAGTAAAGACTCCTACACTCGTCGTCAAAAAGATAGCCCATGTGTGCTATCTTTAATTTCTCAATGACGCATGTAAAGTTTTACGTTTCTGACATATAATATCAAAACATTATGAGCTCAGAATATGCGGTTCGTTGAAAATAATTAAAAATATTATAAAGTTTAGTGTGTAACAAAAAAAATTGTTTTATTTTAAGAAAGAAATGATAGCACATGTACAATAAGAAAATAATAATGAACATAAATTTTAACTAACAATAATTACTTATCAAACATATATACTTATTTAATAATGGGTACATCCCCCTTTATTTTCTATTTGTATCGATTTATATAGTTTTTGGATATAATTTTGTCTTAACGTATCCCATTCGCGTACAATTGCATTTTTTAATTCTTGTACGTGTTGATATTGCTTTCCATTCGCGTATACGCCGCGAACAAGTTCTGCCCAGCAATTTTCAATAATATTAAGGTCCGGGGAGCGTGCAAGCCACGGCAAAACAGATATATTATTTTCATTAAAATATGATTGGACCAATCTTGATGTGTGTACAGATGCATTATCTTATTGAAAGATGTAATCAAGTCCGGAAATGCGTTCTGCATGATTATTTATTTGTTTTTTGATTAAATTTATGTATTGGACACTATTCATTCTCCCATTGATGAACTTGATACTTGTCTTGCCAAAATAACCGATGCTGGCCCAAACCATTACGCTGCCTCCTCCCATTTGTCGTCGAATTGCTGACATTGTCTCTTTCCTTATGTCATGAAAATAATATTGGAACCCATCAGGACCATCCAGGTTAAATTTTTTTTCGCCCGAAAATAGTACCCTTCTCCATTTTTTTTTTCCAATGCACTCTTTCTTTGTGTCAAACGTTCTGCTTTGTGTTTCGTTATTAACGGAGGTTTCTTTTTCAATTTTAGCCTCTTAATATTTTTGCAGGATAGTAGAACTCGACAAACACTTGAAACACTGGCACTAACACTACATTTTTCCATTATTTGCTTCGTTGTTAACTGCGACTTGGAAGCTACACGCAAAATTGCTCGCTTATCACGATCGGATAACGATGACGGCCGATCAGTACCTTTCTTTTTACCATAATCTTTAACATTTTTTTAGAAATTGTGTATTACTTTACGACTTCTTTTTATTACTTTCGATATTTTCGCTACTGATAACTGTTGCTGTTTTAGTTCAAGAATTTGCTTTTTTTCCAGACTCGTTTAATTTTTTTCCGCGTCCCATATTTACAAATTTATATAATATTGTACTGTAATCTTTACTCGTTGATAGATCATGAAATATTGAGCAATTTCTAAACATATTAACAGAGTGTGCTATCATTTCGACCTTAGTATGGAACAGTTTTTTTTTGTTGTATACAAACATCTACGACATTGTTACTTATTTCCAGCAAGCCGCATATTCTGAGCTCATAATGTTTTGATATTATACGTTACAGACGAAAAATTTTACATGGGTCATTGAAAAATTAAAGATAGCACACCTGGGCTATCTTTTTGACGAGGAGTGTAACTTTTTAAGCATGTATCAACGAATTGGCTCGAGTCCTTCAATGGAACTACGCCTTGAAAGGCTATACTTGTATTTGCCTTCTACTTGTATTTCTCCCAGTGTTCATTTTAATCTTTATCTTAATGTTCATTCTATTAAGTTTATTTTTTATGATAAATAATAAATAAATGAAAAGCGATAAGCGTGCGTTAAGACATATTTCTTTTATCCATTATTTTTTGTCATTTCAAATAATAGCAAAATTACAAAAGTATTTTAGTGATTGTACAATAAACGAACATCGCATAACATCTTCAAAAAATTCAAGTCATTTAGTCTTATTTCAGACGTTAAAACGATGTCTCGAAAAAGATGTCTTTAAGACGTTTGAAATAAGACGTCTTTGATGTCGTCCTTAAGATGTCTTATTTCAGACGTAAAACGACGTCTCCAATTAGACATCTTTAGGCGTCTTAGAGACGTCTTTTCGGGACGTAAGACGTTCAGACCTAAAACGGACGTAAAAAATACATCTTTATGACGTCGCGTGCTATCTGGGATATTATGAAGGGTAGAAAAAAATATTTATTGTTTAGGGACGGCAGTTGTAAGCAGTAAGAGTGACACCTACCAAAAAATTTAAGAACAATGTTTTATTACCTATCTAATATATGTGAAATTGTAATGTGTTATTATAATATTATAATATATAGTGCAGTGCTTCTTACGATTCTGATTAACATTAAATCTACCACCACCGATCAAAAGGACCGGTTCCTTTTTATCTTACAATTAGTGAATTAATAAAAATGGTTGGGTAAACTTTACTTTACGGGAACAAAAATTTTTGTCTCTCTCCTATCAATTATTATCCATTTGGTATGTAATCCAGTAGATTTGAACGAGGAGAGCTGAGAAATCGAAGTTTCGATCCTGCAGGATCAATGATTCATAAGTTATGGCTGCTTAAAGTTGAGCAATTTGCAGTGTTTTTGACAGGTCAGTGCACCGCCATGTTGGTGTGTAGTGACGGACGCGCACCGCTTACCGAGCAGAACCGCTAGGTAGCACTAGGTAGCACGGACACACGGTAATATCGCTAACGTAGAGGAAATTCTTTGAAAAATGTTTACAAAAGAAGATAGATTTCTGAATACATTGTTGGGTCGACTTGACGGCTGGTCCTTGTCGTCCTCGCAAGTATCTAATCCCTATTCAACCCCAAATTAGTAAGTTGTCCCAAATTGTATTTTTTGAATTCATTTTTACCAAATTTAACCCACGCTAACCCAGACCTAACACGGACATTAACCAGTCACAACTTACCACGTATAACAATAACGTGACTTCCTCCACTCAAACTGATGACTAGACTGCGGATCTTTATGCATTTATGACTTCTGAAAATTTTCAAAAAAGGTGGAATATAAAACTCGACAGAATTTAGTTCAATTTTTATTTTATTGAGATCTGCAAACGCTACTACTAGTGGAAATAACATTGTATTTTATTCCACTTTCTTAAAATTCGTCTAGAAAAATTGAAAATAGTAAAAACATTCGCAATCTACTGATGACAATACTTTCCATCAGTTCTTACTGATTCTAAGATGCTCTTGTACATTGTACTGCTTCTTACTGTTATACGTACTGTCATGAGCTGGAGTGGAGGAAGTGAAATTATTGTTTTTCATGGCAAGTTATCATTGTTTTATGATCTGGGTTCGATTTGGGTTAGGATTGGGTTAGGAAAATATGATAATAGTAGACTGCTAAAAAAAATAAAAATAAATTCAAAAAATACAATTTGGAGCAACTTACTAATTTGGAGTTGGATAGGGGTTAAATACGTGCGGGGACGGCCATGTATTCAGAAATCTATCTCCTTTTGTAAACATTTCCCAACATATTTTCTCTTAAACATTTTCCAAGGTATTTCCTTAGCGATATTACTGCGTGCCTGTGCTGCCCCCTAGCGGCTCTGCTCGGTAAGCGTCGCGCGTCCGTCACTACACACTAACATGGTGGCGTACTTACCTGTCAAAAATACTGCAAATTGCTCAACTTTAAGCAGCCATAACTTATGAAACGTTGATCCTGCAGGATCGAATCTTCGATTTCTCAGCTCTCTACTCGTTCAAATCTACTGGATTACATACCAAATAGATAATAATTTATAGGAGAATTGCAAAATTTTTTGGTCCCGTAAAGTAAAGAGCGGCCAAATGATTTCATAAGCAATGATTGTATAGGTCTGTAGTTAAAACTTTTTTGTTGTGATTTTGCAATTTTATTTTATATTATACAGAGTGTCCCAAGAATGTTGTACATACTCATCACCATATCGTTTCACTCATGTTAAGAATAATGTATTATTTAATTTTTAAGTTCAATTGTTTATTTAACTTTTGTGATACAAAAAATCAATTATTTTTCTACGTAATCACCGTATTATTTGAGTCTAAACATTTAACACTAGAATAACCAAGCATTAACAGTAAGCGCAACTGATATACAGGGTGTCCCAAAAAAGTTGTATCTCCTTGAAATGCATTATTCTTAATACGAGTGAAACAACATTGTGACGAGTATATACAACATTTTTGGGACACTCTGTATAATATTAAATAAACTCGCAGAATTACAACAAAAAAGCTTTAATCACATACATAAAATCAATTGATTGCAGATATCTAAGAAGACTGATCGTCTCGTCGAAGCAAGACTGATTAGTAGCTTCTTTTATTCTATTACATTGGGACACCCCTTAAGGGGGTAGACTTGTTTCCAGGATTGCAAAGGTGCGGATGCGCGTTCTCATTTCTCAATAATGAAAAAGATGGGTCTTTTCAGTAATCAAAAGCGCTAGATAAAAGATCAATCCAGGCCGCGATCGCCCTCAAAATTTTTACGGTTACGAGGCGTAATTTGCATTATTCGGCAGCATGTGGGTGTCACAGCTTTATAAAAATAGCTACATGCGCAGCTGTATGCTTCCGAATAATGCGAATTATGATGCCGAATAATGCGAATTACTCCTCGTGAACGTAAAAATAGAACTTTTGAGGGCGATCGCGGCGATCGCAGCATAGATTGATCTTTTATCTAGCACTTTTGACTACTGAAAAAACCCATTTTTGCATTATTGAAAAATGAGAAGGCACATCCCGGACCCTTGAAATCCTGGAAAAACGAGTCTACTCTTTTAAAATCGAGCTGAGATGTGTTTATGCGTTTCGTTTATAAACTAGGAAAGATAACACCAGAATGTAATACGATGCGTCACGTTTAAAGAGTGATTAGAGAAGACTGTCCAACAAATTTCAACTTTTTTTATGTTTCCAAATAACTGCTGGGTGGATCTTATAGAGCTTTTTGCGCTGATTCCGAATCGGCCCTTAATCATTAATTATGGTCGTAAGAAACTCTGCACTATAAGGGTGTCCCAAAATGCCTTCGCTTCCCGGAAATGGGAAGTTCCTTAGGTCATTTGAAGCGACATTTTGCAAAAATGGCAGCAGCTTTGTTTAGGAGTTATTAACGGAAAATACACGGACCAATCAGAGCACGACCTAGACGCGCGTTGGCAAAGTCGGCCCGCCGCGCCGCGCAGTGGGGTTTTTTTTTATTAAGCATTTTGGATCTCAACTGAGATCTATTTCTGCTGCACTAATGTAATTTACAGTAAATACATATTCATATATACCTAGTCTACACTCATATATACCTAGTCTATACTTAGACCTTCCAGTATAATAATGGGTGAAAAAAATTTTCCCTTTCATCAAATCTTGCTCTTTCATAATCTTTTTTGTTTGTGTATACGTAGTCCTTTTGAACTCCTCATACAAGTCGGTAAATGGAATTGGCAATGTTAAGGCACTACAAGCTTCCGTGGCTGATTTAGCTAAACTATCCGCAAGTTCGTTGCCATGAATACCCTTATGGGAGGGGATCCAATAAAATTTAATGCCATTATTGTTCTGATTATTTTTCAACAAAATATTATATTTTCTTTTTATCTCGAGTATGATGTTGTTTGTTTTGATTCTCACTTGACAACTATTGAGGCTTTGCAAAGCACTTAGTGAATCAGAAAAAATAACAAATTTACGATCGATATTTTTAACTGCAATATCGATAGCATCATTTAAAGCGGTACATTTCGCAGTGAAAATAGAAGCTCTGTTGTTCAGATTTCTCTTAATTTTTACATTAATATCAGGACAAATACACGCTGTGCCCACAAACTCTCTGTCAGGAATTTTACTTCCATCTGTATATGCTGCTATGGCGTTGTTCTTTAATAGTTCTGTATTTATTGGAATTGATGTCATTATGGTTTTAAAATCATGACTAAATACTAGTTTAGCTCTATTTTTCCTATATATTCTGTACTCTGTAATACCTCGATAAAGCTCTGAAGGTTGACGAGTTCTTGTTTGATAATATTTTACTTAAATAACAACAACATAAGTGCTTCATACGTTCGTGAATCAGTGGTAAACCTGACTCAGCTAGCAATATGTTTGTGGGTGTAGAAATTCTGTAACCCAGAGCCTTTCTTATTGCACTGAATTGAATTTTTTCCAGTTTTTCAATTGCACTCTTACGAGTTGGAAAGTAGAACATTGGAAAGCCAACATAATCCATAATAGAACGAACATAGCTTTTGTAAAGAGTGATAAGAACCTCAGGATCAGAGCCCCACCACGTCCCGCATAAAAATTTAACAATGTTTAGAGCTCTTGTACATCTTTTATGTATATTATTTATGTGTAAGTCAAATGATGTTTTGTAATCAAATATGACACCCAAAAAACGAGCTGATTCACTAGACTTTTCCAGGTCGAATGTTTTTTTTGTTAAAGTGTATGAAGATCGTTTTGTGAGGGGCTAGCTCTAAGCCTATATCTAACAAATTCTTGTTTATAACGTTCACTGCTCTTTCAACTAACTTACATCCTTTTTCTGTATTTGAGATTATTGAGTAAATTGCAATATCGTTCGCGAACTTTGACACTGTGACATTCTTTGGCAGATTTTTTATGATGCTCGTCGCGTAAATTATATAAAGGAGTGGACTTAGAACTCCCCCCTGAGGGACTCCTTTACAAACAGTCTAGTGTGTTAGAAATTTAACAAATTTAATCAGCTTCAATGAACAACCTAGCATTGCCATTTTGGAAAATAGTACTTCGCTATTAACATTATCGAAGGCACTGCAGACACATCCAGAAAAACCACCAAGACTTCTTTTTTTGTCATAGCCTCGTCTATTTGCAGTATTAAATTCACTAAATTATCCGTGCATGATCTGCCTTTTCGAAAGCCACTTTGTTCTATAGGTAACAGATTATTGTGCTGAACCCATCACATCAGCCTATTCTTTATCATAGCTTCGAATATTTTGCACAAACATGATGTCAAAGAGATAGGTCTAACACTCCTACCGTCAGACTTGTTTATGAAGTGCACAAAAGACTGTTTCCAAGGCGAAGGGTAATCCCTTGTCTCGTACATTTGATTATAAATATCCAAAAGTAACAACTTAAACTTGATTGGAATTTTCTTAATGATATCGTAATCAATTCCGTCCATACCAGAGTTGGGCAGTATCTGAATAAAAAATTATTCAAATAAGTTTAAGATAAAATAAACTGTATCTTTTGTCTTTTATTCGAAGTCGGATGCAGCGCGAAAACTTATCTGTAACTGTATCTCCCGAGCGCTCGGTTTGGAGAGTTTATTCGTCTGTCTCGCCGAGAAATTTTCTGGTTATCTTCAACTTTTATTCGAGAGCCAAATACAGCGCCACGATGTATCTTACGGTTGTATCTGTCGTTACTTGTCATCTTTATCCGTTATTCGAAGCTCGATTTAGCCAGACCATTTATTTGACGCTTTTATTCGTGACGAGTATTTCGAAGAGATAAAAATCAGATGTATCTTTATTCGTAATTTTTATTTGACTTCGAATAACTGAGATCTTGATCCGATGTTGCCACGTCATAATACGTACGTAGTAGGTACAGTGACTTTCATTAATACATAATACATATTCAATATTCGGACACTCTTAGAAGGACGATAACAATTGTTTGAACAAATAGATTTTCATTATTTAAGCGATTGTTTAAACAAATAAATTTTTATTATTTAAACACACGTTTAAACAAATGGATTGTTATTATTTAAACGATTGTTTAAACAAATAAATTTTTATTATTTAAACGATTGTTTAAACAAATATATTTTTATTATTTAAACGATTGTTTAAACAAATTTATTTTTATTATTTAAACAAATGTTTAAACAAATAAATGTTTATTATTTAAACGATCGTTTAAACAAATAAATTTCTATCATTTAAAATTTAAACGTATATTTAAACAAACAAATGTTTATTATTTGAATGATTGTTTAAACAAATAAATTTTTATTATTTAAACAAATTTTAAAACCAATAATTTTTTATTGCTTGAACGTTGGTTTAAACAAATCAATTGTTATTGTTTAAACAATTGTCGTCACGTTTTGCAATGAGTAAAAGTCTTTAGAAGACTTTTTATTTGTTTAAACATTTGTTTAAATAATGAAAATTTATTTGTTTAAACAATTGTTTAAATAATGAACTGTCAGATTTCAATGGAAAAATTTCATCTTAACCTTAAGATTTATTCGAAGCTCGATGTAGCAAGATGATTTATTCGATTGTTTTATTCGTAACGAGTATTTCGAAGAGATAAAAATCAGATGTATCTTTATTCGTAATTTTTATTCGACTTCAAATAACTGACATTGACATCCTGATCCGACGTTGCCAAAACATAATACGTAATACGTACTAACTACTTACGCAGTACGTAGTGACTTCCATTAATATTCAATATTCGGACAAATAGATTTGTATTATTTAAACGATTGTTTAAACAAATGGATTTTTATTATTTAAACGATTGTTTAAACAAATGGATTTTTATTGTTCAAACGATTGTTTAAACATATTGATTGTTATTATTTAAACGATTGTTTAAACAAATAAATTTTCATTATTTAAACGATTGTTTAAACAAATAAATTTTCATTATTTAAACAATTGCTTAAACAAATATGGTTCAAAGTCCTTGAAGAGAGTTAGAGAGCTGTCCTCGGGTCCGGTTCCCTTGCTGTCCTTCACTTAAGGGGTCTTAATCCTGCAGAATGTTTCCGTTCCTTTATGGATTGCAGATGGCCTTCCTTTCCTGTTATTTTCCCTACTCGAGTGACCTTCTAACTTTATCGCAATATTTTTTAGCTACATATCTTCGAGATTACAATTAAACGGGTTACTACTTATTCCGGCATTCACAGTAGGGCGACATCACAGTAGCGCCGGGGAAACCCCGAGGTGTCCTCTGGGGAAAATAGCTAGGCGAAATAACCGCGAACTTCAACACTCCCCCTTAAACGTCAGTTTATATTTTCCCTTGTGCGGTTATTACTAAAGTTTAATAATTTAACGCATTCCGCATGCTTAGTTTTTGCCAACGCTTTAGTGAGCACATCCGCTACCATTTTATCGGTACTTAAATATTTTATATTTATGTCGCCATTTTCCAAAGCTTCACAAGAGAAGTGGTATCTAATGTCAATATGCTTACTCCTAGAATGACTAGAATACGCTGTTTTTACATAAGGTAATTGCATTTTGATTATCGCAAGATATAATCGTTGGCCCTTGCACTAGACTTTCCAACTTCATGTGATGAATCAGTCTTCTCATATAAATAATTTCTTTGGTAACTTCGGACAAAGCTATATATTCTGCTTCCATAGTCGAAAGTGCTACGCATTTTTGCTTTCTTGTCCCCCAACTGATTGGACCATTTGCCAATTTTACAATAAATCCGGAACACGAACGTCTATCCTGTACGTCACCACCCCAATCAGAATCGACGTACCGCGCCGTTTACCTTTTTGTAGGTGATCGCGTAATCGATAGTTCCACGTAAATATCTCAGGACTCGTTTTCCCATTTTCCAATGTTTGATACGTGGTGTTTCACAAAAACGACTCAACGCGCTCGCAGCAAATGATATATCAGGACGAGGCACATTCGCTAAGTATATCAGACTACCTATTAACTCGCGGTACAACATGCCGTTTGCTTCTAATATTGTCTCATCTACCTCGAATTCGTTTGATTCTGAGAATTTTTCGTTCGCTTCTAAGGGCGTTGAGGTCGGATTACAATTTTCCATTTCAAATCTTTCTAACAAGTTTTCTATATACAACCTCTAAGACAATCTCATTTCACCCGTATGCTTATCTCGTTCTATATGTATTCCTAGAATGTCTTTAATTTCTCCTAAATCTTTCATTTTAAATTCCGCTTTTAATGATCTTTTGACTTCTTCTATATTACTAAGATTTTTCAAACCAATTAGCAGATCATCCACATAAACTATAATTATAACGTCGCTGTTCTTATTTGTATCCACGTACACGCATGGGTTTGCTGCTGTTTTCTTGAAATTAGCGCTCATCATATAACTATCTAATTTTTCGTACCATTTTCGACCCGCTTGTTTTAGACCGTATAATGGTCTGTTTAATTTGCAGACGTTACCTTCTAGATTCTCCTTAACAAACATTTGCGGTTGCGCCATATATATTTCGTCGCATAAGTCTGCTTGAACGTAGGCGGAGACAACGTCCATTTGGTGTACGTGCATGTCTTTCTCAACGCAGCACGTTAAAAATGTCCTTATAGTGTCGTACCTGGCCACTGGCGAGAAAACTTCCTGGTAATCGATCCCTTCAATCTGTCTGTCACCGCGAGCAACTAATCTCGCCTTGTATTTTGCTATTGTGCCATCTAGATTTTCTTTAATCTTAAACACCCATTTATTAGGTAAAACTGTTTTATTTTTGGGTCTACTTACCAGGGTCCATGTCTTGTTTTCCATGAGTGAGTCGTACTCGGTCCTCATCGCCTCTAGTCAGAATTCCTTCTCTGGACTGTTCATGGCCTCTTTTACGTTACGTGGAGTATTGTTTTGATGGAAAGCTGTATTGGCGTGATTAAACAGCTTTCTGGGCCTCCCCGGTTTCCCTGTCCTTAGTAATCTTGGTCATCCGAGAAGTGGCCTTCCTTGTATGCTAGGTGTTGGCGTGTTACCTATGTCCTCTTCATATTCTGGTTCGCTTACAATTTTGTTCTCTGCTTTGGGTCCAACATCGTCTTTTATTTCAATTTCGGTGTCTTCTTCTGCCAGGAATTTCCTGATGGTTTTCTTCTGTTGATATGCCAAGGGGTAGCTCACACAATGTTCCTTCATCCACTTGTGAAGATATTATATCATTTTCCAAAAATCTGACATCTCTATGCTTTACTATGGTGCCAGTTCCCCTCTCCCAAAGCCTATATCCCTTTGCCTCTTCGGAGTAGCCGACCAATAAATACTCCTTCCCTTTTGGCGCGAACTTATTATGTTTGTATGTTTTCTTGAGAGCGATGACTCGACTCCCAAACGTCCTCATGTGGCTTACATGTGATTTGTTCCCTGTCAACTTTTCGTGAGGGGTTACATTATCCAAAGCTCTCGTTGGGCAACGATTCCGTACATATGCCGCGGTATTGACAGCTTCTGCCCATAAATTAAATGGTAATTGGGCATGTAAAAGCATGCACCTTGCCATCTCTACCAACGTACGGTTTGCCCTTTCAGCAACTCCATTCTGTTGAGGAGTATATTCAACTGACAGCTGTCTGGATATTCCTTCATCCTTAAGGAAATTTGTAAACTCCCTCGATAAATATTCTTTGGCATTATCAGTGCGTATCTTTTTTATTAAATTTCCTGTTGATCTTTCTGCTTTAGCTTTGTATTCCCTGAAAGCTCTGAGTACATCTGATCTTTGTTTTAACATGGCTACTTCTACATATCGAGTCTTATCATCAATGAAGGTAACAAAATACCTCGCTCCCCCTAAAGATGGTACGTGCATTGGTTCACATATATCGCTGTATATCAAGCCCAATGTGTCTTTTTCCTTTGTAGTTGATGATTTATACGGCAGCTGATGTATTTTACTTTTACAGCATACCTCGCACGTTGCACTTGGGTCTCCAAAATTTCCATTCAGGCCAGTCACCATATCTTTCATTTTCTTTATATCGTTGAAGTTTAAGTGTCCTAGACTGCAGTGCCACTTCATTAAATTACTGTCATGGATTCTCGATAACTGTGCGAAATGTTTTGTAGAAGACTCTTGTACCAAGTATAACCTATCTTGTCGCATGGCTTTCATTGCTACAGGCCCATCGTATTTTCCATCTTCTTTAACCACATTTGCACAATCTTTATGGAATATAACTTTGTATCCGCTACCTGTAATGTTAGATACTGGCACGTGGCGACTTAACCTCACTTATTTTGTTACTCGTGCTCTCTGGGCTTCCTGGGCCCATAACCTGTTAATCTTACGTTTCGTATATAAGGCGTAGCCACACAGACAACACGGTATGTATTTATATATATAGTTTATTGTGTAACAAATATTCAACGTGCGCTCAGTAGAAAACCTCGTACTGTACTACTCTAAGATCGGGATCGGTAGCGCCGGGGAAACCCCGAGGTGCCCTCTGGGGAAAGTAGCTAGGCGAAATAACCGCGAACTTCAACACTGACGAAACTCACGCATGCGCGTGAAAAGCGCCAACAATCCCATCACTGCTCTCGAATAACATCTCGCCGCTAGAGGCGTTGAATACGCAATACGCCGTTACTTCGAGCTTCGATAAACTACAGATGACGAATAAAATTTCTGGAGAGTATCTCACAGATGAACTGTATCGAATATGTATTTCAGAAAAATAAGTACAAATAAAAGATAACTTTCGTTTATCTTTTATTTAAAAATTTTAGATAAAAAATTGCCCATCTCTGGTCCGTACCAGGTGCAGATTTGTTATTCGTCGAGTTCAGTGCAACATTAAACTCGATAAAATCGAACGGCATATAAAAAAAAACGTTTTCAGAACATTGTGGGACCCACTCAGGATCAGTACAGACCCATGGAGGACTAAGTTTGTTAATAGCCTTATTTATTTCGCTGTCCGATTGATTGTAATCCGATACATGCCTCGGATTAATTTTTATCCATTTATTTTTGAAAATTTTGCATTTGTTCCATATGTAGGAAGCGTCCATTTGAGCATTAATACTTTCCGCGAAATTTTGAAAACATTTTTTTTCTTATTCTTATAGGTCTTTATCGCCAAGGCACACCTCTTTTTATATTCAATTAAGTCCTGCATACTACCTGTGTGTATCCATTTTTTGTAGGATGCCTTTCTTAAGCGTTTGATTTTGTCACATTCAGTGTCACATTCAATCCCACTGGATTTTTCCTTTGCCCTGCGCTAATACTTCTATTTTTTTCCTAGGTGTGATAGATTCTATTGTTTTAGTTATACTTTTAACAAAGAACTCGTACTTTCTGCTACGAGATAATTGATCATAATCTCTGTTAAGGAAAAGTAAATATTCGCTTTGCTACACTGACTCAAAACGTGACCAATCTGTGTGGATAGATTTGATTTTGAACGATTTTTTTTGTAGTATTCCTTCTCCGTATCTACTGTTATATAAATCGAATAATGGTCAGAGCCTCGGGTCTCATCCTCCACCTCTACTCGAATTTGATCCGCGATGCTCATTGTGGACAAAACAAGATCTATATTGGACTTTGAACTTCTGTATAAATCAATATATGTATAGGAATTTTCATTATGCAGAAACAGATTTCCACTATCAATAGCATTGCCAAGTCTTACACCATTCGCATCAAAATTATAACAATTCCAGTTTTTATTGTGGGCATTAAAATCACCGATTAGAATGCCGTTTTGTTTTGAGTTTATATTGGCAATAATACTATTCCATTCAAGTTGAGTAAACATGAAACCCGGGGCCCTGTAACAAACCAATAGATCCAGAGCCGGTTCGATATTATTAATTTTTATTCCGCATATCTCTACGCAGTGATGAGGGGACGTAACGTTTCTTAACTCTACAAAAGCGAAACTCTTTCGGACTAAAATTAATATACCACCACCTCTAGAATACATTCTGTCTATTCTGAAAGGTACAAACCCCGTGATTTGAAAGCTATCATCCGCACTAAGCCATGTTTCCACTGCAATAAACACATCGAAGTCTTTAATAATAGTTTCCACTTCTAATTTTCTTTTTTGTACACTTCTGGTGTTCCAAAATAAAATTCTTAATTTCAAAGGGTTTAACACTAGGTTTACGGAGCTCTAGAAATAACTATTTCACATTATTGTATAAACATAACAAGAATGTGTCTATCCAAATGTTTGGCCATTTCTCCAATAATGTATTCCAAAAGAAATAAATTTGATAAATAATTCCTCAGGGAAACATCTTTACAATCTCAATAATCGCACATTAAGAATATTAGAACCCGTCAAAATGACGGCTTCTAATATTC
>CM052258.1:60701-100048 GCA_028455795.1 Lasioglossum marginatum | reverse complement strand
TCTTCTTCCAAATATTATAGTCTCTGCCATTGAATACTTGAATTTTTTGCTTGTCCGCCATTTTTTCTTCTTTTTTCTCTTTCTCGGAAATTTCTCGAAAAATGAATTCTTTCAATTTCACAATTCTATATATATCGCTTCCTTCGTAATTGCTTCTAGATGTTCTAGATCAATTTTTTTATCTGCTTCGCCTATTTTTTCACTCTTCTCGATATTCTTGTCGTTTCTTCCCGATTCACTTTTCGAACCACGTTTTCCCATAACCTCAAAACGCTCAATTAGTATACACCATCAAAACCGCGAACCAGGTACTGCTACCATGTTGATATATGGGAGATGGTTCGGACAAGATAATGATACAGATAAACACTTCACTCTATCTTGGTGATTATACGAATATACTTTATTATAATTATTCGACTGGATTATTGCACAACTCACATACTGTATGTCCTCGCTACGACTCCTCACATAGGACTCTGGCCCGCGTTCCCTCGAGATGGCGCAGCATCTCATATATGTATAGTATGAATTTACCATATATACCAACAGTGTCGCTTATATATACAGCTCGGAATCTTTCCTTATTGGCTATCTTAAAACTGTATGGGGTGACAAAATGATTTCTATTGGTTAGTGGGTGGTGCATTTTCGACGTCGGAGTAGGGGCGCTTTGGGAAAACTATGTTGAGGGTATGCAATTAGTTAGGTGCGAAGGATATGGGAAAACGATACGGAACTAAAACTGTTTGTATAAGATTGCCCTGTCAATGGACTCGTTCATGAAGAGCCGATGGGTTCGCTCACGAGGAGGTCTCGAAGTGGTGTCCGGTGACACCCAAATAATCGTGGGTCCGTCGCGTCGCGTCGAGTGTCTCAAGCTATTGCAGCTGACCGTATCTAAATAAATATATCTCACGTTCGGTCTGTTAGAGACCGAACAATATGACTCTATATGAAAATTTCTTGCAGCTATTTAAAAAGTGTATGTAACATGATTTTATTTCATTCTGAACTGAACCACTTCCTGAAACATGATTCACTTATCAGTAAGTACATTGGGCGGCGAGGCGAAGAGCAAGCAGTCGAAGTCGAAGTCGAAATCTTGAAAGAAGGACTCTCCGCGTCTCTTTTTTCCCAATGCTGTCCTTCTTTGCATCCGAAACTTACATCGTTCATTGCATAAGCAAATATCATCGGAATTATATCATATTTGATATCATTTTCATAAAAAAATTCACCAAATATGTTAAGGAGAATCCTATAAAGAAATAATGATAAATAATTAAGTTTTGTTGTTTGAGTAGTAGTGGTCTCACACCGATATAGCCGACCCGACGCGTAGCATGTTACAATGTTTCACTCCTCGGCGACCGAAGCCCTCGAGCTTCGCTTCCCTTTTCTCCGTTCGACAGGACATCACAGAATAGTGTTTTCTGAAAATTGAATGTCTCTGGCCAGACTC
This sequence comes from Lasioglossum marginatum, assembly GCA_028455795.1. Lineage (NCBI taxonomy): Eukaryota > Metazoa > Arthropoda > Insecta > Hymenoptera > Halictidae > Lasioglossum > Lasioglossum marginatum. The sequence continues at coordinate 98,583 of CM052258.1, read as the reverse complement.
GATTTCTCGACATTTATAGCAAGCTTACTATAATCTTATCTTATTTACCAAAATTTAGTTTTCTATTTAAAATATTTTGTTGTTGAAACTCATTAATAGTTTTAAACAGTACTTGAAATATTTAAAATGATATTGCAATATTGGAATATTACAATTTGGAATGAAGAGCCTAGCCGGACGAGGTAATTAAAAATGCCCTTCGAAATATTTAAACAGCCGTTGCGCCATTCGATTTTCGGTCAATTTTCCCCATTTAATTGCATTAATTTAACCATTTAATTGCATTTAATTGAAATTGATATTTGAGATTTTTTCCCGATTTTTTGGTTAAAAATCTTATTTACAAAAAATGAAAAACACGTAAAAATTCGACAAATAGAGGTTTTTCAGAGAAATTGAAAAATAGCATTGATCATATTTTTAGACTAGCAACATATCATTAGAACTTTTTTTACGGCAGCACGTAAACGGCAAAGAGGGACTGAGAGACGAGACAGGCGGCACAGTTCAAAAGGTTGCGTACCGATTACGTCAATGCACATAGGAAAGCTTTTTATTTTTCATTCTTTTTTTACGAAATTACCTATTTACGTATTTTATCAGCGATTTTTCTAATTAAAATGAGTCTAAATACGGCATAATTTGGGCAATATTTGCTTATTTAAAGTGTGATCATAACTCGCTATTGTAATTATTGATAATAATCAGGTGGAATACGTTCGTGCCTCCAGGTATTGGAAAATGGAGAGGTTTAGATTATCTAATAAATAAGTTGTAGACTAACTCGGAGGTAAAAGTATGGTATATTATGCAAACTGCTTTGTGTACAACACGGTTCGACCCGATCGTAGATCGTTATAATCCTCGTGTCAAGATGTTACCACGTTAGAATCAATTTATGAATCGCAATCTTACGTTTACACAACACGCTGTTGTGAATCAACGTCTCGATGAAACAATGCCTGTCCGATTCAATGATAAGACAATACACAAATTCCACAACCCATACGTCGCGACATACCAAACTCCGATAGATATTATTCCGATCTTCCCGAATATAATACGGATGTATTAAATATATACAATGTTTACCGAAAACGCATCTCTAACAAATACGGTCTCGATTACGTGGTACTTCAAAAACTTGCTCAATGGCAAGATACAATATTTACCGAAAACGCCTACTATCAAATACGGTCACGATAACGTGATACTTCAACCTTTGGACGCAGAATCTATTCGCTTTGTATGACGCTACGTCTGGACTAAATTTCGATTATCTCGCATGATTGTCAGCGATCGTGGTCAAGATGTTAATACGTTTACGCCTGACGTCTTCAACCGTCATAACATGCGGGGAAGTGCTCGGAGAAGTATCATGCAGGATGACACGTATAACGCTCGCTACCTTCGCTTCAGCGAAAGAGTGCACCCTTCTGCACCATTAGGCGAGCCCGGCAGCACTCCGGTTCTAGAGAATGTAGTTTGAGTTATGTTTAGTCTTTACGTCTTCTTGCGTGTACTCCCGAACAACGAGTGACCATCATACCATACATATACTCTGCTGATTTCTCAGAGAAATATACTGTGTGTAGATACGTACAAAGTTCCTCTTTATTATGCTTCACCAAAAGAGTGTCTCCTTCTGCGCCGAAAGGCGAGCCCAGTTACACTCCGGTTCTAGAATAGTAAGCTTGAACTGTACATATTCTAGTCGTCTATCACTTTAGAGATTCACACGACTCTGGAATTGTTCAGATTCCCGTCATTTCGTACGTAACCTTTACGATTGACTACTACGCGGATACGTTCTTTAACATTCGTTTTAGAACGTCAACTCGACTGTGCCTCAGTGCGGTTTGCATCTGTGACTCCTCGGTTTGAGGCGCGTACGAGACGACGGCAATCTAGGCGGTTTGACTAGAAATGCGAAGTTGATTTTCGCTAAATATTAGTAACGGTTTTCGCTAAATATTAGGGATGTGCGGGCCGCCCGATGTTCGGTTTCGGGTCGCAGAAAGTCAGGCGGCTCGTCGATTTGACTTCGACTTCGTCGAATATATACTGCGATACCCGAGATTCAACTAGCCTGCGTTTTTATGAAATAGATCATGGTAATAATGTTTTTTTTCTTAACTTATAACGTGATTTTAATATACTTGGATTTTTTATAACTACATTAGCTATATTCGGCAACCGTGTGCCTGCTCTTTATTCGTATTAATGCTTGAAATAATGCACATTTCACGAGAAAAAGTTAAAAGACAATATTTCTGGCTTTCTGCCAGAATTACCAGATAATATCATTAAAATATCCTTACGCAGTGTAGGAAAATAGTAGGAAACTCTCTCTCTCTCTCTATATATATATTTTCCTACTATATTTACTATACAGATAGAGGACTATATAGAGGAACGAAATATTACAAGTCCCGTGACTTGATTGACCCCGTTGGTCTTCTGAGTACAAGTATTTTGGCGGAGCCTCAATGATGTTCTAAAAAGTTCTGACGTCCGAATCAACAGTCTAAGCCGCCTGAGGTCCGATTCCCTCTCCCTCGCGCCCTTCTTCGCGTGAAGGGTGGGAGTTAGGAAAGCCCTCTTTTTTGGAAGAGGGGTGGCAATGTTGCAATGTTGCAACCGCGTCGAGGGACTCCAGGTCGGAGGTCCGCCGGTTGTCGTAGACCAGGCCTGGGCGCGGTTGGCTCGGGGAACAGATGTTGCTGCTTCTCCTCTTCGTTTGGTCGGCAAGTCAGTCCCCACCACGGCCACTCAGACTCTTCCCTTAGCCTTAGCCTTAGCACGAGCACCCCCACGATGCTGCACCGGCAGGTTACTCACCACTACTAACAAGTAAACATATACACGCACGTAAGACCCTTGCCCGAAGCTGTGGCATTTACCAATTCCTTTAATTTTTATGATAGGGATGATTCAGGTACAGACGAACTCAGGTAAGGGGTCTTATAACCTTGCCCGAAGCCATGGACGTACATATAATAATTCATGCAAATTAATATTTATATACTTATTTGATTTTTTATTTATTCCTAGCGCATCACATCATTGACCAGTGCATCAATATCCACTGAAATCCTTGAGGTTGCCACTCTCATCAAAGATGACAATGACCAACTTGACAAACTGGAGCGATATTTGAATTTAACAAATTTCATTGTTGAAAATGCCGCCTCGCATTTATATGTCGTTCCGAACATCGAGCATATTCTGAGGCCGAAATCTATTAATTTCGAATATTTCTCCATAGACAGAAGTTTAAAAAATTCTTGGCCGTGCTCTCTTCTGCTCATTGCAAATGGATCTGCTTGCAAATTACACAATTCCAGACGGTATTCTTGTTTCTGGTCCCTGATTTCATATCCTTGCGGATTATTAAATAATTGAAGATCCTGATCCAGTGTATTGAAGTCTTGAAATCTTGATTTGAATTCATTTGATATTTCCTCTAAAATTGACACTATTTTGTCGAAATTTGCAGTTTTATATTCATCAGCAATCTGCTTGCATGCTGGAAAATTGTGCAGCTCGGACGATTTAATTTCTGCTATAAATAAATCGATTTGGTTTCTAAATCCATTTATATTACATATCAAATCAGATATTGTTTGATTCTGCGTTTGCAATCTGGTGTTTAAGCAATTTAGATGCTTTGTCAAATCTGTGATAAATGCTAAATTGCATAAAAATTCAATATCATCCAATTTTTTGATGATGTCTTCTTGTAATTTCGAATTTGTTTGGAGAAATTCCAAAATCTCCTTCCTCAAAGCCAATAATCTCTCTAAAGATTTTCCCGCGCTGAGCCAGCGGACTTCGCAATACAATGAGAGGTCATTGTAAATAGCATCAACGCTTTCGAGAAACAATCTAAATTTCCTGTGGGATAAAGATTTATTTCCACCCCTAATTGTGTTTACAATTTTGGTCACAATCTTCATAGTGGGGCCCACACTGATAATTTTTCCACATAATGCCTCTTGATGTATAATGCAGTGGAACGTCGGGCAATTGATTCCATGCTTCCGCAATAGGTCTCTTAACCCTTTTTCCTGCCCTACCATTGCCTTTGCGCCGTCCGTAACAATTGCGGTGCATTTCGAAAATCCTCCATACTCTTCTACCGTCTTGTAGAATGCTGCAAATATATCTTTTCCTTGTGTCGTTTCAAGCTGCGGCACTACTTCTAGCAGCTCTTCCGTAATTTGGAATTTATCGTCTATCGACCGCACAAAAATACACAATTGACTTATGTCGACGACATCAGTGCTCTCGTCTAAGCACAAGGAAAAATATTTGCAATCCCTTAACATCACTTTCAATTTTTCAGAAATATGTACGTTTATCCGTTCAATACGCGAGGTAATTGTACGGCGCGATAATGGCACCGCTTCATATTTTTTGGCAGCTGTTTCATCGCCAAATGCCTTTGCCATTTTAATGGCACATCTTTTAACAAATTCACCATCTGTGTAACTTTTTTTGCTACGCCCAATTTCTAAGGCGATTGCAAATGATGCTGCGACAGATTGCTGTTGTTGCGTTCGTATTCCTTTTTCCACATATCCACGTCGCTCTTTCATTTTTTTCAAGAGTTCTGCTCGGTACGATGCAGGAAATGTCTTGTAAAATTCCGCATGATGCGTATCATAATGTCTGGAAAGATTGCTTCTCTTCATAGATAAACTCTTGTTGCATATTAAGCATCGGGGCTGACCGTTCCAATCCACAACAAAGAATTCTTTCTCCCAGCTTTCTTGAAATGAGCGCACCTCTCCATCTGCATTAAGATTTCTGCTTTCACTGGCCATGGTGTGTATCAACATAACAAAAATATGAAAAATAACACCACAACAATAAAAACAATTATGAATAACAACACAACAACAATAACAAAAAATGAGAACCAATAACCAAAATTAACGAAAACAATTTTCTTCAAATTCTTTCGGCTCTGCGAATTTTAAATTGGTAAATGCCGCTAGTTCCACAGCTTCGGGCAAGAGTCTTATCTGCGTGTACATGTTTACATAGTAGTGGTGAGTAACCTGCCGGTGCAGCATCATGGGGAGTGCTCGTGCTAAGGCTAAGGCTAAGGGAAGAGTCTGAGTGGCCGTGGTGGGGACTGACTTGCCGACCAAACGAAGAAGAGAAGCAGCAAGATCTGTTCCCCGAGCCAACCGCGCCCAGGCCTGTCGTAGATCGTTACTTCCTACCTTCGTCGAGGCTACGGTTTATGACACTTCGAAAATACCCGTAAAAACCCTTAAAACGTGCTGCGGAATAATTTGGACATCTGCGTACCAAATGTCGACCGGTTCGACGGACCCAAAGGTAAATCCGCGTCCGTGGATATATATATATATATATAGTACACGCTATATAAAGGATGTTGGTGTGGGCATTCGAATGAAAACAACTATTGGCAGTGAAGCCGTCCGCCAAGAATGCGATTTATTAAAGAAGTCAACGAAATGAAAACTCCGAGCGTCACTGGAAGAATGATCACTAGTCATAAGGACCCCTTGTTGCCAGCGTTGTCGCTACCTCCACCCTCTAGGTGCTCTGGGTTTTTTTTACCTGGATAGATACGCGTCGCGCTGCCCACACTCGACGTTCTGTTATTCGATATTTCTTACAGCAGTTACATACACCTAGACGGTATAACATGTCACGTCGCTCGGCAATTGGGAGTCGCCAGAAGAACGAAATCCTTTGCGACACCGGGTATTTACAGGTGGAAAGCCGGGCCACGTTCGGCCGCACGACGCGTGGTCCACCCAGGTACCATGGTCCACCAGGTCCACCAAAAAGGTAGTCGCAGACTCGCGGTTTCCGGCAACTAGCGCGAATGATCGGGCGCCAGACACTTCTGCGTGTCGTACAAGATTCTTGAAGAGACGAATCAACCGTAAACTTCGAAACTATGAGACTGCAACGACCGCGGTTTACCTAGGATAACTCTCTAAGGGCACAGGGTGAACACGGGGAGAACAGGAGGCATTCCTTGCGGCAGGAAGGTTTCTCGGAAGAGAATAAACTCGAGGTTTTCGGCAACTAAGATCGTTTATTAAACGAGGATGTTCGGACAGAGCTGCCGCGGTAATGCAGCAGCGTGAAAAGAAGTTCGCCGGCGCATCACACTAGATTTTGCGATAGACGGTCTTCGCACGCACTCGGAGAACGCGTCTCCTTCGCGTCGAATTCGGCAGCACACGGTGTTAACGCGCTCGTACCCTACGCGGGGAATATACAACCGAATTCCGATGTAATACGCGATTTTAATCGAGCTTCGTTCGTTACAGAGATTCGCGGAACACGAATCGAACATATGGCGGCGTCCCACCGTGGGACAGACGAGGTTGGCCAGAGTTGACGACGCCTCACGGTATTTTATTCGGATCCTTAACTAGAAACGAATTCGCAAAACTATTCGCCCTTCCGCGGTCAGGGAACTCGGGCCCCTTGCGACTCTAGATTTTCGCGATTCTCGGCAACCTTGAATCCCTGTCGTCAACTCTCGCGACGCGAACGCGCTCGCTGAGACGATCGGGTAGCTGACCAGGTTTCTTCCCGGACGAGGTGACGACCGGGTGAGGTCGGTCTTCCTCTTGGTACTGTTGTCCCTCGTCGGCGCCTCCAGGTTGCTTGGCCTGGGCCGTGCTGATCTCTCGATGTTTTCTTCTGTCATTTGCCGGAGCTAGTCCTCTCGGCGCCTCCTCTTGAGGAATCCTTGCCAAATCCGAAGGGAAAGAGTTTCGGGTCCCCCTGGGATCCGAATATAGTCCTGCAATATTGCGTCGCGCAAATTGGCGCGACGCTCAGAAGTATGAGTTTTTCGTCCCATGAGTCTCGCACGTGCCCAGGGAGAGCGCTCGCACCGATCTCAATCGTGTCTCGCTGCCAGAGGGTGATTCGGTCTTCCGATTATCGGTTCGGAGAGGCATTGGCAAAAATGCCACGTCACAAACAATATGGTAAATTATGACAATAATTAAAAACGAAATATAAAAATAAACATTATATTATATTTCGTGTGTATATTATATTATCTATAGGTTCTGTATAATTTTTTATTTTATATGATTTTATTTTTAGTTAATTTCTATTTTATTTTATATTGTATATTATATATTATCTTTTAAGAATTTGTGTAAGGTTAATGATAGTTACAATGTTGCCTCTAGTGCTGAATCACGATCGTATCGAACGTCGTGTGCCTCCTAGAGACAACAATGTAAGCGTTTCACCATCACTTATTAGTAGCAATAAAATGTTTGTTACGATTCATAGTTCTGCCATGGAAACGTTATCAATCGATTGTAAATGGTTTTCTGATGGAAACAAGTCTAAACACGCCACAAATCAGATAAGTTATAGGCATGTCCAACTCGACGGCTGTCGATCCGCGAGCTCTCGCCTCAGCTCGTGAGCCGGGTCTTGAGCTGGTTCCAATATCGCCAGAAACGACCAAAACTGGTCGGTTTTACCTCTCCTCCTTTTTCCCTTCCACTATCCCATTCCACCATCATGAGCACACTTCAATGTCCCCCACTAAGACCATAGACTGGAACGCAACGTGTCACATATTACTCTGCTCCTAACTGGTACACGTCGCGTCAGGTAGGGAGAACTGCAACAATGTGCGTGTGAACTTGTGCTACACTAACACGCTTATTGTTAGCGGGTTCCCTTTCCATACGTCCGAGCTAAGTTTCGGCTCATGAGCTGGCAAACGGCTTGCGAACAGCTCGCGAGGCGCTCTTTGAGCCACGAGTTGGGCATGCCTGATTAGTTAGACGTTAGCTGGTGCCAGTTTCGTGAAAACATTTCCTTCGGAGTTCATCAATTAATTATGACATCTTTTTAGTGGGTGATATTTTTATTAACTGTTATGTAACTTACTTAATATCTTGTTACTAAACTAAAACTAAACTGCTAGAGTCAGTGTATAAAACATTTTACCTCTTTGCATTTTAAACAATAGAAAAAAAATTAATCCAAATTATGGCGTTTGTAGACTCATTTTTATTGGAAAAATCTCATAAATGTGTTAGTAGAAGTTTTGTAGAAAGAAAATCAAAAATAAAGAAGTTTTTTATTTGCATTACTATTGCAATCGATATGGCCTTTGATCTATGCCGACTGCTACGTCTCTGCGCGTTTCTTTCTTTCCACATACTGTTCTTCTTTGCGTTCGAAAGTTTCATCGCTTATTAGATAAGAAAATATAATCGCAATTCTATAGTGTTTGGTTTCGTTTTAATCCGAAAAATTTCACCGATACGTTGATAAAGAGATTTCGTAACGAAATCTCTGCTCCAGAATTATGTTATTTTAAGTGTTCCAACACTGACGCTCTTCGCGAGGGGATGCTTGTATACTTTTCCTCGCGAAGAGGCTAAGAGGAAAGAAATGCAAAAACAAGCTCTCAAACATGAAATATGTTACGTTATTAGATTTAAAGTACGGCTATTACCACATGAGGGTGGCGGAAAGATCAGTGAAATATACTATCACATATATATTATCACCCCATTTGGGCTATTTGAGTTCGGTACATGCCGTTCGGGATAAAAACGAGTCTAGCTATGTTTCAGCGGTTTATAAATACAGTATTAGAGGAAGAAATTAAAGCCGGTAATGTTACGGTGTACTTGGACGATATATTAGTAGCAACAAAATCGTTGGAAGAGCAATTTCGGGTATTGAAAAAGATATTCAAATTGTTAGTAGAAAATAAAATCATGTCATGTTGTTTTCTTCAGACAGAGATAGAATATTTAGGTTATTTGGTATCGGCGAAGGGCATTCAACCGACAAAAAACGGTATTGAAGCGGTACGAAAGTTTCCCTGCCCAAGAACTGTTCGCGAAATCCAAAGCTTTCTGGGACTCTGTTCATTTTTCCGAAAATTCATAGAATCATTTGCGTCAATTGCCAAACCGTTGTATGAAGTATTAAAAAAGAACGACAAATTTAGTTTCGGGGAAAACCAATTAAGAGCGTTTGAGACGTTGAAAGAAAAGTTAACAATCTACCCGGTATTAGCAATCTATAGCCCAAGGGACGAAACGGAACTGCACTGTGACGCGAGTGCCAAAGGGTTCGGTGCCACCCTAATGCAGAAAAAATCAGATGGAAAATTTCATCCCATTTTTTATTTTTCGAAATTAAGCACAGACACCGAAAGTTGATACCACAGCTTTGAGTTAGAGACGTTGGCGATTATATATACGTTACGTAGATTTAGGGTTTATTTACGGGGCGTTAAATTTAAGATAATAACTGATTGTGATTCACTAACTTTAACGTGAAAAAAGAAGGAGCTAAATCCGCAAATTGCTCGATGGCGTTGGAATTAATGAATTATGAATATACGATTGAACACAGACCCGGAATTAGAATGAGACATGTTGACGCGTTAAGCCGAAAGAATGCAATAATTATGGTCATTGCCAAAACCAGGATCCGGTAATAATAGAAATATGGAATGGACTAGAATGCCGGGAGGACAAAATGTACGAACTAAGGAACGGATTAGTTTATAGGAAGAGACACGATAAACTGTTATTTTATGCACCTCGGCAAATGGAAAATAATGTAATTTTTAAATATCATGACGAAATGGGACATTCAGCAAAGGAGAAAACGTGTAACATAATTTTGGAAAATTATTGGTTCCCAAAAATGTGGGAGAAAGTGCAAATGCACATAAAGAATTGTCTGAAATGTATCGCGTTTTCTCCAGTATCGGGTAAGAGTGAAGGGTATTTACATATTGTGCCGAAAGGAAATGTACCATTTGCGACAATCCACATGGACCACGTAGACCCTATTTATAAGAACCGAGCTATAAAACAACATGTTTTAGTAGTTGTAGACTTGTAGGATTTACAAAATTTGTCAAGTTATATACGACGAAAACAACTGCGAGTAAAGAAGCGATACAATGTCTGTTAGAATATTTTCGGAATTACAGCAGACCAAACGTGTTGGTATCGGATCGCGGAGCATGTTTCATATCAAACGAATTTCACGATTTTTTGGGATCAAGCCATATAAAACACATTAAAATTGCGATGGGATCCTCACAGGCGAATGGCCAGGTAGAGAGAGTTAATCGAGTACTTGTGCCTATGTTAGCGAAATTAAGCGATAATGAAACGAACAAGCATTGGTATAAGACGGTTGACGATGTAGAATTCGCGCTAAATAATATAATAAGTAGTCCCCGAGGCAAACCCCAAATAGTGTGTTATAGATGATATAAAGGAGATGTGGAAAATACGGTTAGGGAAGATAAAACGTGGGAAATAAGAGAATTGCGCGATAAAGCGCAATAAGCTAAACAAATTGTAGAGAAACAGTCGTATAATAAAAAGTATGTTGACCAAAAAAGACGGAAAGCAAATGAATACGAGAAAAATGATTTAGTCATGTTGAAGAATTTTGAAGTTACCTCTGGAGTATCGAAAAAATTAATTCCTCAGTTCAAAGGCCCGCATATGATTCATAAAAAATTAAGAAACGACAGATATGTGGTCGATCCAGAGGGACTTCAAAATTCTCCAAAACCATATCAAGGAGTATGGGAGGCGAAAAACTGCGACCGTGGAAGGATGTAAGACTGTATGACGAAAATGAAATAAGCGAGAATGAAATGAATGAGAATGAAATGAACGAGAATGAAATGAACGAGAAAATGAAATGTACGAGAAAATGAAGTAAACAATGCGAATTTGTAACATGGATGATGCTCCGAGGTCGGAGCTAGGTCAGGAATGGCCGAGTGTAGGATAGAGACGGGGATACATGTATGCGTGTGTGTGTGTGTGTGTGTGTATGCGTGAATGACCGTTGGCTCTCGCGAATGTTCGTTGGCGAAATGACGATCGTCGAACTCGCCGCAAGAATCCATGTGTGCGTGTATGTGTGAATGTCCGTTAAAGAAAGGAATATCGCGTTTGTAAAAAGACGATCGGCCGAGGCTTCGTATGTTCGATAAATAAGAAAATATCGTGTTTGTAAAAGGACGATCCCTCAGTCTTTTGTAGAACAGTCTATCGAAAGGTCGGAATAAAATATTGTTCAATCCTCCTCGAGCATTTTCCTCTCTTACACTTTATATTATTTAGTGCTATTTTCAACGCTTTAAATTATTCTGGATTTTTCACTTTGGTACAGTTTTTCTCCATATTTCTTTGAAAGGGTGTCCTATAATTTCAATTTTCTTGTCTCGACAGAAGAATACTACTGGTATTACATGTAAAGTCTGGGTTAGGTATTGTATATTGTATATATTGTATAATTGTATATTTTCTTTCACCAACCATGGGTAAAATAAATTTGTTACATATTCATAAAATGTTTCGGTGGTCATCCATCCACTCCCTGATATACCAATACCCCAGCCTTTTGCAATATTTTCTATAATTTTCTTTGGTATTTTCGTCACAGTTAAATACTCTGTTTGGAGAAATATGCAGCAAATATTTAGTTTTTAAATATAATAGATTTCTTGCTCGCTAAACCTCTCTCAAATCTGGTCTTATTACGGCTGTGACGGTTAGAGAACAGATTCCGTTCGACTTTCTCACGGGAATCTCTTCAAGATCGTCTCTGGCAGGAAGCGTCCTAGATAACCTTTCGTATCATAGGCGACCCTTTTAACGAAGACCGAGCTCTGGCCCGATTTAATGGGAAATGACAAAAAACGAGAGTCTGGCCCATCGAGACCTCAGATTATGAACAGACCACCCCATTCATTCTAGGGGTATATAAACCCCTATAAACATTTTTACTCTCGGGGGCTAGTACTTTCGTAATCACGAATCGTGTCGCGTCGTGCTGCATCTCGTAGAATCAACTTCCAGTAAGATCGGGCTAAAGTTCCCCTTCGCATCAATATTAACCGTATAGATTCCGCGAGTCGGGTATAAAATCTATTAAGCATTTATAAAGTTGTTCCGAGACCCCCGCAATGTCAGTGCGTCAAAACCGAGCATCTTAGTTAGGTAATAATATTTCTCTTTCAATCTTATTTCATTCATTCGCGACATTTACACAAATGTAACTCATTCTTTATTATTTGAATATATTTGTGTTTATTGATAATTTCGTACAAATTACTAAACCCTCAATTGGACTTCCGTTTCCGATCGTATGAGAGATTGAGGTGCGTGGATAGCGTGTGTGAAATTTTGGGAGAAAGTGTGGAGTAGCAAGAAGTGTGAGGGGAGAAAATGTGTGGAGAAGGGTGACTGAGGATAGGGTCAGGCGTTAGAGGAAGGTACAAGGGCGGAGAAGTGAGATAGAGAATACTGAGGGAAGGAAAAAGCGAGTGGAGTTGGGAGTTAGGTTTGTATAGCGGTTGAGAGGAGTACACGGGAGGAGAGAGAAGGAGTGGAAGGTGGCGCGATCTAGCGGGAGACAGATAGACGGAAGAGGCGGGAAATTTGAGAAGGAGAAAAGTGAGAAGAAAGAAAGAAGTACAGAAGAAAATGAGTGAGAGAGGAGGAGAAGGCAAGGGGGTGGGGAGGGTAGAGGGGGAGGCAGGAAAAGGAAGATTAGGGAAGATTATGAAGGATGATAGATTACAGCGCTGGTTAGCACGGAAAGTTTGGAAAGTTCGGAAAGCCTGGGGAGGAAAAGGAGGTAGAGGGAGGGGGAGGTAAGTGGAGTCTTTAAAAGGAGTGGCAAATCAAAAAGGTCACCGGAGGGGGAAAAAGAAGGAGGGAGCAGATATTAGAGGGATGGAGGAAATGATCAGAGGGTTAATAGGGGAGGTGCAGAGGATGAGGGAAGAGATCAAGGATGAAAGGGAGGAAGGGAAAAGGCTGGTAGAGGAGTGGAGGAAGGAAAGGAAGAGGTGGAGGGAGGAGAGGAGGAAGGAGGAGATAAGAAGGGAAAAGATAGAGAAGTGGTTAGAAAGCATAGAAGGAAGGGTAGTAAACGTAAAGGAGAGGATAGAAAAAATGGGGTGCGAAATGAAAGAAGAAGGGAAGAAAGGTAGTAAAGGAGGGATAGGAGGAGAACTAGTAGAGGATAATAGGAGGAGAATAAGGAGAATAGAGGTATTGCAGGATAGGAGGGAAAGAGAGGAGAAGAGGAATAATATAATAATGAGGATACAGATAGAGGGAAAAGATTTGAATGAGGACGTAAGGGGGGTGTGGGAGTTAATGGGAATGAAGGAAGAGGGAATTAAAGAGATAGAGAAGATAGGGAAAGTAGGAAAAGATGGGAGTGGGCAGGTACGGGTTAAAATGCTGGATATGGAGCAAAAAAGGAAAGTAATGGAATGAAGGAAAAACTTAAGAGGAAAGAAAGAATGGTTAGATGACGATCTAACGGAGGAAGAAAGGAGGGCAAGATGGAAAATAGATAGGGAAGCGGAGAAGGAGAGAGTGAAAGGAAATAATGTACAGATGGGGTATATGAAAATGTGGGTGAATGGAAGGATGAAAAGATGGAATGAAATAGAGGAAGATTGGTATGAAGAGCAGGGAAACGAGAAAGAGGGGAATGGAGATGGGAATGAGGGGAGGGGGAGAAAAAGGTAGAACACAGCTTACAAGATAGTATTCTGGAATGTAGCAGGGCTGAGGAATAAGGACGCGGAATTCTGGAAAGGGTTGGACGAATGGGACATAAAATTAATGATAGAAACATGGGTGGAGGAGAGGGGGTGGAATGGGATAAGGAAAAGGTTACCAAGGGGATATGTTTGGGAGGTGCAGTGAGCTACGAAAGTAGAAAAAAGGGGGAGGGCAAGCGGGGAAATAGGAGGAAGGGAGGGTTTGATGAATATAAGGGTGAAGACGGACGAGGGATGGTGGAGGGTGATAGGGGTATACGTTAATGGGGACCTGGAAAAGAAGTTGGAAAGGCTGGGGGAATGGACAGAGGAGAGATCGGATAGAGAAAGAGTGATCATAGGGGGGGATTTTAACGCGAGGACGGGAAGAGAAGGGGGGAATGGGAGAGGATGATGAGGGGGCAAGAGGGAAGAGGAGTAGAAAGTCGAAAGATGAGAAGGAAAATGCAGAAGGAAGGAGACTGAGAAAGTACCTAGGAGAGAGAGGGTGGGAGATCTTGAATGGTAATATGAAAGGAGACGAAACAGGAGAATGGATATATGTAGGGGGGAGAGGGAATTCAGTGATTGATTATATATTGGGGAATGAGTATACAAGGGAAGGGGTGGAAAGGATGGAGATAGGGGATAGAATAGACTCAGACCACTTACCACTGACAGTATGGGTTAAGGGGGATAGAAGAGGGAGAATCTGGAGGAGGTTGGTCAGAGGAAGAGGTGAAGGATTTCAGAGAAATTTGGGGTGGGGGAGCAGAGAGAGGAGGGAGTGGAGGAAGTCTGGAAAGGATTGAAGGAAAAAGTAGGGGAGGCGATGGGGAAGATGGGGAAAAAAGAAAAAAGGAGGAGGAGGGGATGGTGGGACGAGGAGTGTAGAGAAGAGAAAAGGAAGGTGAGAGAGGAACTGAGGGGATGGAGGAGGAAAAGAGGGGAAGGTAAGGTATATAAAGAAAAGAAGAGGAGGTATAATGCGTTTGTGAAGAGAAGAAGAAGGAAGAGAGGGAGAAATGGGAAAGGATGGTGGATGGTCTGAAGAATGAGAGTCAGGTATGGAAGGTGGTGAATATGGAAAGGAGGGGGAGATCAAGGGTGGATGAAAAGATAAGGATGAATGAATGGGATGATTATTTTAAAAAGCTGCTAGGAGGGGTAGAATGGTGGGTGGGAAAGGAAAGGGTAGGTACAAGTGAGAAGGATGGGGAGAAGGAAATAGAAAAAGGAGAGGTTAGCAGGGTGATTAGGGGTCTGAAGGAGGGGAAAGCTGTGAGGGGAGATGGGATACCAAATGAAGTATGGAAATATGGAGGGAGCGAGATAGAGGAGTGGTTATGGAGAGTTTGTAGCAAAGTTTGGAGGGGGGAGGGATGGCCGGAAGAGGGAATAGTAGTGCTGATAGCTAAGAAGGGAGACAGCAATAAGGTAGAAAATTACAGGGCAGTGACGCTCATTCAAACGGCATATAAAATTTATGCGGCTATATTGGCAGAGAAATTAAGAGAGGAGGTGGAGGGAAAAAAAGTTATTACCGGAAAGTCAGACAGGTTTCAGAAAGGTGGTAGGATGTATAGATAACATCTACGTATTAAATTATCTAATAAACAGGCAAGTGAGGAGGGAAAAAAGGAAGATGGTGTAGGATAAGATACGTCAGTTATGAGATAACTCAATAACACAACAAGAAAAGTATAATGTTTTAAACTCAACGTCAAATACAATCAAACAAGAGCGCTGAATTAATGAAATCTCCGTCTGAGAAACACGTCTTTTTCATTCAACCATCACATTCCAAATCGCAATTGATAAACAAAACGAAAACCGCAATCAATAAATAACAGTAACGACGTCGCGTCGTTACTGTTGCTAATATCAAATATTCAGGGGAGTTCACAACGGCACCACCACCGGCGTCACCACCCTACAATGGTAATAATGTTCATTGATTTAAAAGCGGCGTTTGACTCCGTTGATAGGGAGACGCTGGTGGGGGCAATGAGGAAAAAGGGGGGGGGGTGAGGGAAGAAGGATTAGTAGAAAGGTATGAGAAAATAATAAGGGAAACCAAAAGCAAAGTAAGAGTAGGGGAAGACGAAGGGAAGTGTTTTTGGACGGAAAAAAGAGTGAGGCAAGGGTGCCCGCTACTACTCTTTACGCTGATGTTGGCAGACATAGATGAGGAACTGGAGAAGGGTTGGTGGGGAGGGGTGAAGCTATGGGAAAGGAAAGTGTATACATTGGCGTACGCTGATGACATAGCGATGTTAGCGGAAGATGAGGGGAATGATGGAGAAACTGGAACGATATTTGGAGGAGAAAAAGTTGCAGTTGAATGCGGAGAAATCGAAAATGATGAGGTGTAGGAAGGGTGGGGGGGGAGATGGAAAAGGGTGAAGTTGGAAGAGAATGTTGGGAAGAGGTAAGGAGGAGGGATAGGATGGTAGGCACAAAGGATGGTTGGGAGAAGGAGAGATGGGACTTTTTTGAGGAGAGGGGATGGTCAGCAGAGATAATGAACGAAATGATAGAAAAGAAGAGGGAGAGGATGAGTGAGGAAATAGTTAAAAAGGAAAAGGAGACACAGAAAAAGATGGGAAAGGATAGAGGGATCAAGATCCAACAAGTGGTATAGGATAGTGAAAGGGGAGGGTCTGCCGGGGTATTTAAAGAAAGGATAGGGGGAGAGTAGGTGGCAGAGAGTGGCCGGGTATAGATTAGGGAACGAGATGA
This sequence comes from Lasioglossum marginatum, assembly GCA_028455795.1. Classification (NCBI taxonomy): domain Eukaryota; kingdom Metazoa; phylum Arthropoda; class Insecta; order Hymenoptera; family Halictidae; genus Lasioglossum; species Lasioglossum marginatum. Next base: position 82,244 of record CM052258.1, on the reverse strand, counting down.
GGGGGGAGAGATACTGGCTGAGCGAGGATTTGAGAAAATGCAGAGTATGTGGATGGGAGAATGAGACATGGGAACATATATGGGAGGTATGTATGAAGGTGGATGAGGAGAAAGATTGACAAGAGAAGATGATGGAAGTTTTGGAGGATGAGGGGGGAGGTGAGGTTTGGATGAGGAGGGTGGATGAATGGAGAAAGGGAATAAAAGAATAGATGGGGATGGAAGAGAAGCGACCGGAAGAGGGGGTCCGAAGATAGGGAAGGGGGTGTGATAAGGGGTACAGGAAGAGGGGTGTGCGAATGAAACTATTGTAAATATTGTAAATAATGTCTATTATATAGATATACATATATAATATCTATAGTTATCTATAATTATATATAATATATATAATTATATAGATACATATATAATATCTATTATATATGTAAATATAATCTCTCTCTCTCGCAAATTAGGATAAGTATACAGGGTGGGGCAATAACTATTTCCACTTTGAATATTGCCGGATATTGAATAATATCAAAAAATGTTGTATACAAAACTTACACGGTAAAGAGGGAGGCATATTGTGACACAAACATTTTCTGCGTGGATAGAGGCATAGTGAAGATTTCAAGGTCATCTTGACTTTTTTAAATAGAATGTCCTATTTTTTATACCATAGATCGATAGAGTATCAAATTCTGAGTATAATGACCTTCATATGTCATAAACCTAATAGTTAACGAGATATTATCCGAAGAAGAAAGAAAATTATTTCAATAATATCTCATTAACTATTAGATTTAGGACATATATGGAGGTCAATTTTACTTAGAATTCGATAGTCTATCGATTCATGACACAGAAAGTAGGTCTTTCCATTTAAAGTAATCAAGGTGACGATGAAATCTCCTCTATACCTACACCCACGCAGAAAATGTTTATGTCACAATATACCGTGTAAGTTTTATATACAGGATGGGGCAATAACAAAGTCCACTTTGAATATTGCCGTTATTTGTAATAATATGGAAAAATGTTATACACAAAACTTACATAGTATAGAGAGGGGCATATTGTGACACAAACATTTTGTGCGTGGGTGTAGGTATAGAGGAGATTTCAAGGTCATCTTGATTATTTTAAATGAAAAGATCTACTTTCTGTGTCATGAATCGATAGACTATCGAATTCTGAGTAAAAATCCTAAGAGTCCTAAATGTAATAGTTAACGAGATATTATCGAAATAATTTCATTTCTTCTTTGGATAATATCTCCTTAAGTATTAGGTTTAGGACAAATGAAGGTCAACACTTTTATACTCACAATTTGATACTCTATCGATCTATGGTGTAAGAAATAGGACATTCCATTTAAAAATATCAAGGTGACCTTGAAATTCCCTCTATGCCTCTAGCCACGCAGAAAATGTTTGTGTCACAATATGTCCCCCTCGTAAGTTTTGTATACAACATTTTTTCATATTATTACAAATAACGGCAATATTCAAAGTGGACATAGTTATTGCCCCATCCTGTATATGTAAGTTAGTTATAAGTTAGGAATAAGGTTAGAATTTAAGAGCGTCATGAACGGAGAAAGGAATTGGAGGGAAGGGGATAAGGAATTTGTAACCCTAAGGGGAATCAAATAAAGAATACATACATACTAAACCTTCGATTATCGTTCCACAATCCTAATAGAATAATTGAACGTTCCCACACGATACAATCTTACTGCTCAGATTGTATCAATTAGATTATACTTGTAACGAGGCCCACTAACTATTCTAGCGACTCCCTGATTTCGCATCAGGTTCGTCCGCAACTTTCCAATCATCCAAATTGAAATTTATCCAATCTAGTGGCTCCCCAATTTCGCATTGGGTTCGTCCACGAAAACTATACTATCCTAGCGGCTCTCTGATTTCGCATTAGGTTCATCCGCATCCTAACAGCTCCCTGATCTCGCATCAAGTTCATCTGTGCTCTTATCCAATCACCCAGCGGCTTCCCAATTTCGCATTGGATTTGTCCGCGCCGTTCTATAACCTCCTAGCAGCTCCCTGGTTTCGCACCGGCTTCGTCTGCGCGTCGCTCCTAGTGACTCCCCAATTTCGCATTGGGTTCGTCTGCGCTTGACTCCATTCCTAGAGGTTCCCTGACTTCGCGTCAGGTTCGTCCTCGCTGTCTACAATCCTAGCGGCTCCCCAATTTCTCGTTGTGTTCCGATACCGAAAAATTCATGTATACAGAGGATAAAGGAGGTGTTGAGGGATCAGAGGGAAAAGACGTGTGTCGTTGGTGATGGCTGATGCAAGACTGCTTTATTAGACAAAAAACTCTATCTGCGTTTGTCTCGTCGTTGTTCAATTTTTTCCGTCTTCCGCGCTCCGCTGCGCGGCGGTTTCCGTGTGTCGTCACGACAACGCTTGTCCGTTGTCGCGAGATGCTTGTGCGTTGTCGCGAGACGCTTGTGGGTTTTACGCGCGGTATTTGAATCCTAAAACGCCACATCTTTCTACCTTGAGTTCTCAACCCACCGTAAACAAACGACATAAAACGCTTGCAAGCGAAATAAGACATCGCTGTTTAACTCTTTACTTTAGGTGGTTAAATTTACTCCTAAAAACTTAGGTCTTTTGACCACGCGTCCGCTCATTTTCGTATCGATCTCTGTACATTCTCCGCTGGTATTACAATCTTTCGAATCCTCGCTAATTTTCGCATTGATCTTTGTGCAGAGTTCTTTCCGTTTACAATTTTCACGCAAAAATTCGACTTCGCTCCGGCTGTCATCCGTAACCTCCAGAGGGTAGATGCGTTGAATCGATCATCTAACTATGCCATTCTTTGTTTTTAACATGACGACTCGATTGATACCGTCTTTACCCGCAATAAGTTTTTCGATTCGCGCCATAAGCCAGTTGACTCGCTTATTATTGTCATCGCTAATGACGAATACGTCCCCTTCTTTTACTTCTCGCGACTCTGTACCGGTCCGTTTCAAAATCAGCTGGCTAAGGTATTCTTTACGGAATCGATTTCTCAAATGCCCCATTATTTCTTGCTTGCGCTTAAATCTAGCATTCAGATCGATTTTATTAAGCACGTCTAGATCTGGGGTCTCTGCCTCTTCAATGTCCTGCAAAAACATCGCAGACGTGAGTGTCTTCAAATCGCTTCGATTCTTCTGAAATGTACGTTAACGGTCGCGAATTCAGAGTCATTTCACAGTCGCATAAGACAGTACCCATTTCTTCGTAATTGAGGCACGCTTTTCCTAAAACTTTACGCAAAATATTTTTAAGTAAACCAATTAATCGCTCCCACCATCCTCATGCCGCAGTGGGAGGATTGAATCGCCAATCAATCCGCTTAGCCGAGCTGTAACTCGATATGACATCCCAGTTCAATTTTTTAATTTTTTTTTTTTCATTATCCGCTCCCACGAAATTTGTTCCGTTATCCATGTAAACAATAGACGGTCTACCTCTACGCGCGATAAAACGACGCAAACTGTCCAAGAAAGTTTTGGTTGACAGCGATGTCACGAGTTCCAGATGTACAGCTCGGTAGACAGCGCACGTAAACAAACATATCCACGCCTTCTGCCGTCCACGCAAAAACACTGGTCCCGCGAAATCCATCCCGGTAATTTAAAAAATCGCGAATCGGCTTTTATGTTTTTCGTACTATATCTTTTACAAACTACGCATTTCGATATAACTGACCGGACAATTCTCCTCATCGATAAGATCCAAAACTTCTCTCTTAGTTTGCACATCACGGTTTGTGCTCCCACATGTTTTCATGTGTTTCGCGGATTAATAAATCGACGGATTTGTGCTTATCTAATAGTATCGGACATAAAAAGGAAAAACTATCGTTCCGTTCAAAAATCTTTGTTTTTAGTCTTATTAGTCCGTCCGTATGTACAAATGTTTGGATCGTCGTTAATTTCGGATCATTTTCCGGTAAAAACATCTGTTCCTGTAAATACTTTAAATGTTTCAGTTCCGCCTGATACATCCCCTGATACGTTATCCGTGTACCTTTGTTGCTGTCTTTTTTCAATTTGAAATCTAATCGATAAATTGAATTGAAAAATCTAATCATTTTATTGTAAGAGGAAAATCTTTCCGCAACGTTAAAATCTGTTTCTCTCCCTACGTTTAACATTGATATTTGAGCAGACTTTTTCAACTCATCATTTACCTCATCTTCATCTACTTTATCAGAAAGATTCGGCCAGTGATTCTGAGCCTCGCGAAGCCAATCAGGCCCCTCCCACCAGCGCGAATCGAAAAGCTGTTTCGCTTGACAGCCACGGGACGGAAGATCAGCTGGATTCAATTCTCCCGGTAGATACCTCCACGTCCCGGACGAGGTTAGTTGCCTAATTTCGCGTACACGATTCCATAAAAAAATGCCCCCTTGCGTATCTCGGTTCAGCCAGGCTAGGACTGTGGTCGAATCTGACCAATAGAAAACAGGAACATTTTCGTCATTTAATGCATTTACAATCGCGTGCGTTTGCCGGCTTCCTATCGATGCTGCTAAAAGTTCCAGCCGAGGTATCGTTGTTTTATCCGATGCGACTCGCGATTTCGCTGCAATGAATCTCAATTCGACCCTGTTCCCTCTGTCTATGCAAATTTGCTTGCATTGCAAAAAGTTAATAGTTAGTAAGTTAATAGTTAAATTTTCTGTTCCGAATTTCCTAGGAATTTCAATACGTTTTAAATAATGTAACTGCTCGTACCATTGCTCAAACTCCTTCTGTGTTACCTCACCCACGGGTGCGTCCCAATGCAGTTTCAGTTTATGCAGCCCTTCCAACAATAATTTTGGCAATAAGGTCACCGGAGCGGTAAATCCGATTGGGTCAAATATCTTTTATGCGTCATTGAAAGAATTGATCTCATCGTAATAAACTCGTAATTCCTCTCATTAAAGTTCAAAACCGCGGGGTTGTTTGAAATTGTATCGTGGGCTTTATTAAACGAAATTCCAAGAACTAACGTTGTTTCTTTCTCACTACCGTCGCGAGTAAACTCCCACCCTCTTAATTCGAAAGCTCCCGCAGTCATGATATCTTTACTTTCCGAAATGAAGGAATCGAGTTCTCTCAATGATTTCACGCTCGTCGTACAATTATCCACATAAAATGATTTTGCCAGATTTTCTACGTTTCTTTTGACCAACGGCTCCGGTTCTCTTCGTTGACCGCTCGTAATACGGTTGAAAAATGGTACTCTAGGACCACTCCTACTAAGAATGGACTGCATGTAAGGCCGAAAACTACGCGTTTGTGTCGGAAGATTCTAAGTTCGCCGTCTACATACCACAAGAAACGTACAAAGTCGCGATCCCTCGGGCTTATTTCAATTTGCAGAAATGCTTTTCGAATATCTGCTATCACGGCGATTTCGTGTTCCCGAAATCTCAACATCGATATCGGTATTAATTCGATCAGTTTTGGTCCGTTTTCTAAACACTGGTTCAAAGAAGGAAAACCCTTTTCCCGTGCGGAAGCATCAAAAACCGGTCTGATTTTTGTCGTGCTCTCTCTTTTTACTATGTGGCGATGAGGCAAATAATGAGTGAAGGAGTCGCATTTGTTCTCTGTGGCACAAGTTCTATAATCCCTTCCTCCTGCCATTCTCTAAATACCGTGTTGTACTCTTTGTAAAGATTATCATTTTTTAGCTTTTTTACCGTGCCATCCAATCTTTTTTTAGCGAGATTGAAATTCTGTGATATCGGAGCGTGATCCTCGATCCATGGCAAACTGACCGAATAACGATTATTTTCGTTCAAAGAAACTGTTTTCATGAAATTGTCTTTAACCGTTTGTTCTTTTACCTGCCGATCATATTTTTCTACCGGGTGAGTGATACCTAAAACATTTAAATGCCATAGATCGGAGATCTTCCCGTCGCAAGCATCGATAAAATCGTTAACGCGGTATCCTTTCTCTCGCTCGTAGTCGTTTTTCCCATAATGGTCTATCCCAATCTAGTTCCTAAAATCGTGAGACCATTAGATAATTCGTGTTTATTCCCTGTCATCAGTTTTCCTGCTATATCCGCGCCTATAAGCAAATCGATCGGGTCGGTGGATCTTCCGGAATTCGAGACGCTTCGAGACGCTTGTGCGTTTTATGCGCGGTATTTGAATCCTAAAACGCCACACATTGGGTTCGTCCGCGTACCTTAACTAACAAATTGAGATCATATTCCTAGGGTAATAATCCTTCGCCGGCCACTCGTGCTGCTCGCGGTCCTGGCTCGTAACACAGCAGCTCTACTTAAACTTAAGTCTTGTAAGAATGTTTGTTGTATACCACCGTGTGGTATAAACATTGTAAGGAGGCTCGACACAGTGTGATGCTTCTCAATTGCTCGCTCGCGGGGAACTGTAAAACTCAATCGCGTATTTGTAACAAAACCACAACGTAACGTAACGCACTTTTGTTAATAAAACTGGTAGTAGGTAAACGCAGCTAGAAGAAATACGAGCGTTTATAACTTTACACGAAAGTGAATGCTACAATAAATATACCGCGACACGTGTTACGTTGCTAGCGATAAAGAGAAGAATGAAAGAGTAAAGAGCCCATCAGAGGGCGGTGCGGCGCCAGAAGGGCGAGTTCGCAAAGCGACTCTTCGAGTCCTGTCGATCGCAGCGAGCCGTCCGAACATCGTCGTGTGATCAATCACACCCATCTAATTGATAAATTTTGATGGCGCTTTCTAAATCCTTCGTATCAGTGACGACCTGGACGGTTTTCAATAAATGGCGTCAACTTTTTTAATGATTAGATACACTTTTGTATAGAATCTAATAGCTCTGTTTTATTAATCGGATAGCCTCTTTCCGCTCGATATAATATCCAGTTACCAATTTCACGTTCTTCAGCTTCTGTTAAAATAGTTGCTGGTCCAGTTTTCATTTTCGTTATGTCTGTGGATTGCTTTTCCTCCTAGCTAGAGTAGCTATGGGAACTCCATATGCATTAGCAGCATTCCTGAGAGAAATGTCTGTATCCAATGCTTTAATAGCATTCTGTAGACGTAGACTATCAGGAGAATAATTTATTCTCTTATTTTTCTTCTTGCTATTTGACTTGCTGACTAATACAGTAGACTTCTTTTTTGTTTTACAACTAGTTGTATCGGCACTTTTCTTTATGAGATTTTTTGTAATTTCTTTCCTATATTTGCTGTTTTTGGTTTTTCTAGTACCTGCCATATTTAATACTAAAATTAAATACTACAAAATTGTGCCTAAAACAACTTATTCTAATAAATAAATGTAAATTTCAATCTTCATTATTCAAACATGCAATATCGTATAGGTTAGTTCTATAATTTTCAACCCAAAACTTGTAATACACTTACTTTAATTAAAGTTGGATCAGATAATTACTTACAGAAAAACGGTAACTACTAAGAATTAAGAACTCTTTCCAAATAAATAACACAGCATTTTACATTGCTGTCTCATAAATCGACACTAGGCGGAAATCAACAGGTTCATGGATCATGGGACATGCAAATTATTGTACCATAAATGCGGACTTCTATAAAGCTAGTCAACATAATATGAAACATCTATAATTAATAAAATTACGCCAGAATTCTAAACGTTTTTACTTAACTACAATCTACGACTTTTCAGCATTCGATTAAGTTACTTAACATCTTTTAAAATCATTGAAATTTGTTAATATGCTAAACAAAAAGCCAAGTATATTTGTACTTCTGTCTTCTATATAATTTCATTTAAATATATTTATGATATAATATCATTTCATTTTTGCTTGTAATGTATCATAAATGGGGACATTTGTCTCGTTATATGGCCTTTTATCTTATGTCGACCGTTCCTGTCAGAATCTAAGCATAAGAGTGGGGTCCGCAGTTGGGTGAATTATTATTTTATTTTTCGACCTTCGAATTTTTTTCGTGTCACCCCCTAGGATTGTGACATTGGCTAAAAAATAGTCTATGCAAAATTTTAGAACGATCGAACGACGGAGAAGCATTCCGTATCGAGCTTGAAAATGTTTTATTTTTGAAACTTGATTTTCTTCATTATACAGGATGTCCCAAAACTCCTGCACTTCCCGGAAATGGAAGATTCATGAGGTCATTTGTAGCGACATTTTTCAAGCGCGACCTCGACGCGTGTTGGCAAAATACTGCGCACAGTGGTGCCGGGCGGCAAAAAATTGATTTTATAAATTTTTGATTTTTAAAAAAAGAAGATTGTTTTTGTATTACCAAATAGTGAGTGCATAATGTGTCAATGTCCGATTTCGAAAAAAATTTTTTTAACGAAGGCATGGTAAATAACCTTTTCTTCTCTCTTAGACCAGTTATCAGTGCCATAGTTACCTAATTATTGCGCCTACAATTGAATACTTAGTGGTCTACAATTTATAGGGGTTATTACGCATGCCTTAAACTATTAACTAGCAAAAATAATTTTTCAATAAAGTTGTTCAACATTAACTAATATGGATTAATCGGAAGCCTCTTTGCGTTGCGCTCATTTTTTATTTATGGAAGCAAATCTTAAAACTATTAAGCAGCTTCGGTTTGGCACTAATCGTTTTGGCAAGATGTAATATTGAACTAACTTTGTGTAAAACATCTCGGCCTACTTCGAATTACTTTGGCCGCAATTTAAGTTTAAATATCAACTTCCTGAATTTTCAAAAATAAATCGCGCGGAAATTACGGTTATTTGATGTTTAGGATGAAAGTTTTTAAGGATATATCATAAATAATAAAGATAAATGTAAAATAGTTAGTTAGAATCAATTGTTTAAATAAAAAAAAAATTAATAATAACTTCTTTATGTTAAATAAACAAAGTTTTCGTTCATTAGAACACTGTTTTTTGCCAAAAGGTGTCAAAAAATCCATAAAAATGAAACTACCCAACAAATTTGTTATCGTTTTATCGTACATTGAATGAAAAGTGTACCGCCGGCATTATAATAACGCAAGATACACCACGAGAAGGTTGCACCGTCGGACTTGTACCTTGTGTGTAGTGTGTAATTAGTGTTGTCTGTGTATGTTCTGTGGTGTAATCGGTTTTTTAATATGTTCCCATAATAAAAGGTAACAACAAAATACAGAATGACTGGATTTTTGCATTTATTGTACTTTAAAGAGTTACGCACCTTCAGCGGCGGTGAAAATTCATCTTTTAGGAGAAATTTTTGCGGGATATATCTTAAATAATAAAGAAAAATGTGAAATTCATATGTATAAAAAAATATTTAATAACAATTTTCTAATGTCAAATAAACAAAGTTTTCGTTCACTGGACCTCTGTCGGTAAAATTCAATAGGCATTTTTCTGACAGTGGTTTAATGCTATAAAAATCCGCTATAAAAATATTTTATGTAACATAAAATTCTTACTAAATATTTTTTATACATAATGGATTAATAAATCATATGCATTTCATATTTTTCTTTATTATTTAGAAATATTCCGAAACAAATTCACCTAAAACACCAAATACATCGTAACCTTTGTGTTACGACCCGATTCGGGAATTCTGAATCGAAAGGGGTGGATGATCGAAACGTCAGGTCACCCCGTCTTCGGGTTGCAACCGGGTTATTTATAAGAGCGATCCGTCCGACCTAGAATGCCACTCATTCGTCTTGGGTCTGGTACTACTGTACCCTTTGTCCATCTGGGATACCTCCATATCCCTTCTGTGGACTTCACCACCACCTTGCCTGAGACCACTTCACCACTTCCATGCCCTTCTGGTTCGGTGTTGACCTCGAATGCCGCGCATTCGTTCTGGGTCTGGTACCACTTGTACCCTTTGTACGTCTGGGATACCTCCATATCCCTTTTGTACACTTACCACCACCGTCGTCGAGTATCGCAGGGAACGCCTTTCCACGTTCTGGCATGCCTGCTACACATGCAGCCGCGCTGCCCAGGGAGTCGAAGTTGCTCACATCCTCGGTCTCCTGTTGTTGAATCTATCGTTTCGTTTCTATAACCATACAAAATCGCACACGTCAATTAATATGTGTGCAATGCAGCGGTCTACTACAACCCTGTTTTGTAGTAAATTTATGTATATTTAAAAGGAAACCAAGAAGAAAACAAACAAAATGAATAAAGAAACTAAGAAAACAAACAAAAATTCTAAAACAAATAATCAGAACGATTTTTTTTCAAGACGCATCGTGAACGTCCCCTTGAACCGTGATCCACGGTTTCATCCTGTCCGCTGCAACTACGGTTCGTTGTCGCCTCGCCTTCTCCCGGAGGTTCTCTATCTCGTAGCGATCGTTCGGCAGAACAGTTCGGATCCGGGAAGATGCTTTGAAGTTTGGCAACAGCTTCCTGCTGCCGCCCGTTGATGGTTCACTGGTGATCTGCACCAGCACCAACTCGCCCGTCGTGTATTTGCGCGCCTATTTCCTCGTATGATCGTATCATTCCTTCTGTGCCCTTTGTTCCTTCGTGATGTGTTTGCTGATCTCTTCCCTCAGTTGTGATAAATCCAGCTTGTGCATTTCATCCTTTATGGTACTGAGGATTGTTCCTGAGGCGACCGTTTTCATTTCGCACCAGATGAGGGCTTTCATCGGTGTCGTCTTGATGCTTTTGTTCTGCATCGTGTTTATGGCGCTTTGTACCTCTTTGACCAGCTTGTCCCATTCACGCGGGTCTTGCCCAGCCGCGCTTGTCGCCAATGCATCGACGATAGTTTTATTATACCGTTCGCATTGTCTATTTGCCCTGGGTATGGCCACTGCGTTAAGTACATGCTTAATCCCGTATGTATCGCACAGTGTCTCGAATCTTCGCAAGGTGAAACTCGTTTCTCGATAGCTGATTATGCGTGCTTTATAAATATTAAAGAGGGAAGAAAAAGGAAAGGAGCGTTTCGTCCTAGACCCGCTAGAGGACTCATCAGTAAGGCTATCTAGCGGGCCCTGCCTTAGACGTTGGGATATCGGAAGGCGGTTGAGGACGGTGTATATACGAATCGTTGACGAATTAGGTACTAGCGGAAAAGAACTATCTGTCCACCTTGTGGCAAACGTCGGAAGTTAGGCACCACACTGATTATCCTCGATGGTACACCGAACAGGTACATGAGGTCCATTAGTACTTTCTCCGTGTGACGTGTCTTTTGATTTTTTACTGGCTCTACTAGGGTGAACTTTGTAAAAGCGTCCACCATAACCAGCAGATACTTATTGCCTTCCTTGCTTGTTTCGAAAGGTCCAACGTGATCGATATGAATTGTATGAAAGGGCACCGGCACTTTCTCTATCGTGTTTAGCTTACACTGCTTTTTCCCTGCAGCGTGTTTGTAGTATGTACAGCTTAAACATGCTTTGATGTATTTGTGGATGAATCGTCGCATGTTGGCGAACCAATAATTCCGTTGGATTCGCTCTATTGTCTTCTCTGTGCTCGAATGTCCGGCGTCGTCGTGGCACAGTCTGCATATTTGTAATCTGGCGTTTCTCGGAACTGCCCAGGCTCTTTTGTTGTTCGGTAGTCGACAATACAACGTGTTATTTTTCATCAGGTATTCCTTGAAATGGTACTTCGTTTCGGGTGATCGTTTGTTAGTTTCTAGAATTGTCCTGATCCGCGACAGTTGCTCATTCTGGATTTGAGCCGCAACAATCAACTCGGCTTCCGTGATGTCTATTTGTTCTATTTCAATGGTCATCGGTAGAGGATTTTGACTGAGCGCGTCCGTGTGCGCTATCCTTACTCCTGGTCGGTACAGAATTTCGAATTTATATTCCTGGGTTTCTAGCCACCATCGGCCTATGCGTGGCAATAAGTCCTTTTTTGAGAATGTGGACCTTAACGCGTTGCAATCGATTACCACGCTGAACTGTATACCTAGCAGGTATACTCGAAAATGTCGCAATGCGAATACTACAGCCATCGTCTCTAGTTCGTATGAGTGGTAGCGTCTTTGGTCGGCCGTGGTTTGTTTGCTGAAATACGCTATTGCTGCCATATTTCCATCTTCCTGTTGTTGTAATAAAATCGCTCCAACTCCGAGCGAGCTTGCGTTCGTATGTACTTCGGTCGGTAAGGCTGGATTGAAGATTCGGAGTACCGGTCGCGATATTAATTTCTCCTTGATCTCTTGGAAGGCATATTTCTGAGCTTCCTCTCATTGCCATGGGACTTTCTTTCTTGTCAAGCGTGTTAAGGGCTCAAAATAACTACTTTACAGTCCCGGTATCGTAATTTCTTTTACGGCGTCTATTTTGTGTTGACCTGGTCTTACTCCTTCATTTATTTCACGGTCCAGGTAATCGATTGTCTCTTCAAAGAACAAACATTTTTCCAGTTTTGGTGTCAAGCCATGTACGCGAAACACCTCTAAGACCCGTCGTAATAGATCAAGACCTTCTTTAACGGTTTACGACGGTATAATTACATCATCCAGGTATGGGAACGCTATTGTGTTTTTCAGCGGTCCTAGGGTCTTATCCATTAATCGTTGGAATAAAAAGTCTTTGTTATGGAATCCTCTGCAACTGGTACCTGGTAATACCCGACGCTAAATCGAGGCCCGTGAAAAATCGATTGCCTCCTAATTTATCTATTTGCTCGCAGATGAGTGGCAGCGGGTATTTGTCCTTTAACGTTACCGCGTTTAATTTTCTGTAATCAACGCACATTCTGCAATCTCCCGTCTTCTTTTTGACGAGTGTGATTGGGCTCGCATATGGTGACTCGGACTCCCTAATTAACCCGTTATCCAATAGATTCGAAATAATTTCGCGAACGACTTTCTTCTCCGGTTCGGCGAGACGGTAGGGTCGGTACGCGACAGGTTCGTCCGTTAGGCATTTGATCTCCATTGATGTGGTGCCGGTCTTTCCTACGTCGCGCATTGAAGAGGATATGCAATCGCGGAATTCTTTTATTAAGGCGACACACTGTTTTCGCTCCTTTTTCCCGACATCTCCACAATGCGTTTAACGCGACCAAGACGATGATCATGCGATCTACGCGGCCGTTCACTCGACACGTGCCTCCGTGGGCTGCGCGAGCGTTCACGCGAAACGTCTCATCGCGGACTACGCGATCGGGTGCGCAAATCGCGAGTGTGCGAGCGTTCATGCGAAACGTCACTTCGCGGGCTACGCGATCGAACGCGCAAATGGCGGGTGCGCGAGATGAGTGACCGTGATCTAGACCTGCGGCGGTTCGGGACACGCGATCGTTCACGCGATTTCCAAAGCATTTCGCCCATCATTGTCTCCAGTCTTTCGAATCAGGCCTCGATTTCGCCACTACCGTCGCGGCTGCACCCTGCGTGATCCAAAATTCAAAGAGTACTGTTCCGGCAAACCGCTATTGTGCCGATCCGCCGTATCTTGCTCTCGTCATCTCGCGGATGACGTCACACCTTTTCGGTGCCCCCCACCATTGCGTACGGCTAACAATGCCTTGGTCGGTCGATCCCGGCTGATTGACTGACACTCTGTTAACGGCAACTGCTCATGTCTCGTGTTTACCGCTTTCTCCTGTCTTTCACCGCTGCTCGTCTAGCCGTTAGCCTTCGTCTTCGTACTCGTCCCATCATCGTTTCATCAACCCGCGTTGGCGTCGCGTACCGACTGTTACTCTAAGTTAAAGTTAAGTATACCATGTGGTTTATTGTACAGTTACATTTATTAAATAGTACGAATACAGTTTTGAAGTGTTTTCCATGCCCGCTTAATAGTTAATAATTCAATCTGAGATTTCATTCAGTGGGTGAACGCATTCGCGAAAAAGCAGTTAACGTGGGTGCGCTTAACGGAAAATCTCACCGTACATTCAAATCGTTCCAGTGACCGTTGGTGAACGCTTGCGTGTTTAGTGTTTGTCGCGCTCGCGTCTCGCGTGACCTCGTTCCCGCACCGTTACGATTCAAAATGTCAACGGCCAAAACGCTACTCGCCCTGCAATTCGAATTGCACAAGAGCATCGAACGAAGAAAAAGAGGATGGCCAACCTGACGGAAGCCTATATGCAGGCACGGCTGGACGCACTCTTGCGCAATTGGGATGAATTCCGGGCGAACCACGTCCAGCTCGAAGAGCTGTGCACAGAAATCACGACTACTACGTCCGCGATCTGCGTTTCGAATGCGAGGAACCCAAATAGCACCGGACGTCCGTTGACATTATTCGGACGCCCGTGGGATGTACAGAGATCCACTGGACATCCGTCGGATGTCCGGGTGCTATTTGGGAACTGGTCATCGACACCCAGGCCACGCTATGCAATATGCTGAAGGACCTTTCGCCTCGCGTTTCCGACTCTAGCGAAGGTTCCAGCTCCCGCAGTCATGAGAAAACGACGAGGGCAACACCGTCGGCGAAGCTCCGCCGCCTCGACGTGCCGAACTTCTCAGGGTACGTTAAAGATTAGCCACCATTTAAAGCGTTGTTCACGTCGCTGGTGCTAAATAACGCGAGCCTGTCCGATACCGAGAGGTTTCATTACATACTGAGCCTTCACGGCGAGGCTCTCGATCTCGTCCGCAATTTACCGGTTGACGGCGATCACTTCGAACGTGCGTGGAAAATCATCGTCGGGCAATACGACAACACGCGCGTCCCTGTCGACAACCTGCTCGACACACTGTTTTCGTTAATCCCGGCGAAGTCGGAATCGCGACGGAGCTGAAGAAAATTCGCGGGACGGTGAAACAAGTCCTTGATGCTCTCGAGATACTCAAATGCCAAGTTCAGCATTGGGGACCCTTCATAATCTTTTGGGTCACTCAACGATTGGATCCGGAGTCGCTGAAAGCGTGGGAGCTGCAAATTGCGAATCAAACCGAATATCCGGAGTTCTCCGTCCTGGACACCTTCTTGGAGAACCGAATACGCGCGCTCGCTAAAATCGAAAGCACAAAGGACCCCACTGCAACACAGAAATCGCGATCGTCCAGCGCTAAATCGCACGCCACCGTCGCGGCTCAAAACCGCTGCATTCTCTGCACCGCGGATCACTATATCGGAGCCTGCGCTCAGTATCTCGCGAAGTTTCCTGATCAAAGCAGCTCCTCAGCCAGCATCGACGCTGCTACAACTGTTTGGGTAACCACCCACGAAAGGCCTGCCGCAGCACTAAGCGGTGTACAAAATGCACCTCTCGACACCACACCTCGTTGCACGATGCCTCCAACAACACCGCCGCGTCATCGTCACTCTTGGAGTCAGCATCGACAAACGGATTTTCACCCGCAGCCGTGCATCACGTCGTTCCAATCCCGCTTGAGGTGCCGCTGCGTCATCTGATGCTTCTGGCTACCGCTCTCGTCGAAGTTATCTCCACCAACGGGGAAGGCATCAGGGCTCGCATCTTGCTAGACCAAGGATCCGAGGTCTCCTTTATCTCGGAATCCATGTGCCAACGGTTGCGCCTCCCACGACAACATGCCAGCTTGCCCATTTACGGCATCGGAACGGGTCATAATGTGACGACATGGAGCGTCTCCACATTCCTGATATCCTCGCTGACAGAGACGTACACCTGCAAGGTAAAAGCCTTCATTTTACCTGAACTCACGTATTATGCACCCACCGTAGCAAATCCACGCGCAAGCTGGTCGCACATCAAAGGGTTGAAGTTGGCCGATCCTTCCTACCTGGACTCGCAGCCGATCGACATCGTGATCGGCATCGATGTATATAGCTGCATTATTCGACCTGACATCAGGCGGGGGGACGACGACGCTCCGGTCGCCCAGCTCACCACGCTTGGTTGGATCATCTCGGGTCCTGCAGCCTCCGGATACACTCGTGCTGCGTCCGTCGGAGTTTCCAGCTTCCAATGCGGCGTCGACCGTGATCTCTACGAGCTGCTCCAGAAATTCTGGGTCCAGGAAGAGCCGAACAATCAGCACGAGGCGATGTTGACTGACTCCGAACGTCAATGTGAAGAACATTTTTCTACGGCTCATTCCCGGGATCAAACCGGGCGGTATATTCTGCGCTTGCCATTCGCAAAAAACTCGCGGTCGGCGGCGCTTCGAATATTCTTGCGCAGCGAAAAGGTATTCGCGTCGCGTCCTCAATTCCGGGAAAAATACATCGAGTTTCTCGACGAATATGAACGACTCGGCCACATGCGCACGGTATCCGATCGCGAGAATCGAACGAACACCGCGTCCTATGTCCTACCGCATCACGGAGTCCTCCGCGAGGTGGGTGGCTCGTCCAAAATACGCGTCGTATTCAACGGATCGCATCGCACGGCGTCCGGTGCATCTCTCAACGAGTGCTTGCATACAGGTCCGAAATTGCAGGTGGACTTAGCTAACGTTATCCTACGTTGGCGCAGATTTCGTTTCGCGTTCTCTGCAGATGTTGAGAAGATGTACCGGCAAATCCGCGTACATGAAGACGACCAGTTTTTTCAGCGAATCGTATGGCGTCCCGATCCTTCGTTACCGGTTCAGGAATACGCGCTAACCACAGTCACCTACGGCCTCGCGTGCGCCCCGTTCCTGGCGCTACGATGTATGCATCAGTTGGCCAGCGACGAGGGCGACAATTTTCCGCGCGCGAAAGATATTTTATTACAGGAAACATATGTCGACGACGTACTATCAGGCGCGAATTGCCTGCAAACAGCCCAGGAGAAAATTTATCAACTCCCGATATATCAGATTATCAACTCCAGATTTATCAACTCCTATCCTAGGAGCGGGTGGATTTACTCTGAAAAAATGGGTTGCCAACTGCGCCGAGTTGTCGACGCCCCGCATCGCGCTCTCGGTCTCGCGTGGAACACCGATTCCGATACATTCGCGTTCTCCTTTCAGGCACCCTCGACCGCGTACAGTTCTAAGCGAAGTGCTGTCGACCATCTCGCAACTCTTCGACCCGCTAGGATGGCTCGCGCCCGTCACCGTGCAAGGCGAACTGTTCATGCAGGAATTGTGGACTCAAAAAACGGGATGGGACGATGCTCTCCCGCCTGAGTTCACGCGTCGGTGGGAGCGGTTCTGCAGCAACTTGGCAAAGATTCGTCATCTGACTCTGAACCGATGGGTCGGACAACTCGACCCCGGTCGCGGCGTCGAGATCCATGGATTTGCCGATGCGTCCACGTGCGCGATGGGCATCGTCATTTACATCCGGGTCAGGGACGACGATACGTTCCGCGTAACTCTGTTCTCCGCGAAGTCCAGAGTCGCTCCCATCAAACCGATGACCATCCCGCGTCTGGAATTATCGGCCGCGCTCCTCCTCGCAAAGCAAGTCGCGCACATCCGCAAAGCGTTGGACCTCGAGCGAATACCAACGCATCTGTGGACAGATTCGGCCGTAGCGCTCGCGTGGATTCGCAGCCCTTCCTCCAAATGGAAGGATTTCGTTCGAAATCGCGTCGCTGACATCCATCTATTCGCACCACAAGCCTATTGGCGTCACGTTCCAGGGACATGCAACCCTGCTGATTTAGCGTTCCGCGGTGTCTCGCCACGATCATTGCTTGATTTCATTTGGTGGCGGGGGCCTCCGTGGCTGTGAGATTTCTCTCCGGCATGGCCCGCGGAAAGCCCGACGCCTGCAGCACTCCCTCCTTGATGCAGATCAGAAACACCCGGTAAACTTGCCGCGAACCTCTGCATTCACTTCTCTCGTCCCAAGCCCACTTGCGGAGTTTGCACGCCGGCCCAGAGCTTACACTCTCGACGTTAAGGCAATCGTATTGGATTGTTGGCGGCCGACAGCCGGTACGAGCCTTTATCCATCGCTGCATAACGTGCGCTCGTCATAGAACTCAGCAGTGTACTCAGATCATGGTGCAGCTCCCGTCGCGTCAAATCACCCGCGCATGCGTTTCTTAACTCCGGAGTAGACTACGCAGGCCCCTTTCAATGGAAAACGACACGAGGCCGCAGTGACAAGGCCTTCAAAGGGTACCTCGCGTTATTCGTGTGCATGGCCACCGGTGAAGTTCACCTCGAGTTTACTCGGCAGACGCATTCATAGCAGCCTATAACGTTTCACGGGACGCCGCGGAATCTGCAGTACACTGTCGAGCGATTGCGGCACGAATTTCGTCGGTGCGGACGGCGAGCTGCGTCGTATGTTTAAACGCGCTTCGCAGGAATCACACGCGATCGCAAGCAGTCTCGCCAACCTCGGAACATAGTGGAGATTCAATCCGCCCTCCGCTCCACACTTAGGTGGCAAGTGGGAAGCCGCAGTAAAATCCACAAAATGGCACATGCGCCGCGTCATCGGAGGATCCCCACTCACGTTCGAAGAATATGCGACACTGTCTGCACAAATCGAAGCCTCGTTGAACTCGCGGCCGATCTATCCACTGTCCGATGATCCGTCCGATCTTTCCGCACTCATACCGGGACACTTCCTGATCGGCGATGCACTGAACGTAATTCCTGAACCGAACCTCGCGGACACCTGTCGCTTCCGGTTATCACGATGGCAACTCCTGCGTCAAATTCATGACCACTTCTGGTCGCATTGGTCACGGGAATATTTACAGCAGTTCCATTCTGCGTCGAAGTGGCAAACGAAGTCGCAACCCTTCCGAATAGGAGATCTTGTGCTCGTATAGAGAGGAACGGATGCCACCAGCCAAATGGCCCCTCGCACGCGTGACGAATCTCCATCCGGGCAAAGACAATATTACGCGCGTTGTCACTGTGCGGACCGCAACTAACCTACTGAAAAGGCCGATCGTAAAATTGTGTCGACTACCGGTTGAGACGAACCAACCCGCATCATAACCGCCATAAATGCAGGTATACGGCCCCGCATCTATTGCTGAAACTGCGTCTCGGCAAGGGGGGGAGAAATGTTCCGGCAAACCGCTAATTAATTAAATCGATCCGCCGTATCTTGCTCTCGTCACCTCGCGGATGACGTCACACCTTTTCGGTGCCCCCCATCATTACGGCTAACAATGCCGTGGTCGGTCGATCCCGGCTGATTGACTGACACTCTGTTAACGGCAACCGCTCATGTCTCGTGTTTACCGCTTTCTCCTGTCTTTCACCGCTGCTCGTCTAGCCGTTAGTCTTCGTCTTCGTACTCGTCCCATCATCGTTTCGTCAACCCGCGTTGGCGTCGCGTACCGACTGTTACTCTAAGTTAAAGTTAAGTATACCATGTGGTTTATTGTACAGTTACATTTATTAAATAGTACGAATACAGTTTTGAAGTGTTTTCCATGCTCGCTTAATAGACTTCCCATATCCTCGTTTCCGATCTACAACAAGTACATAACGCGACACAAAGTCACACACACACGATTCTTCTATAAACTCGGAACACAGTTCACCACTAACACAAAAACGAGATTTTTCGGTAAATCCCACTTCTGACTTGTAGGAAAATAATAATTTTAATTAGTTTTATAATCAAAATATTGATTATACGCAAAAATGTTTCAGATGAAAGTTGTTCAATACCGAGGGGACATCATGTGGTAGAACTTTTATTTTTCCCGGTGGATACACCAAGGTGAGATGAAGGTCAACTTTCTTTTTTAAAATGGAATGATACGTTTTTTTATCTACCGTCAAATAGTGCGTTTCAAGACGAATTCAACGACCTATGACTCAAGGTCATTCAAGGTCAAACTTGCAGAGAAATGGACAAAAGGTGTGATCGTTTTATTTGTATTTTAGTATGTGTCCAAAATGATTACCTCTTACTTCAATGCACTTAACAATTCTTTGTTTAAATGATCCTCTAACTTTGCTCAACATTTCAACATTTATCTTAGCACATGCTTCGCGTATTCTGACTTTCATGTTTTCACGCGTTGTAGACTTAGTGGACATTACGCAGTTTTTAATGTGATCCCATAGAAAGTAGTCGATGGGTGTTAAATCCGGCGAACGGGGCGGCCAGGCTACAGGACCTCCTCGACCTATCCACTTGTCTGCAAAGATTTCATTCATTGCTGTTCGAGAGCATAGTGCATAGTGCGGAGGCGCCCTGTCATATTGCATCCACATAACGCGCTTTGTATTTAAAGGTACTTCTTCACATAATTGGGGTAGTACATTGTGTAGGAAGTTAACATAAACTTGCCCAGTTAAACATCCTTCGAAAAAGTGCAGCCCAATGACAACATTGTCGATAATGCCGCACCAAACGTTCAGGGTCCATGGATTTTGAAACGTTGTTCTCATCCAATGCAGATTTTGGGCTGCCCAGTAGTGCATGATATGCCTGTTTATATTGCCAGTATTGCCTGTAAATGTTGCTTCATCAGAAAATAGAACGTTAGGTAAAAACGAAACATCTTCAACTATCTTCTGATGAACCCAATTGCAAAAGTTCAATCGTTCGACGAAATCGTCTCCGTACAAATCCTGATGTAATGTTATGTGGTACGGATGGAACTTATAAGAATGTAAAATGCTCAATACAGTTCTATGACTAATTCCACGTTCTCTTGCAATTTGTCTACTGCTTGCATGAGGATCCACGTTAACTCGTGCCAATACATTTGTAGCGACGTTATTGTTAGCTACAGTTCGAGGTCGATTTCTTTTCACTTGCACAGAACCTGAACGGAGAAAACGCTGTTCTAGTCTTTCAAATGCCATATGCGATTTTGATGGTCGATCTAGGTAGCGTTGTGCATACAAATTATCAGGCACTCTGTAATTTTTCCTGCATTCTCCTAGTACCATAAACCACTTCACCACTTATTTAAGTACTATCGTTCAGCGAAGGATATCTTATCACGAATGGTAATGAAAGTAAACTGACTATCTTGCAGAAGAGCACAGTAATACGTAAATACGTTTGTTTTCATTTCATTGATAATGACTTTGATGTTGATCCTGAGTAATGCTGACATTGACACATGTTATGTTTTGGTGTGAATGTTCGAAGGCACGAACTAAAGTACAAATAAAACGATCACACCTTTTGTCCATTTCCCTGCAAGTTTGATCTTGAATGACCTTGAGTCATAGGTCGTCGAATTCGTCTTGAAACTATTTGATGGTGGATAAAAAAACGTATCATTCCATTTTAAAAAAGAAAGTTGACCTACACCTCACCTTGGAGTGTGCACCGGAAAAAATAAAAGTTCCACCACATGATGTCCCCCTCGATATCGAACAACTTTCATCTGAAACATTTTTGCATATAATCAATATTTTCGGAGATTTTCGACTGTAACGCTTTATAATTTCCACCCTGTATATAGTATACGTTATATAAGGGATGATTGGTGTGGGCGTTCGAATGAAAACAACTATTGACGGTGAAGCCGTCCACCAGGAATACGATTTATTAAAGAAGTCAACGAAATAACGAAACACTCCGAGCGTCACTGGAAGAATGAACGCTCAGGTAATCTCTAGTCCTAAGGACCCCTTGTTGCCAGCGTTGTCGCTACCTGCACCCCATAGGTGCTCTCGGTTTTTTTTACCTGGATAGGTACGCGCTGTCGAGCCACACGCTGCTCACACTCGACGTTCCGTTATTCGATATATATATATATATATATATATAT
>CM052258.1:47476-60601 GCA_028455795.1 Lasioglossum marginatum | reverse complement strand
TATATATTGTTGTAAGAAATATCGAATAACGGAACGTCGAGTATATATAAACATATATATGTTTATATAATATAAATATGTTTATATATAAACATATATATGTTTATATATATATATACATGCGTGGAATGAACGTATACACATGCACGGATTTACTTATTCGCGCTGGATTCAAATCCAACGAAGTAGGCCGAGATTTTTTACACAAATTAGTTAAATATTACACCATGCCAAAATGATCAATGCCAGACAGAAGCTTCTTAACACATTTAAGATTTGCTTCCAAAAATAAAAAATGAGCAGAAAACAGAGATTTCTGATTAGCCCATATTACTTAACGTTTAAAAACTTAAAAAAAATTTTTTGCCAAATAGGGTAACTGCACCAATGAATAAACGGGCACTAGTAAATGAACGCTTTTGTATATTTCAACAAATTTTAAGCCGCACGGCATACTAGCGATAATGACTCTTGGAATATATGACTCTTTTTCGTAGCTGTATTCCTATTGGTTTATATTGGTCACGTGACCATTAGTTTCTAAGATGGCCTATTTTCACCAAGTGCGTTGAGTGTGTGCAACAGAGTTAAAACTAGTAAGGTATGTATACACGACCTTTTCTTTTACACATGAGTTTTTATACTTTTCTTTTACACATGAGATAAAAGTTATTAACAATATAGATGTACGAGGGTTTAAATATTGAATATAAATCACAAAAATAGCTATAAAATGAATATTTCGTTAAAAATTCGTTGTGTCTATTCACTGGTCCACGATATTACTCATAGCCCAGTAAATGAACAGAGTGTTCATTCACTGGGTTTTATGGCAGTACCGTACATATTATTCAAGAGTACACTAAAATTGTGTAGAATTGTTCACTGGAACCAGATTTAATCTCAGAATACGTATTTGATGCATCTTTCCAGTTCTAAAGAAAGTGATTCTGAAAAATCTGATCCAGACTTCCACTTTCACTTTCGAATCGATAAATAAATCGTATGTTTATTTCACACAGATGCCTTGAAATTTTTCCACACTCACGATCACTGTTCACATTTGTCAACACATAGTTATACACTAATAACAATTGCCATTTCCCTTGTAATGCAGCACAAATCACGACAATCAGGTAATGCGATCACTAGACTGCGGATTTCATGCATTTGTAGCAAAAATGAGTAGGTGCAAACGAAGCGGTGCCCAAAAAGATTAAAAATTTTATATTTACATAAACAATTAAAAACATTTAAAAGGTTTTTTAACAAATCAACGAATATTCAGATAATAGTTTAATAAAATTATTTACTGACGATTACTGTATGAATATGATGCGGCAATATTGCATTTTTAAAGCTGACAACGCTGTACAATCTAGCGTCCTCAGAGACACACCTTTCGTGTTGTAACGTCATGTAGTTCATTAGCTGACCGTTCCATTTCGATAGAGTCCGCTGTCGTACTAGGGCATTTTCTACAGAATCGGTAATTCAAAACTATGGCGTGAAAAATGAATTGTATGCACAGTGTGTACGGATCTTAAGTCTGTGCATCGATGCAAGCTACTCGCATCGAAGCGAGCTACTCGCATCGACGTCATCGGCTCGCATCGGTGCAAGTACTTGCATCGATTTAAACAATCGTTTTTAATTTTTTTCAGAATTTTTTATATAGTACATCGTACTTAAAAAAGATAAAAATCAATTTTTTCGATATTTCTTTACCTTTTGTAGGTGTATTATGTAATTTTTTTTATTACGCACTTGGCGCATACATTGCAACTAGTTTCCACTATCTAGCAATTTGGTTTGAATAATTCTCACTTAAATCTAAGTCTAAAGTCTTAAATCTAGGTAAGTCTTAGCGGTTAATGGATGTACTCCCAATGGCACGCTCCATATATGTTTTAGACACTTCTTAAACATGTTTTAATTGTCCTGAATTCACTTAACTTAACTTACACTAGTTCAAAAGGTTTTATCCTTTTTAATCTACGAATAAGTCCGCTGTTGTCGAGTAACTGTAGCACTTCGACATTCTCGTGTTTATATAGTCTAGTTTCGTGTTTTTTCGCGAACTGTTTAATTTCCTCACTGACCGTACGCACTTTTAAGTCCTTGTGGATGTCGTTATTTCTGATGTACCATGGAGCGTTGACAATGCTACGAAGTACTTTGTACCGGAAGGTTTGTATAATTTTTACATTGGATTTCTTTGTGCATCCCCACAGTTCCACTTTGTAGGTCCAAACTGGTTTTAGAATTTGTTTATACAACGATAACTTATTGTGCAGAGACAGCTCGGAATGTCGCCCAAGCAACCACCACATTTTCTTGAATCTAATGCAAAGTTCTTCGCGTTTTTTTTTTATATGTTCTTTCCACTTTAACTTGACATCTAATGTCATGCCCAGGTATTTTGCTGTGTTCGCATGAGGGATTATTTGATGATTAATTATCACTGGCAAATAATCTATTCTTTTATTGGTGAAGTTTATACATGTGTAGACTTAGTTTCATTTAATTTAATTCGCCATTTGTTAGTCCAATTGGTGACGTTGTTGACCGCTGCTTGTAGTTTGTTTGTAGCGGTTTCGATTTCATTGCTTGTTGCTAGTAATGCAGTATCATCAGCAAATGTAGCTGTTATTACTCCATCACATTTGGGGTCGCTGGTATAGAGCAGGTACAATATTGGTCCAAGGACGCTCCCTTGCGGTACACCTGCGGCAATATCTCTTAGTTCTGAATATTCTTCACCGCATCTCACTCTGAATTGGCGGGCAGATATATGATATAAGAATTTAACTCATCTTCTTAGGCAGATTCTTAGCTAGCTTATATTCGAGGCCCTCGTGCCATACTTTGTCAAAAGCTTGGGCCACATCCAAAAATATTGCTGCACATATTTCTTTTTCTTCCAAAGTTCTTCCAATTACATTAGTGATGCGATGCACTTAATCGATGGTCGAGTGCTGATTTCGAAATCCAAATTGGTGAGTTGGGATAAGTTGCTTTTCCTCAATAATTGGTTTGAGGCGTTTTAAAAGCAGCTTCTCAAACAGTTTGGATATAATTGATAATAATGAAATTGGTTAATACGATGTTTTCTCGTTGGGCGCTTTGGGGATCATAATAACTTCTGCAACCTTCCACTGCATCGGCACGTATTGTAATCGCAGCGCTGCATTGAATAGGTGTGTCAGTTTCAGTATGCCCTTTTTTGGCAGTTCCTTGAGTACCAGGCCACTTATTAGGTCATAGCCTGGTGCCTTTTTGGCACTAAGGTTCTTTTGGATCTCTTTAGCAATTTCGTTCGGAGTCATAGAGGCAGGGTGTGGTTGGAAGGTATTTGCTAAGTGCTCAGCAAATAATTCTGCCTTTTCGCTGTCTTTCCTAGCCCATCCACCATTTTCTTTACGAATAGGCAGATTTTGGTTTTGTGGCCGTTTTAGTATCTTGGTCGCCTTCCAGAGGGAGTAATCTTTCAGAGAATGTTTCATCTTTGACAGCTTGGATCTCCTGTTTAAGTTGTAGGTTTAGTCTGGTTTAGTCTTTTAGTTTAGTTTAGTTTGGTTTGTTGTCATATTTTTCGAACTTTGCGTTTCGTTGAGACAAGCTCTCTGATTTCTCTTGGGTAATTTATCCCTGGTGTTTTATTTTTTGGGATTGGGGTATTGTTCCATGCCGCGTGTTGTAAGTTAAGTGGAACGTTTAATTTGATACTTTCTTTCAGTTCTGCTCTAAATCCAACCCAATCTGTCGGTTTGTTCGTTAATGACGGTAAATGTGATTTGTTAATGATTGCCACGCTTATCGTCAAGATAATCGGAGAGTGGTCTGATAACAGATCATAATTGTCTTCATGCTGATGTAGTTGAGTGATATAGTTTTCAGTATGAAGAAGTCAATTAGATCTGGTATTTTATTGCTGTCTGATGGCCAATACGTTGGCTTGCCAGTAGAATGGCATATACATTTGGCTTGCTTGATTGCTTCGTACAGCTGCTTACCTTTGGTGGTAAATGTATGTTTGGCAGTAAAGTCGCCTCCAATTATGAAATGGTCTCCTAATGTTTGGAAGAGTCTGAGATAATCCTCTTTTCCAGGAGAGCAATATATTGCAACAACTGTATAATCTTCAGATTTTGTGCGGATTTTTATAGCTGTTGCTTGTATCTCGCATGTTTGATATTGTTGCGGATTAAAGATTGCCTAGTAAGATTAAAGAGGTGAGTGGAGTGGATGCAACCCACTTCGTTAAATGCCGATCGGGAACGGAATTAAACACGTGCACGTAGGAAACGTGAGGTTGTATGAATAACCAGAGAAAAAAGAGAACACTGTTCACGTAACGAATTTATTTTAACGTCGTTAGCTTAGTATTCCCTAATAGTTCGTCTGATAACAGAATATTACTATGACTAGCTCGAAAGCGCGGATTCCACGACGCAATGGTATTTACCGAGAACGAGTAGAGAAGCGCGTCGCGCGAACACGTGTTGCGTGATGGCGAGTACAATCGAGAAGAAGGAAACGATTACGCGCAAAACGGAAACCTCCTCGCGGCAAGAAAGTAAGAGAAAGTGGGGAGCGGATGATGGTGCGCGATACCACGCGCGAACTCATTACATCTGCCAATTATCGACAATTGGTTTGAATACGGTTTGTCACGTATAGATAGCGTAACACGCGTCAATACGCCGCGCGGCTCAGTCTGTTCGTGCCGTGGCACGGAGAACATCATCCACCTTTCCACCGGAATTCTTTCAGAATCCTGAACATATAGTCCTTCGAGCCGGATTTTTCAATCAAAAGGTGGATGGTGTAATATAACTTGTACCCTTTAATTTTCAGAAAGTTTTCTCTAGTAAAGTGTGTTTCCGAAATTAGACAGACGTCTATTTTTTGATCCCAGAGGAATAGTTCTAACTCATGGGCATGCTGGAGGAACCCATTTGCATTCCAGGCTGCTATTCTAATAGGTGCCATTTTTATTTCTTACCCTTGGCCGCTGCCTTATTGCTGGTTTCAAGTTTTTCAACTCTGCTTAAAACAGTTTTGATAGACTCTTCTTGTTTGTTGATTTTACCTAGAATTGTTTGCAACGTATTATTTATTGCATCTAGTTTTGTTTCTTCTGTCGAGCTTTGTTGCAGCTTGTTTTTTACCATTTGTGCATAGCTGCTCTCTCCTGTCGCGTTACTTTGCTTTGCTGGTGTAGTGTATTGAACACTTACATAGTATGTGTGTAAGTGTTTGCGTGACTATGTGTGTAGTTTATGTGTGTAAACACGAGTGAGCTGGACGCGAGAGTGCGGTATGCGCGGAATCCGGCAGTTCGCTCGAGCCCCTCTCGCGAGTCAGAGCCTGGCTATCATCACTGTATACAGGGTGAATTCGATAAAGCAGGACAC
This sequence comes from Lasioglossum marginatum, assembly GCA_028455795.1. NCBI lineage: Eukaryota > Metazoa > Arthropoda > Insecta > Hymenoptera > Halictidae > Lasioglossum > Lasioglossum marginatum. Next base: position 55,181 of record CM052258.1, on the reverse strand, counting down.
CTAAATATCTCCGTTACTTTTCGTTGTACAAAAAAAACTTCGTAGGACAAAGTTACACTGTTTGAAGGGCCACATATAACGGTGTAAGGGAAAAAAAAATTTCAAGGTCATTTTTATGAGATTTCAAGATTATCGATGTTTTTTTAAATGGAATGATATATTTTCGTTAACGTAATGTTGTAGCTGACAAAATAACGAATTCATCCATGTAACACAATATGACCTTCAAATGACCTTCAACCCAGAAAAATGATATAAATAAAATTCAACCTGTAAGATTCATTTGATGTATTTCTGTTACGCCAAATGTTCAAAAATATTCCCTTCGTAACGACGAGTCGTCGACGGAATCGGCAGAAGGAGATCCGGTGTCGAACCGCCTCCAATTCTCCGAAGAAACCACTCGGGGGAGAATTGACGTACGGCGAGTCGCCTGCATCAAGTACTCCATTGCACCCGGCCTAGGTAGGGCGATCACGGCAAACGCCACGATCGAACTCCCTCCCGAACCTGATCCTGCACCACCACGGACACGCATCGTCCACCAGAGCTCCGCACGCCGCGTCGGCGAGCACCGTATCCCCGAACGCCGCGTCGGCGAGCACCGTATCCTTGAACGCCGCGTCGGCGAGCACCGGATCCTCGAATGCCGCAAACACCGCGTCCGCGAAGCACAACCCCGCGAGCACCGTATCCTCGAGCGCCGCGTCGGCGAGCACCGTGTCCTCGAGCGCCGCGTCGGCGAACACCGTATCCGCGAAGCACCGCGAACCCGGAACACCGTATCCGCGAAGCGCCGCGAAGCGCCGCGAACCCCGAGCACCGCACCCGTGTTGACCGGTTGCAAAGGCAGCGAGCATGACCCGGACATCACTTTTACGAGTCGTTATTCACCCTCACACCGAACTACCCCGTTCCTGCACCGAATAAACTCCTCGTTTTCGAACCCTGGTCCGACGAGTACATTCGGCACCGAGAAGTACCGTCGCATCGAGAAACAGCGCACCGACGAACCGGACCCGTTATAATAATAATACGTAGTAACTTTGTAAATACCGCACGGAGCTCGAACGCACATTAAGCTCCTTCGGTGCGAAGCGTGTCAGCGGAGTGGGGATGAGTCAGAGTGGGAACTGAGTGGAGTGACTACCGATCATCGCGCGGAGAGGTGTAACGGTTAAATTTTTAATAGTTTATATCTCCTAAACGCATAGGCTTTTAAAAATTTTTTTTAAATATTGCATTGTCATCCAGTTCTGGATTTAAAATCAATTGCAAAATTTGTCTCCCAACAGACAGACAGACAAGAAAGCGAGCTAATAAAAACATGGTAAAAAATTAAAATTTGCGGGATGCTCACTCAATTTAAATAAATGTCCATTCCCAAAGTCGCGTGTAGATTATTTGGGCTTTGAAGTGAGCGTGGGAAAAATCAAACCAAATCCGGGGAAAATGGAAGCGTTAACGGAATCTTCTTCTCCCTCAACTGTGATTCAGCTTATCACTTCTCCACTATACAAATTGACTACGGGAAGGAAAAATAGGAAGGAAACCGCAACATGAAAAGATCCGACAGGAAAATATGGGAAAACTCAGCGGCAGAAATAACGTAAAGGAATATGTGTCTGTATTCTTCGACGCGTTTACCAAATTTGTAGTTTTACGACATACAATCAGTATAGACGCGGCTCGTGCCACTGCAGCACTAAATCACTGTGTAAATTTGTTTGGAGTTCCGTCCAGAATTATTGCCGATTAGGGCAGATGTTTCACAAGCTGTAACTTTCGTGATTTCTGCAAGACCCAAAATATTGACCTGCACCTAATCGCTACGGGTACGTGTCGTGCCAATGGTCAGATAGATAGAACGATGAGTACGCTTAAAAATATGCTAACAGCGGTAGAACTAAATAATTGCAAGTCCTGGCAAAAGTCTCTTGAAAGTGTTCAATTAGCATTGAATTGTACAGCAAATCGTACTAAGCACAGCCCCTTAGAATTGCTTATAGGCAAAGTTGTCAGACCAATGTCTTTGTCAGTCGTTAATAATGAGGATGAAGAATTCGACCTTTCGGATATCAGAGAACAAGCGACTCAAGCGATCGATCGAAACGCCGCGAAAAACTAAACGCGATTCAATTGTAGTAAAGCAAAAATTATTAGATTTTTGGTCGGAAACCACGTTCTTATAGAGAATCACGAACGGAATCAAACGAAATTGGATGATAAATTCCGCGGTTCGTATAAGATAATAGAAGTTTTGCCTAATGACAGATACCGTCTGAAGTCTGTAAATAGCAATAGGGTACTTAAATATGCCCATGAGCGATTGAGATTGATGCCTGATAATTCTGTAGAGCTTGATGTATGTAGTAATTGTAGAGATACGGAATTAACAGAATGTGCCAGTGTCGGCGATGACAACAATGAGGAAAGAAACATGTGAAAATTCATGCGTCGTGCTTATTAGTCGTAAGCCATTATTCCCAAACCCAGTTTAGCTGGTAAAGGAGGCGGGGCGATGTAACGGCAGGCGATGAATGTATTGGGTCATGTTGATGACTGTGTAATGAGTAATCACATGGTTGATCAAGAGTCACGTGGTGACTGTGAGATGTGAGACCACATGGTTGGTCAAGAGTCATATGATTTGACTGTGTGATGTGTGACCACGTAGTTGATCGGTTGCCACATGGGTTGGCTTTATTTTGTTGTGTCCAGTGGTGGACTAAGTTTTTGGTATTGTTGTCTTGAGCTCACTGTGTGTCAGAATCGCTTGGCTGAACTGTCTATTTCGTGATATCGAATTATTTCATTGAAAATTGGTTAAGACTGTTCACGTGACATTGACCACACATGGATAGTGCTTCAGCACAGAGTATATGGCAATCAGAGCTCAATCGATATTTTGTCAGAATGAACGAATGGGAAACATAGGTGATATTTCTTTTGCAGACGACATATAAAGTCATTGTAACTACACACGAGGACGTATGACAGTCAGGAAGGCCGTGTCGGGACGCGACAGCAGCGACGTAACCCGTTGGCAATAACGCGTAACGCTTATCTATTGTACAAGACAATTATTTTGTCTTTTGGAATTACACGTCTGCGTAGGATTAAGTTTAATTCTAAAGTAACAATTTAGATATTTAGTTTATGCGTTTCTCGTCGAACAGCTGAAAGCCAGATGCGTGGTCGTGTCTTAGGAATTTCCCAGTGAAAGAGCAATAAATCGTTTCCCATTACCTGCATCCCTTTACGTGCCGACGCAAGGAGAGATGCGAAATGAGGCCCCCCGAAGGGATGGGCTGGGGCCTTGTTGAACGTGACCACGAGCGGCAGAACTGTTTCGGCTACGCTGCAGTATTTTTGGAAAGCTATCTTGCAGTTTGAGTTTTTTTTGGAAAGCTATCGTCGTGAGCAGAAACGGAAACGGGCAGACGAGAGATTGTGTAAGAGGTTCTGCCAGGCTCGTGGGCTCGTTGACGTGTCTCGCCGTTGCGTTATGGGATCGCGGACTAGGGTGGTCGGCAGCGGTCATTGTTTCCTTGTTCTTTGATTTTCGTGGGAAAAATGAGTGAATCGGCGAAGAACGTCTCCGGTCAAACTCCGACGGACTCAATGGAGGATTTTTCCGATCGGTCTCCGACATAAATATATAGGGTATTTCGTTTATCTTTGAACGGAAATATCTCATGACGCACTGAAGTTACAAAAAAAATTTATTTACGAAGTATGAAGGGTACAATCATATGGTGTCATTTTTTTCGGGACTATCACCGTGGGGAGGGGGGAGAGATTCAACCCTTCAAAATCTCTTACCTGTCGCGATTAAATTGGGCTATTTCAATGCCGTAGATTAGATCTACAGAAAGACTGACACTTTTTCTACTACGGCACATCCGAATTCCAAAAACTCCAATGGTCGAAGTTATCATTCGACAATATGTGGATAGACATCTGCAAACAAGAAAACGCTGAACAAGTTCTTCGTTTCGCGAACTTCGTTTACTGTGCAGCACTATCAAATGATATAACGGAATAAAATAGGTATCGACCTATTGAATTCCATGTGTGGTGCGCGCATCCCTCAAAGCTAGTCTAGTCGCACCATGTCTATCGATGATAGGCATTTATCTCGAATGTCTTCAAGGAATTGACTTTGCATGCGTTTACGAACTTGTATGTAGGTCAAAATATTTCTTATTTTGGCGGGTACGCTATTTCGTTAAACAACCATAGATTTGCTTAAGAATTAACCTCATCGGTGAATAAAGATAAGTATATGTTAATATTAATATTGTGTCCTATAATATTGCAATTAAAATTATGACTTTAATTATGTTTATTTCTTTTTCGAATATAGGAACGCGGGGAACCAGCTGTAGCGGAATTTTCGAGTAATTCAAAACAACGACCAAAAGCATAAATGATAATTTAGAATAAAAGATAAGTTTGTGGTTACATTAATATTTTATTCTGTACTTTGCAATCTTAACTTTAACTGTGATTCTTTTTTTTAATTACAGAAAGTGGCAAAAGTCGACAGCGCGAATTGCATCAATTCTTTAAGTTGAAAATAAATGTAGACAATTAAAAAATGTTATTGGTTAAACTTTTCATTAAAACCCGCAATAAGTACTTACTGAAAAAAAATTATTAGGTGCGGGATTCGATTTAGGGCCAGAAGATTCCCAGCCGGATAGTTGTCTTTTTTTAACGACTATGCAATCTCTAAAAAATTCTAAAAAGTTAAGAACAATTGTTTCAATAATATCTAAGAACAGAATTTTTATAAAACTGGTGTTTAAAACTTCAATACAAAATATGCATTTTCTTCGAATGTTTGGAGATTTTCAATTTTTTAAAACATGTTTCCATAATCCGAAAAACTTGAAGAAAATACACATTAATAATCAAGATGAGACACAACTAACGTAATAATACAAATGTGGTCAACTGAAGAATTTAATATGAAATCGGCAATTTTATGTTTTCCGATTTGTTTAAAAATCGATTTTGCAACCAAAAATTTTGAAAAAAATCTCGGTCGTGTATGCTATTAGGAAGAATATTCATGAATTTTTTCGTAATTTTCTGTTGAACATGATGGGATTAAAACTCAATTTGGATGGGCATTTTTTACCATCTTATCCGGCTATACCTTAAGAATCCATGAAAAAAGACATTTAAAAAATACAAAATATATTTCTGTTTACATCATTAAACCGGATTTTTCAAAAAAGATCCAAATTTCTTTTTGATATCTTTTTTAGATCAAAAGTTATAGAAAAATGTTCGCCGCGCTGCGCCATGCCGGGATTCAAATGCGCGCTGTCTCCAGATTTCGACTTTCCGACTCATGCGTTCGAAACTTCGGAAACGTGAAAATTGGAGGAACGCGTCGACATCGATCAGTCGAGCAGGTAGTTCATACGGACAGAGTCGAGAGGTACGCTTGTGTGTAGCGCGTTCGCAGTCGAACAGGCACCAACACGGGCAGCGCGGTCGACAATACATGAGGGCGTCAGAGAAGGGGAAACCAGCGGCTCAGAGGAGCGGTCCATGGCCCACGAATATCCCAACACTGATTCCGTATTCCTTGAGAATGCCTCCGATCGAGCTGACCATGCCTATCGCAGGCACACGTACACGCCGCCCGAGCGGTGTGTATGCGCAACACACTCTCACTCGAGCACACCGACGCTGCTGCATAGCCTCTCCAACGGGAAAGATGAATACATATTGCAAAACCATTGCTCGGAGACGTACAAGTAGGACTTTTCAGGCAAATAGCACCCTAGATTGATCTTTCATCTAGCGATTTTGACTACTGAAAAATCTCATATTTGCGTTATCGAGAAATCAGAAGGGAAATCCCGGACCCTTGCGATACTCGTAGGCGTAGGCACACGTACTCGTCGCCCGAGCGGTGTGTATGCGCCACACAGTCTCACTCGAGCACGCCGACGCTTCAGCATCGTCAGCCAAATTATGACGTCACGCTTGCTTACGAAGCCTAACTTACCGACAACATATTTTCTGCTTCCTCTGCTTTACCGATACAGTGATTGCTGACGACAATGAATGATCGGAAACAGGCATCAGCGCTCGTAGTGAAAAATGTCGGAACTGTATTTTAGGTATTTTTACATAAACCTCACTTGTGGGTCGGTTTTCAGTCGAATTCCACTCACAGTTCTTTTAATACGCAAGTAAACAACATAATAAACGTTGCATTGACAACCTATATGGCCACTATAGGGTGCGAGTTGCCCACTTTTTCCATAAGAGCCCTAAATCTCTTGATATTTATGAAAATATGTTACCCGTTAGCTACAACACTGCCAAATAATAACAATTACGACTCGTAAACGTAAAAGTAGGACTTTTGAGGCAATTGGCATTGTAGATTGATCTTTCATCTAGCGATTTTGGCTACTAAGAAACCTCGTCTTTGCATTATTAAGATATCAGAAGCGGAATCCCGGACCCTTGCAATCCTCGTGTACGTATACGTGGATCTAGCGGTGTGTGAGTGTATCACCACACTCTCGCTCACTCGGAGACTCTGCCCTTAATTATTAGGTTTAGGACATATAGAGATCAACACTTTTATACTCAGAATTTGATACTCTATCGATCTATGGTATAAACAATAGCACATTCCATTTAAAAAAATGAAAGTCACCGTCATATCTAACAAAATGGTATAAACACAAAAAAATTACATACGCCATTGTGTGACGTATAAAAAACAGTACTACTTTTTTCTAATATTTACAATTATAAGAAAAACGCGAACACCCTGTATATGTATTATGACATCGTCCGTCACCAGATTCCCTCCTTGCTTTTGCAATACGAATATTCCTAAATTAATAGTAATATCTGAGAGAACGTCTTCCATCAATACGTCATCACTTTGAAATGTAAATTCCGTCAAGCCCCAACGATTTTGGAAATAACAGTTTCAAGGCCGCTCATTCAAGCGTGCGATCCCATTGTCTTCCCCCGAAGGATCCACCGCGCGACAACCTCCACCAAGATCTAGATCGAAGAGGGAAGCGATCAGACGAACAGTTTCAATCGAGATCTCACCGAGTAACCACCGACTCTTCAACAGTTTCAATCGAGATCTCATCGAGTAAGCACCGACTCTTCAACAGTTTCAATCGAGATCTCATCCAGTTTCGATCGACGCCTCGAGCAATTTTCAATCAAGATTTCACCGAATACCATCGACTCCTCGAGCAAAAGACATCTTTTCTCCAACGATCTACCCAACGAGAGATATCAAGTTCAATCACGGACGGAGCATCCATCGATTCAACGAAACCTCACCATTCCGAAGTCATTACCACCGTTCTCGATGACGAAACAGAATCGGACACTATAAATCATTTATACAGGGTGTCCCAAAACGATAGCGTTAGCCGGAAATGGGAGGTTCCTTAGGTCATTTGAAGCGACATTTTCCAAAGCAAAAATGGCGTCCGCGGCTTTGTTTAGGAGATATTAACGAAAAACACGGACCAATCAGAACGCGAACTAGACGCCCGCTGCCTGGCGAGCCGGCAGGCGAGCGTTGGCGGTATGCCGCGATATCGCAACAAACAAGAGTTTCTCGAGTATCTCCGATTTCGATGAGCTTTGGATATGTTGTTCAGAATCATGGTCTTGACAACATATCCAAAGCTCA
>CM052258.1:19805-46976 GCA_028455795.1 Lasioglossum marginatum | reverse complement strand
AAACGTGTGAATTTATTAAAAATAAAATAACAATGTGGGAGATAAGAGAAAAGGGAGAAAATAGCCAAAACCAAAGTAAATCGAGTGTGTTCAAAACTGAAAGGAGAAATCAAGAAAAAATATGCTTTAGATGTGGAAAACCGGGACATCTGAAAATTAATTGCAAGAACACGTGGTTTAGAGGGAATCCTGGAACAAGTGGCGCTAGTAGTGGGACATATTGACAAGGAGATGTCCATCAGGTCCAGAAGCAGCAGCAGCACGGCACGAGAGATCGCGACGGACGTGGCGGCAGCGGCGTTCAACGCAGTGTTCCGATTGAGGCCTCAATTTCTCGCGCATGCGCGGCCAAAACAGTAGCGTATCTACAATAACGCAGCAGAGCGGCCAGAGCCCTAGCGCCCCGAGGCAGTTATATTGGCGGGAGTGTATGAGTGTACCGGTGTTATTGGCGGGACGAGAGACGTGACACGGAACGAGGTAAGTATTGTTAATATTTTATTATACAATGGCAGTTAATAGTGGAGAAAGAGTTACAAAGATGATTCGTAAGTTTCGATCTGTGTGGTTAGACGAAGATATTTTTAAAGTATGGTTAGCTCCTTCTCCACTGGAAGATACAGCACATTGTATTGCATGTAAACAAGCTATCCCATGTTGCAAAAACACATTAGTTAGGCATTCGAAATCGGCCAAACATATACAGAATATTAGTTTATTGGATAACAAAGCCACCTGTAATAATAACAATAGTAATACTAGTTTTAATAGCACAACTTTATCCCACATAGATAAAGTGAAACGTGCAGAAATTAGATTATCTGCCTTTTTTGCAGAACATAACGTAGCTTTTAAAACCGCGGATCATTTAATTCCTTTAATTCAAGATATTTGCCAGGAACCCAAAATTGTGCAAGATCTTACACTTGCTCGAGATAAGTATGCCAATATTGTTAAGCATGTAATTGCCAAGCGCGAAGTCAAGCAACTTGTCGAACATTTAAAAACCCGTAGATTTTCAATTTTAATAGACGAAACAACCGATATAACAAACTTCAAATTACTGTGTATTAGTACAATTCATATCACCTATAAATAATAAAGTAAGCACACAGTTATTAGATATTATTCATTTAAACGGTGATGATTGTTCCGCGATTAGTTTATTTCAAAGTTTTAAAAATCTTTTAGATAGGAAAGAAATTCCTATAAAAAATATTGTCGGAATTGCATGCGATAATGTATCAGTTATGGTTGGCTGTAATAATTCATTTATGACTCACTTACAAGTCGAAGTACCGCATTTAGTTTCCGAAGATGAATTGCCTCCGGAGTGCGAAAATTTAATTAGAGGAGTTGCCACTTATACTTCGGGCAGTGCTAAGAGGAATGCAATTTTGGTTGAATTTCAAAATTTTTTCGGGGTATAGCAACGCAAAATTTTAAAATTATCAACCACCAGGTGGCTTTGTTTACAAAAATGTATCGTTAGATTATTGGAAAATTGGGACGTGTTAAGAAATTATTTCATATTAGCTGTAGTTGAAGACAAAGCAAAATCTGCCGAATTATTATTAGAGTCATTGAATGACACGTCCATTAAAGCGTATATATGTTTTTTGAAATATTCGTTAAATTTTTTCAACCGTTTTAATGCTCTATTTCAGTCAAGACAAATTTTATTGCATAAGTTATTCGAAACTAGCCTTCAGCTAATTCAACAAATAGGGAAAAATTTTATTAAACCTCAATTTTTGAAAGATGTCACTACATTAGATTTAAATAAGGCAGAAATTTTTTTAGAATTAAAAGACGTACATGTGAGACGGAATGCAAAACAATTTTAGAGTCATTAGAGTTGGAATGTGCCCAACAAATTCGGTCCAAATGTTTTAACTTTTATATTACTGCAGTTCGAGAGATGCTTGCACGTCTGCCTTTGAAAGATTCACTTTTTAAAGATTCGTTGTTTTTGGATCCATTAGTAGCATTATACGATAAAGGCAGAGAAAAAATTCAAGATTTATCTGGCATCGCCAAACGCATAAACATGTTAGATATTACACAATTAACTTTTGAATGGGAAATTCTACCATCATGTTTTGATGAAGAATGTAAAGAAAAGTTAGCTTTATTAGAAATAGACGATATGTGGTACAACATTTTAAAATTAAAAAATTTCGATGGGGAAGACATGTTTCCGAATTTAAAATTATTAATTGAAATAGTTCTGTCTTTTCCCCACTCAAATGCTGAGGCCGAACGCATTTTTTCAATTGTGACAGATGTAAAACTTAAAAAAAGGAACAAATTAAAAATAGATTCATTAGCTTCCGTTTGCGTAGTTCGGCCCAGTTTTCAATCTAAAAATGTTAATTGTACTAATTTTGAAGTAGATTCGCATCATCTCAAATTGCATAATCCGCAAAATTTGTACAAAAAAAAGCACGTGTGATAGCATTTAACCTAATGTGCAATATTTAGTAATATTTAATTTATTTTGTTTTTATTGCAGGAGCCGAATGTGCAGCATTTGTTTACTTTTATATATTTAATTTATTTTGTTTTTATAGCAGGAGCCGAATGTGCAATATTTAGTTTAGTTTTCTGTTACATACGGAGGCTTTGCCTACGTGACTGTTTGCTCCCTTCTTGGAACCACGTGTTCATGTATAGAGGAGGCCCGGCTCATAGGCTCAAATAAACAGCTTTCCCCTTATGGGAAAGTGCATGCAGCTGGAGACCCCAAGAACATCTTTCAGATTTTTCCATTACCCCCACTACCATTTTTCATAAACATTTTGGACTATATAAAGGGTAAACTATATAAAGTTTAAAGTAAATTAGGTAAACTATATAAAGTATAACTATATAAACTATATAAACTATATAAAGGCCAACTACTCCTCCACGGGCTTGGTTCTTCACTGAATACGGATCAGTACGCGTCTTGTGAGATATGGTTCTTATTCCCATTTGATCAAATTCTGTAAGGCGCTTCAACCGCGATTCTAAAGGCAAGTTGGCTAAATTACCCCCGCATTTCTCAATGCGTCAAAACCGAGAGCTCGGGAGCTAGGGTTTCACGATTACACTACACAAGTAACAAATGTAACCAGTCAAGTCTATTCTTGAATATATTGTACTTTTACCAGACATTTGAGATTCTTTAATCTCATCCTCCACATCCATTTAGAATTCCAGTGTCTAGCAATTGTCCCACCTTGATAAACCTTTACCGTTCGAGGTTTATCTATTATTTCTTTTAGAGAGTTACGAGAGCCGATCTTTCCTAATACCTTACCCTTACCGAAATCCTGTGACACCCGGTGGTGCAATAGACACCGGCTAGTTTACGATTTCCTATCTAGTGGCGACCCGGTGGTGAAACAGACACCGGCTAGTCCACGATGACCCTTTCCTATCGAGTGGCGACCCGGTGGTGAAACAGACACCGGCTAATCCACGACTACCCCGTTCTTCCTACCTAGTGGCGACCCGGTGATGAAACAGGCATCGGCTAGTCCACAACAACCTATCCTGTGACATCCGGTGAAACAGGCACCGGCTAGTTCACAACCTTCCATCTAGTGGCGACCCGGTGGTGCAATAGACATCGGCTAGTCCACGACTACCTCTCTCTTTTCCTATCTAGTGGCGACCCGGTGATGAAACAGGCACCGGCTAGTCCACGAAAACCTATCCTGTGACACTCGGTGATGAAACAGGCACCGGCTAGTTCTCGACAATCCCGTTCAGAAGAACAAACCTCGGCCATGTCTTATCCGCCAGTCCTCGGTTCGTAACAAACTGGTGACAGCGGTGGGATGCTAGTATAATACTGGATATTTAAAAATCGATGTGGATTAATCGCGATTCAAATCAACCGACCAAGCGTTTTTGGACCTATAATAGAATCGGAGAATCGCGAAGTAATTAATTAATAGGACTTGGATCATCTATGTGCAACGCGCTTTGACCACTTTCGTCCAAAAATTCGAATTTGCGCAATAAAGCATCAGTAATCAACGCAACATAGAATTTGCTCTGTGCTTTGTCGTTAAATTGCACCTAGGTGTCAATAACAATTAGAATCTTTAATATTCTAAGGAAGAAATTAGAAAAATTTTTTTTAGTAAGCATTAACCATGGCAGGCGAAATAGCCAGTCTAACCGCTTCCATGGGAAAATCAATGATCTTAATAAGTCAGCAAAATAGTCTTCAGTACGCCGCAGCGTCGTTACCCTTATTTGATGGGGAAAAACCACCGCTCTCGGTTTTCACACAACGAGTCAGTGACGGGCTCGCGTTAACACCGCCGGATACAGAAAAAGAATATCTCGCAATAGTCTTGACGAAACTCACCGGACCGGCGAGAATCAGTGTCCAGGATAAAACGTTCAATTCTGTTGCTGATCTAATAAAACATTTAAAAAAACCAGGACGGAATCTAGCGTATTTCCAAGGCGAGATTTCTCGATTGAGAATTCGCCGCGAAGAATCTTTAAGAAAATACATTAATAGAGTGAGTCATCTTGCATATTGTACTCATACTGCGATTAACGATCGCTACGGTAATCAGGCAAAACAGATCATCACCGAAATGGAAAAGGATCTGTTGGAGAATTTTTTTGAGGGATTACCGGAAGAAATTGGATGGAGGATCGCCGGGCTAAAGGCACCGTGCAAAACTCTCGAGAACGCGTTTGAGGCCGTGCTTCAAATAGATCGACGTCTTAAGAATCGCCGGACACTTAACGAGGATCGTTTGTCGCGTCGCGACTATGAAGTGGACGACTCGCACGCTGGAGGACGATACGATTGGGAGCGTCCACGTCGGCCCATGTACCCCCAGTCTCCCTTCCCATCACGGTATCACAAGTACCACTCACGGGACAGGAGCACATCATTCGGAGACCGAATTTGAGGAGCGCCCAAAACGAGCCACAATGATGGTTTTTACAGCGAAACAACTCTTATTCTGCCGACCGTTTTTACACATCAACTGAGGAGGTGGACCACTCCAGGAATAGACCATAGCTTTTCTGTTGGAATTGTGGTGCCAGGGGCCACGACGGGAGAAAGTGCCGTGAAAAGGGAAATTTTCGAGAAGATAAATCTTCCCAAAACTCCCCGATTAGGCAGCATTTAAACTCTTTTCGCGCTCATCGTTCAGGGGATTCGATGAGCGAATCGAAACAAGAGCGGCCCAAAACAGTCAGTTTTCACGACGACTGCTCAAAGAAGCCCCAATACCCAAGATTAGAGTCTAGGTTTCCGAGTTAGAAACGGGAGGAGCTTCCGTAAATCTGATCGACTATGCCTTGTTGGGCTATAAGGCTAAAATTATTTCCAGAGAAGGAATTAAGATAAAAGGGGTAACATCATCTTCCATCTTGACCATGGGAACCACTGTACTACGTATAAATGGTATACCAGCTCTTTTCTATGTTGTTAAAAATCTTATAATACCAGCGGATGACATTCTGGGAAATCCTTTTTTGCTCCAAGAAGATGCTGAAATTTCCTATCACCATAAGACACTTGTAACTCGCACTCAACCGGTAAGGCCCATTCGTTTCATGAATCGTTGGAAGATGGAAGACGAACAGAAACAATCCCGGACAACATACCGCATCCCTGGGCGAACATCGCAACAGATACAATCAAGAATTGCCAACCCCGAAATATAGGAGGGTTATTTTCCACGCGTCAAGACATCAAAAAACGTTTACATTGGCGAGACTGTGGTACGCAAACGTAATGGAAGCTGCTACGTTTTAGCCACCAACACTAACGATACGGATGAAGAAATGGATTTGGAGCCTCGATATCTTCAGTCTTACGACACTTTTGACACCTCGGATGAAGACCAAGTCGCCTCCTATCAAGCTTGTAAGATCAATAAAAACAACAGAAGGCAGAGTATTTGGGATACCATCAAAAATGCACATTTAAACCAAGAAGAAAAGGAACACGCTGACGGGTTCTATCCACCTGGAAACAATCTCAATAGTGCACCAAATTATCACCACTCCATCTACGTAACTGATGAAACCCCGATCAAAACATGGCAATACCATGAATCAGGGAAGACTAAAAATGCAGCAGTCTGTTTACCCTTGATTACAGGGCAGGATGCAACAACCACCGAGGCCAGTACCATCGGCCAAGGCGTTAAGGAAAGGCGAAATAGATGGAAACCAATACCTAGTGACGAGGAACTCAGTTATGACTCCGATGATTCCATAATACGAAGGACCCCACGTCGGCCCTATCGACGAACCAAGCCTTTACTGCTATTAGGCGAAGGAACAACATCACCTGTGGACTCCCCAGCTCATCCCGCAACCAAACCTGTACCGAAAAACCCCGAAGAATCAACAGACGACGAGTGTACCATAATTGCTGATTTAGCTTCTTTTTATGAGCAATATCAGTTGAAAGATACAGTCATGATACAAGTCAAGTTCAAGAAGATTTAGATGTGATACCGAATACGTTCATTCAAGAAATAGTTGCATCCACTCCTGTGGAGCGGACAATCGTTACTCTAACTCCAGTTACGATTCTGCAAAATACACCTCGGGTGCAAACAACTGCTCTCAATCAAATCGCCGATATTCCCATGGAGTATGAATTGTCATCAGTTGATGATGAGAAAGAAAAACCTCCAGACATCACCATCGCACCTATACCCCCGCATTACTCTTGGAGACCTCCTCGAAAAAAAAAAAAAAAATTTTTTAACATATAGTAACTGAAAGAACACATCAAAGTACAGACCACTATACATCGCAAAGGGGCCTATTCAGGAAAATTCGGAAATCATTATTGCAGAAAAATCCGATCAGGCCCTCGAGCTCCGACCACTATTTACGCCGGCGCGTAGGGGCCCTGACCTTATGAGGACAACCTGGACCTTCACCAGCTGACGGTCCAATCCATCGAGGATTGGATACCTGGTAACAATTGCAGCGGAAAGACCCGGAAGACATCCACTGAAGTCTCAGTCACTATTGAGGACATCCTAGGAGAGCTGAGGAGATCCAACCTAACCACCGTAGAGCTTAAGTAATCCCACATCACACGTACACTACACTTACACACACACCGCAATAGTTTTCCGTTGATATCGTTATCTTATTAAAAGTTTTGCTTGCGCGAAACGTGATTCCATGAAGGGTGGAAAGCATCGCGTACGCGATGAGGGGGGGAAGGTGTTACGTACAGAGGCTTTGCCTACGTGACTGTTTGCTCCCTTCCTGGAACCACGTGTTCATGTATACATGAGGCCCGGCTCACAGGCTCAAATAAACAGCTTTCCCCTTATGGGAAAGTGCATGCAGCTGCAGACCCCAAGAACATCTTCCAGATTTTTCCATTACCCCCACTACCATTTTTCATAAACATTTTGGACTATATAAAGTGCTCCAGCTACTCCTCCACTTGGTTTGGCTCTTCTTCTTGAATACTTGGTTCTTCACTGAATACGGATCAATACGCGTCTTGTGAGATATGATTCTTATTCCCATTTGATCAAATTCTGTAAGGCGCTTCAACCGCGATTCTAAAGGCAAGTTGGCTAAATTACCCCCGCATTTCTCAGTGCGTCAAAACCGAGAGCTCGGGAGCTAGGGTTCCGTGATTACACTACACAAGTAACAAATGTAACCAGTCAAGTCTACTCTTGAATATATTGTACTTTTACCAGACATTTGAGATTCTTTAATCTCATCCTCCACATCCATTTAGAATTCCAATGTCTAGCAATTGTCCCACCTTGATAAACCTTTACCGCTCGAGGTTTATCTATTATTTCTTTTAGAGAGTTACGAGAGCCGATCTTTCCTAATACCTTACTCTTACCGAAATCCTGTGACACCCGGTGGTGTAAGAGACACCGGCTAGTTTACAATTTCCTATCTAGTAGCGACCCGGTGGTGAAACAGACACCGGCTAGTCCACGACTACTCCGTTCTTCCTACCTAATGGCGACCCGGTAATGAAACAGGCATCGGCTAGTCCACGACAACCTATCCTGTGACACCCGGTGATGAAACAGGCACCGGCTAGTTCACAACCTTCCATCTAGTGGCGACCCGGTGGTGCAACAGACATCGGCTAGTCCACGACTACCTCTCTCTTTTCCTATCTAGTGGCGACCCGGTGATGAAACAGGCACCGGCTAGTCCACGAAAATATATCCTGTGACACCCGGTGATGAAACAGGCACCGGCTAGTTCACGACAATCCTGTTCAGAAGAACAAACCTCGGCCACGTCTTATCCGCCAGCCCTCGGCTCGTAACATTTCCATATTTAATTTATTTTGTT
This sequence comes from Lasioglossum marginatum, assembly GCA_028455795.1. Classification (NCBI taxonomy): domain Eukaryota; kingdom Metazoa; phylum Arthropoda; class Insecta; order Hymenoptera; family Halictidae; genus Lasioglossum; species Lasioglossum marginatum. The sequence continues at coordinate 38,639 of CM052258.1, read as the reverse complement.
TTTATTGCAGAAGGAGCCGAATGTGCAATATTTAGTTTAGTTTTCCATATTTAATTTATTTTGTTTTTATTGCAGAAGGAGCCGAATGTGCAATATTTGTTTACTTTTATATATTCAATTTATTTTGTTTTTATTGCAGGAGCCGAATGTACAGTATTTGTTTACTTTTATATATTTTATTTATTTCGTTTTTAATGTTTCAGAAAAGACTGAGCGAATAGACTGTTGTGCAACAATTTGTTTTGTTTTATATAATGTTTTATATAATGTAATTTTTGATTTGTGAATACTGGTAAGGTTTTGGCAGTTTTCCTTACCCTAGCAACAAATGTTGGTATTCTTTAATTGATTCTGTCAAATAAAGTATTTTCTTGTTATATTATGTATTATTTTGCTTAGTTATTGTAGCGCTTTTTCCGTATCCCATCCTCAAAATAAAGAATAAGTTTCAATTATGTTAAATTTCAATATTTCATATGTATAGACTAATAAATTTTTTAAAGTCTGCGCGGTGCTCAAGCTATCCGATTTCATCGAAAATTGCCGCGCATACGCGAGAAATTGAGGCCTCAATCGGAACACTGGTTCAACGAGACTATGGGCAGCGAGGTTACGTTCAACGAGGCTATGGACAGCGAGGTTATGTTCAACAAGGAAGCGGTTGGCATCAACGCAACGACGGAAATCGTCAACCGGATGCGAGTCATAGAAATAGTGAGAATAACCGTATGGGTAATGCGGGGTTATTTTATACCGAAATAACAAGTAAGTCGCAAAATAAAAGTATGAATGTAGAAGTAAATAGCTGTGATAATAATAAAATTGATTGGGTATTAGACAGCGGGTGTACGGATCATATAACTAATAATGATCTATATTTTACTGATTATGTAAATTTAAAAACAGCCATTAACGTAAAAATAGGAGATGATAGATTGGTGCAAGCTACAAAAATTGGCAATATTCAGAATTACAGAAACAATTTCATTGTTTATGGAAATAAAATTGGAATTAAAATGTCAAACATATTCTATGTAAAAGAAATGGATCGGAATTTAATTAGCTTTGCAAAAGTTACTGATAGAAATAAAGTGGTTTTGGTAGGTGATACTTCAAAAATTTATAATGAATAAAACGAGTTGATCGCAATCGCATTGAAAGAAAATGGTTTATATAAAATGAAAAGCTACATAGAGAATAAAGAATGTAAGATAACCATAAAGAGCAATGAAAATATGACATTAAAAGAGAAGTATCATAGAATTCTAGGACACGTTAATTTTAATTGTTTAGATATTATGTGCAAAAATGAGCTAGTTGATGGCATACCAAATGATCTAGAATCTGAATTGTTGAAATGTGGTACGCAAATCGCAAAGACGAGGAAAACACATTTAAGAAGACACTTACGGTGAGTGTTGTAAGGATTACTCTCAAAACTTGATTAGGTCTTCCTATATATATCTTCCCTCTTTTTCCTTTTATAAAAGAAAAAAAAAAAGATCTGTAATATTCCTCGATAACTATGGCAAATGCACAGGAAGCAGATTCTACTCCAGAATACTCGTTAAACTTTTTAATCAAATTGATAACTGATACGTTTGACGGTGACAGATACAAGTTACGTAGTTTTATAAAGCAAGTTGATGCCGTTTTTGAATTAGCCAAGACGAATCAAATTCATCCATTGTTGTTATACGTAAACAGTAAGATTACGGGAAAAGCACGCGAACAGATAAATGTCCATTGCAATCTAACTTCCTGGGAAGAAATTTCCGAATTATTGATAACGTTATATCAAGACCGAAAATCGCTTGATCAGTTATTAGAAGAGCTAAATTGCATGAAGCAAGAACCCTACGAAAACGTATCGCAGTTTTATCAGAGATTGGAAGAATTGAATTCTAAAGTATTAGGCACAATTCATGGTACAGAGCGTAACCAAGAAGCATCAGGCGGACGATTACTTATGATTAACGATATCACTCTGAATCGATTTGTTCACCATACTCACCCCGCGATTTCCCAGATGCTAAGGTACAGAGAATTTAGAAACATAAACAATGCTTTCACTGCCGCCATTGCCGAAGAAAAAGCCTTACGATCAACTTATAAAGAAAATTCGCACGAATGCAGAATTTGTGGCCGTACAAACCACAATACAAATGATTATTTTAGGAATACGTCTAATATTCGTAACCATAGTAACGCTAGATCTGCTCATTTTAATCAATTTCATGACAGAAACCCACGAGGACAGCAAGTTAAACAATGTCGTTATCGCAAAAATTTCGGTCACGTCATAGAGGAATGTAGAAAACGTCAATACCAAAATTTGCTCAATGCTAACCAAAATAGAAGTCCTTTTAATCAAAATCAGCATCACAATTCGTTCAATTCTCACCAACAACAAAATCCCTTTACTCGAAACCAACAGCATCCAGATTACTCTCGCCATAATCAACAGTATCCAAATTCTCGCCCACAACAAGAGCAATTTAATACGAGAACCGTCAATTTCCACCAACAGGATTTTCAAGAAGCTTCTCAACTCACAAACCCCCCAATATGTGTAGAACAAGCGACCGTAGAATTCAACAACCTGAGCATGCGATCATTTCCGAATCACTATTAGCCTCTAACGATTTAATTTATGTCCTGTTCCAATCTATTAACTCTAGTTCTAGTAATAGAATTTTAAAATTTCTTATTGACACGGGTGCTTCAGTTTCGTTAATTTAGTAGCAAGTACCATATTACACCCTACAACAAATAACAACACGCCAGTAATAATAAATGGAATTTCGCCCAATACACCAATTACAAAATCGAAACCGAAATCGATCTTGAAATTCATTCTAAAACAATCACTGCAAAATTCCAAGTTTTAAATGCGCTTACTAATGTACCGTTCGATGAATTATTAGAAGATGATTTCCTCCGATCCCAAGAAGCAAAAATCGACTACTCCAAATTCACCATTTCGCTAAATTCTTTTCCGTTCCAAATTCCTCTGCTTCGTAATACACCGCAACGATCTATTTCTACAATTAGAATCAATCCACGTTCTGAAACAGTTGTCCCTATTACGTTATTAAACCCCTACAGCGTTAAAGAAGATGTAGTATGGTCTCGACAACTGAATTCTGACAATACATTGCTAATTCCAAACACTATTGTTCAAGTCGACAATCAAAATCGAGCAATTCTTACAATTGTTAATACCTCAATTAAAGCTGAAGCAATTCCAATTCCTGAAGTTTAGCTCCAAATCAGTCAAATAATGTGACAGAAAGACTACGCGTATTAAATCAAAATCTTAGATTCGACCATTTAAATACGGAAGAACGAAACGCGATCTCTGAAATTTGCAAGGAATTTAATGACATATTTCATCTACCGACTGACTTACTAACTCGAACAACAGCTACTACTCATGATATACCTACTACAGACGAGACTCCGATTCATGCGAAAACTTACCGATATCCTCAAATTCATAAAGCTGAGGTTGAAAAGCAAATTGAGAGTATGCTTAACCGAGGTATTATAAAACCTTCGACTAGCCCTTGGACCAGCTTCCTCTGGGTGGTCCCAAAGAAACCAGACGCCTCAGGAAAACGTAAATGGCGTATTGTAATTGATTATCAGAAATTAAACGAAAAAAACAATAAGAGATGCCTATCCACTTCCGAATATCGAAGACATTCTAGATCAATTAGGTCACGCGCAATACTTTACCACTCTTGATCTTGCAAGCGGGTTCCACCAGATCCCTTTGAACCCTAATCATGCTCCCAAAACTGCTTTTTCTACTCCCAACGGACACTACGAGTTCACGCGTATGCCATTCGGGCTCAAGAATGCACCCTCATCATTTCAACGAATGATGAATAACGTTTTAACGGGGCTGACAAACAAGCAATGCTTTGTTTATTTATACGATGTCGTTTTATGCGGATCTACTCTAGAAGATCATAACAAGAAATTAATGAATGTATTTTCGAGGTTACGCGAAAATAATCTTAAGTTACAACCCGATAAATGCGAGTTTTTATAAAGGTCGTATACTTAGGACATATTATATCCGATCGAGGAATAGAACCTAATCCCAATAAAGTAGACTGTATTCAACGTACAATAAGGCCAAGGAACCAAAAAGAAATTAAAATGTTCTTAGATTTAGTGGGTTACTACAGAAAATTTATTAAAGACTTCACAAAATCCTTGACGCGTTTATTAAAAAAAGATGCAACCTTCGTTTGGACAGACGAACAAGAACAAGCGTACGTAACTCTAAAGAAGAAACTAATGGATAAGCCCATTCTGCAATACCCGCATTTTTCAGAACAGTTTATTTTAACCACCGATGCATCTAATGTAGGTATTGGTGGGGTACTATCGCAAAAGAAAAACGATGCAGATTTACCCATTGCATATTACTCTCGTACGCTCAATAAATCAGAACAAAATTATTCGACAATAGAAAAAGAACTTTTAGCAATAGTTAATTCAATAGAACATTTTAGACCCTATTTATATGGCGTGAATTTATAATATATACCGATCACCGTCCATTGCAATGGTTAGTAAATTGCAGAAATCCATCTTCAAAATTAATTAGATGGCGACTAAAACTCGAAGAGTATCAGTATCAAGTTAAATACAAACCCGGTAGAGTAAATTCTAATGCGGACGGATTACCAACGGAATCACAATATCAAGTTAACGTAACAATAACAAATGTAAGGACTTATGACGACATTTTACAACATGAAAATAATAGTCAAGAAGTAGTCGCATTTCAGGAAATTAATTCACCGCTGAAAAAACTAAAAAGTCCTATTGTATTGTTTTGGTCGCAAGACTTAAATGAGAATAATCCATTCACGAAATATGTCTTAAACAAATTCAATATTCACGAAATTGCGCCTCTAACTAATAATGTCTGCAAACTCAACTGCGAACATCAAACCATTTACATATTATTTCCCACACGCGTATATTTTGACAAATTAGAATTGAAAAATTTGTTCGAGTGTCTGATAAACCTTAGATGCCACATTAAAGACAATGATTTTAACGTAGTTCCCCCAGAAAAAAAACACAACATAAATTTAACGCATCTATCAAAAATGTTAAAGTTTATATTTACCAAAAATGAAATTAGAATTTACAATGATAGTAAGATAGAACCTCAAGGTGAAGAACAAATCACAGAAATACTAAAAGAAAACCATGACAGCAAACTTTCGGGACATTATGGATTTAATAAAACATATTCTAGAATTAAGGAACGTTATTATTGGAATTCGATGAAGGAAGACATTAGAAAATACGTTAGAACTTGCCCTTCGTGTCAAATTAACGAAACTAACTTTAAACCCGTAAAACAACCTATGGAAATTACTTCTACATCTGAACAACCCTTTGAAAGACTAGCTTTAGATATAATAGGACCATTACCTTTAACTGAAAATGGCAATAAATTTATCTTAACGATGCAAGACGATTTAACAAAGTATAGCTTCGCAAAAGCAATACCTAATCACGAAGCCATAACGATCGCAAAGACTCTGACAGAAACCATTACATCTTTCGGCTAAACCTAAAACTATTTTAACGGATCAAGACGCGGATTTCATGTCTCAATTAATAAAAGACTTAACCAAATTGTTTAAAACATTTATCAACCACTCCGTATCACCCTCAAACCAACGGAGCACTCGAACGATCTCATTTAACCTTAAAAGATTACCTTAAACATTATGTAAAGCCAAATAAAACAGATTGGGACGATTATTTACCTTTTGCTATGTTCAGTTACAACACGTCACTTCATAAAACAACTAACTACACACCATAGGAACTTGGATTTAAAGCTTATCTGCCATCATCTATTGTCCAAGAGCCCAAATTCCATTATACTTACGATGACTATATTAAATCCTTGCAATACAAATTAAACACATTCAGGACAGCACGAGAAAACATAATCAATTCAAAAATGAGAAGTAAAAGTTATTATGATAAAAAGGCTAACCCACAAGAATTTAATACTGGCATGCATTTATAATAAACAGGGAAAGGCTAATCTATCAAAAAAACTGCGTCCAAATTTCAAAGGACCATGCAAGATAACAAGGACATTTTCTGATAAGACAGTAGAAATTGATTTAGGCACGCGCAAAAAACGATATCATACTAACTTATTGAAACATTTCGTTTCAGATGTGGACCATTAACAATCCAGTCATTCTTTTCCTCCTTTTTCCCTGCGTAGTATCCCATATTTATACTAATACTCCTGATAAACTATCGAGTGGAATATTCTATAATTTAGGTGAAGCAAAGATCGAGAAGACTACATTAACGCTACTTAGTTACGTAAATTTCACACACTTAAACGAAGCCTTTGAAAAGGCAAGGCATCATTTTTTCCAATCACGAGACCTCTGTACTTTAGTAACGAAAGAATCGTCAAAAATTAGTTACGCGAATTTTCACTGCGAGCAGACACTAAAAATAATAGAAGACCAATTATCTGATATTACCGCTAAAGACGAAATGCTGCACCATATAGTGGGCCAAAAACCACAAGTGCGTAAACGACTTGGACTTATTAATGGCGTTTCATATGCTCTCAATTGGTTATTTGGCACTCCAGATGCTGACGACGCGCAATATTATACCGATAGCATCAATACCTTGCTAAATAACGATAAACAAACACGGACTCTTTTAAAATCTCAAATACAAGTGATTTCCAGTACAATAAGAAATTTCAATAATTCGGTGGTCTCTCTAAAACTGAACAAAGATAGATTAAACAACAATATTGAATTAATTAACAAATTATCCATAGAAACAAATCACATTCTAGATGAGTTAAAATTACAAAACGCTGTTACACAGCATATAATGACTCTATCCTTGTTTATCACTAGATTATCTAACGAATACGATCAATATATTAACTCAATAAATTTAGGCAGGCACGGCATACTGTCACCACAAATCGTAACACCAAAAATTTTACTCGAAGAATTAACGAAGTAGGACGTTACGAATTACCACTTCAAATTAACCAATGTCCATTTGTATTATAAAATTCTACAGCTACATGTTCTATCAACCGAAACCATAGTTATTTTTGCCATAAAAATTCCTCTAGTCGACAAGAATTTATTTAACTTATACGAACTAAACCCTCTCCCAATGCAACACAACACTAGTAGCATCTTCTCCTATATTGAACCTCGACAACCCTTCTTACTAGTATCCCATTCCAAAACCTATTCCACATTTATAAAAGACCTGTCAAGTTGTACCGAGTATCTGAACCAACATTTCATCTGCCACGGGGTACACGTCAACAAAAGGACCGAGCAAATTATGTGTGAAACACAACTCTTGTTTCCTCAATTCACACAAGTACCAAAGGATTGTCGAACGAGAATCTTCCAGGCTGAAGTAGAAACCTGGAAATATATAAAAAATAATCAGTGGATCTACATACTCCAACAGCCCATTACTGTCACGCTCCTGTGCAACAATATTCCCAACCACATGGAAGATGTAGTACTACACCAGACTGGGATTCTTCAATTGGAACCGTCCTGTAAAGGATACACGGATCTCTTCGTGTTAGAAACGACCAGCAGCTCAAGTCGAAACATATCACCGACTGTCCGACCGTCCCGATCCAACTAACTCCGATTAAATTAACAAATATAGACTTGTCCGAATTACAATATGTTAACAAAAAGCTAAGCGAATTCGACAAAATAGTAACCGACCAATTAAATAAACCATTCATAGTGCAACACACTAAATGGTATACTATTGGATTATCGGTTATCGGAGCGATAATATTCTTAACGATCTGCATGAATTGTTGCCGCTGGATTGGTTGTTTAAACTTGTTGAAACGCGTATTCTGCTTCACAAAAAATCCGCGTAATGGCGATACCATTCCTCCAATGATAAGGAACTTTGTAAATTACAACTTCCATTCTGATGTACACTCAGAACACAATCTTACTCGGGATATAGTATCTTATGATCGAAATCGAGATTCCGCCCGTATAATATACACTGTCCCAGAAGAACTACAGGGAGATTCCCAATCAGCACGAACCCGAGGAAGAACCTCATCACGTAGGAGCACTACACCACTGTAAATGTATACTATACTCAACATGTTGTATCTTTATATTCTTAATTTATACTAATAACTCGTATTTATATTTTATATTGTATCTATTCAAACTTAGTTGCTCCGAACCTTATTTTTCGTATATTTCATCGTACATATATTAATTTAGTGGTTGTATGATTAACTTCGCGATTTAACTTTATCAATTCAACTTTATCAATGTATTTCATGTATCCGTAGAATTAAGTCATACATTTATTGTGAAATGTTTACTCTCCAAACCTATTATACATATTTCGTATATTTCATTGTACATATATTAATTTAGTGGTTGTATGATTAACTTCACGATTTAACTCTAAGATATTGTCAACACGCCGCGTTCATACCATTGAAGACTCTTTTCTTCATCGTCTTCAATTTTAATGGGGGGAGGTGTCGTATACCCGATAACCCATGTAAACGCCGATACATCACGATAACCAAGCCACGGACACGTCAGCCTAAACTTATAAGTTATTAGAACTAGATAGGACTATACAATCCTTAGACCTTGTTCTTTCCACGTCATACTTCCGACAACACATCTTTCCCACTCCCTTCCACCTTCTCCTCTCCAAAATAAGATATATATAGAGCTGCCGAAACAGCAGCAACAGATTTTGGTTCTCTTGCGAATTCAAGACTAGGATGTCACTGTTTGAACCTTACTATGCTACTGTAGACCTTTGTTAAATAAAACCTCTTTTCGATTTATAAAAAGTGTTGTACTCAATTTCGGAACACGGAATCCAATAACTGCATCATACTTAAAGAATAGAACATTAGCTAATACGTTAGAAAATAAGACTCCATATGAAATCTTAACTGGAAAGAAGCCAAATATAAGTAATCTACGTTTATATGGGAGTAGAGAAAAAAAGAAAGTCAAAATGGGACAGAAAAGCTGATTTAGGGATATTATTAGGATATGATAGCGCCGGATATAGAATTTTGATCAACAATAAGGTTATTGTAGCAAGACATGTTGATGTCATTGAAGAAAATGTAAATCTGATAGGATTTAGTGGGGATGATGATGAAAGCAAAGCTATGAGTGATTCGGATGATAACGATGATTTAAATGAAAATGAAAAGTTAATTCATGACATCAGAAGAGATAATAAGTCGGATGAGGGTGATGATGTAAATTCAAATGGAGAAGTTATTTATATATAATAAGTATATAATCAAAGTAATAAACAGGAACACGAACTTCGGAAGTCAATAAGAGTTAAGAAAAGGCCTGAAAGGTATGGAGAAAGCTCAACGTATTCTAATTGTATCTACATAAATTTTGTTAGCGCAGATAGTCCAATAAGTTATGAAGATGTATAGAAAAGCAATGAGTCTGATTTATGAAAACAAGCGATGGATAGGGAGATAAATTGTTTAAAGAAAAATAAAACCTGGAAGCTAGTAGAAAGGCCTAGAGATAAGAAGGTTTTAGACTTAAAATGAATTTTCACAAATAAATGTGACAATAGAAAGAAAGCGAGACTTGTAGTTAGAGGTTTCCAACAAAGTGAAGTGTTAGAAGACTTGTATTCTCCGGTAGCTAGGATGCAAACTCTAAAGTTATTACTGTCATACTGTTGTCAAAATGGGTTAATTATAATGCAAATGGATGTAGAAACAGCCTTTTTAAATGGAACAGTCAAATCTGAAGTATGTGTTAAGCAATCGATAGGTTATGAGGATTGTACAGAGAGAGTGTGCAAATTAGAAAAAGCGTTGTATGGTCTGCGAGAAAGCCCACGGGCTTGGTATGAGTGCTTCGATAGATACGTAAGAGAGTTAGGCTTTGAGAAAAGTGAAAATGACTATTGTTTGTATATGAAAGACGACCTAAATGATATAATATATCTGATAATATTTGTGAATGACTTATTGATTTGTGGTAAACATGAAAAGAAACTTAAAAGCATTAAAAGTAAATTGTCAGAAAAATTTGCAATGATAGATTTAGGAGAAGTAAAAACTTATTTGGGTATAAACATCGGATATGATTATACGAAACATAGAATGACTTTAGATCAAAAGGATTATATTGAGTCACTAGCGAGAAAATATAATATTAAGGATGCGAAACTATATTGTACTCTGATGGAACAGAATTTGAAGTTGAAACCGACGCAGTCAGCAGGTAGTGATATCAAATTTAGAAATTTAATTGGAGCTCTGTTATACATTAGTACAGGGACTAGATTGGATGTGAGTCACAGTGTAAACTACCTGAGTAGATATCAGAATAGCTATAATGAAACTCATTATAAGTACGCACTAAGAATTCTAAAGTATTTATACTTAACTAAAGATCTCAAATTGACATATAAAAAGGATGAAAATGCTGATCTGATAGATTGTTTTGTTGATGCTGACTGGGCTGGCGATGAGACAGATAGAAAATCAACAACAGGGTATGTTATTAGAATGTATGGAAATGTATGGAATAGTTTACTGGAAGTCCAGAAAACAGGGTAGTGTGACTAAGTCGTCAACAGCTGCTGAATATGTCACGTTATCAGAGTCTGTAAGCGAATTAAAAGTAATGATAAATTTGTTGAAAGATTTTAAAGTTCAAATTGAAAAACCAATAAATGTTTATGAAGACAATTCAGGAGCAGTTGCCATTGCGAAATTTGGAAATTACAACAAGAATTCAAAGTATATTGAAGTACATTACCATTTTGTTCACGAAGTCTACGAGAAAGGAATAATTGATATAGTTACGGTTGAGTCGAAAAATAATATTGCGGATATTTTGGCAAAATTTCTAGGAAGAAATAAATTCGAAAGGTTTAGAACAATGTTAAATTTACTATGAGTGTGTAGTATGAATTTAAGGAGGTGTATTGGTATATATGGTAAATTCATACTATACATATATGAGATGCTGCGCCATCTCGAGGAAACGCGGGCCAGAGTCCTATGTGAGGAGTCGTAGCGAGGACATATAGTATGTGAGTTGTGCAATAATCCAGTCTAATAATTATAATAAAGTATAATCGTATAATCACCAAGATAGAGTGAAGTGTTTATCTGTATCATTATCTTGCCCGAACCATCTCCCATATATCAACAGACACAACATAGAGGGACGGACAAATTCGCTAGAACTCAACGCAGATCTCGAACCGCCGACAACGAAACTTTACTTCGAACCTTGCTTTAGTTATATCTTGTTAAGTTTGAAAATATACTGTGACGTTGCAAATATTGCGACGTCACTTCTCCGTTAATTACGGTCGCGATTTAGCGAAAGAAGGGTCCGGGCCGACATCTAACGAGACACGAACAAAACTACAGGATTCGAGAGCGCTCCCTAGGAGATTCCGTATTTCTCAAATTTCAAATAATGACACCTGTGTGCGTGCCGAGAACGGCAAGTTTACAGGGCCGTATCAAGGACACGGAAAAAGCAACCCGTCCGTCCGTCCGGGATTTCTCGAGGAGAACGGCGCAGCACTGGATACGCCCGCAGAGAACAAATTGCCAATATTGCGAAGCCCCATGCACGGGCAATCATCACTTGAAACGAGAGCACACGGGCCACCAACCCGGACGCGCCGAAGGGACAGGAGCTCTTACGGAACACCACGTCGTCTCGATATTTCGCGGTCCCGACGTCGCCTCATCCCGCTGAAAGAACAGAGCTCCTGCGTGGGTGGTGTGATCGCATTCAAGGGAGGCCGAGCCTCCACTGATCGACAAACGACCGGATTTTCGTTTCGCGCTATGGTCTAGGACCCAAAGACTCTCGTAGGGACGGTCATGGTGGATAAGACGTCGCGTTCGTCGGCACACTATAACCAGGGAAATTCGGATACGACGTAGAGTGAGGGGAATCGAGATCGATCCGCCGAACGAGCGAGAGTCGATGGATCACTGTCGCGCTGGCTTCCGAAACGTAGATTCGCATTTTGTTTACGACGCTCCCGAAATAGAAATTCCCGTCGCGCACAAACCGTCGCCGATTTTTCCAAGCGAGAATAGAGCATCGAGGTTGTCCGTTCGTGAATTGAGGTTCCCGTGTGGGATTACGAAGTCCACGCGCCGTTCAACGCGTGACGACGGTTCCCGTAAGCGATTCCACCCTGCTTTCGGCACGAGGCCTCAGCGTAGCAAAGCGAAGCGGTAAGTCTCTCAGTGATCCATTCGATATATTCTTCGCGAGGTGGCTCGATTTCTTGTCGCGTGAGGACGAACGCTTCTCGTTCCGTCCTCGAATTTTCGCGTGTACCGAGGCGCAGGGCGCCTCGAGCCGACAGCTCGTGTCCTTCCGTGGGCATTTCGAGCGTTAGAATCTCGAGAGGGTTTTCCCCGGGTATCGGGGTATCGGTTTACGGAAGTTTCCTAGGAGGAGCAGCGTCTCGCGAGAATAATCTCCGAACGTCTCGAATCTTGTGTCTCGCCGATTCTCGAAGCGCGTCCGTCGGAACTCGATCGCGTAACCGTTACCGTGCGCGCCGAATCGACTCACGTGCGGAAGTCATCGCGGTGGTCCCGTACCACGCCGTTCATCTGCGTCTCGCACGATCGTGTCGTCTGCGATTCTTGGAATCGTAGCATTGTACGACCGTATCGTTGCGAATAGAATCAGTACGACAACCGCGCTGCGAAATAACATCTATCGCCAAGCTGTACAAAGAGCGCGGGCTCTCGGGTCGCGGCCACGTGGCCGCCTATTTTGTAATCCAAAGACGAAATAAACATCTTATAGAGCCCACATTGTCGTTCTCTGATTGTGCCTGCGAAATCCGCCTTGCCGTGAAGGCTATCCTAGCGTCCCCGTGTCCGAATCTTCTGGCCCGTTTCGCGGCGTAATTTCCGATCTGCGTACTTCGACGGTTTGCCCCTCGTGCTCGGCTTCTCCGAGCTCGAGAATCGTATCGCGTTTCGCGTGGCACCCTCGAGGTGCCTGGCGCCCGAACGAGTTTCCGCAGGCGAACGGGTGAACCGTTGAATTCCGTTGTCCCGGGCAGACCGCGTGTACTCGGCTAAACGCGGCCTGGTCTCAGCGTCCGCAAGGCCCGGAGTTGGCCGTTTTTCTCGAGTCATCCCGCTCGGTGGAAAAAACCAACGTGACAATACATATATTAAGTGTTAACTTCCAAGAGTCGCATTTATTTCAACTAGTCGTTGTTACTTCTGTAACATCGTCAAAGCCCCGAATATCGTATTAATTTTGAATATGAAAATTTAAATGAAAATAATGTATAAAAAATGAACGGAATAATCATGAGAATGCTTCAGAGATTAGTACTGAAGAACATAATGAGCATGCACTTGGGAATCCGGATATAAATTTTTCTCATGCAAGTCAAAATACTAGTGCCAGCGCCGACGCCAAGTTCCCTAGGTTGTAAAGTTTGAATTAGGTAAGTGCAACAATCATTGGCCTCTGGGAATTGGTCCTTCCCGATATCACAGCCCTTATAGGCAAGAGGAACTTGATCCATCCATCATATCACAACCTTGATAGGCGAGAGGAACTTGGTCCATCCTTCATATCACTGAAGTGGATGGGCCGGGGAACTTGGTCAACCTTTACACGAAGTGTTCTGGTTTGGATATCATGTTACTTTTGTGAGAAATGGTTGATATTGTAGTGTTTTCCCTTGAAATGAAATGTCGAGTTTGAACTTGCTACCTCTTCAAATGATATTGCGGATTAAAGATTGCCTAGTAAGATTAAAGAGATGGGTGGAGTGGATGCAACTCACTTCGTTAAATGCCGATCGGGAACGGAACTAAACACGTGCACGTAGGAAACGTGAGGTTGTATGAATAACCAGAGAAAAAAGAGAACACTGTTCACGTAACGAATTTATTTTAACGTCGTTAGCTTAGTATTCCCTAATGGTTCGTCTGATAACAAAATATTACTATGGCTAACTCGAAAGCGCGATGCAATGGTATTTACCGAGAAAGAGTAGAGAAGCGCGTCGCGCGAATACGTGTTGCGTGATGGCGAGTACAATCGAGAAGAAGGAAACGATTACGCGCAAAACGGAAATCTCCTCGCAGCGACAAAGTAAGAGAAAGTGGGGAGCGGATGACGGTGCGCGATACCACGCGCGAACTCATTACACCTGCCAATTATCGACAATTGGTTTGAATACGGTTTGTCCCGTATAGATAGCGTAACACGCGTCAACACGCCGTGCGGCTCAGTCTGCTCGTGCCGTGGCACGGAGACCATCATCCACCTTTCCACCGGAATTCTTTCAGAATCCTGACCAAATGGCAAAACTAGAATTCTCGCTGAATCACTTAATAACTTAAGTGTTTCAAGGAATTTTTTTCGGGTTTTTCGATTTTTCCTGTTGGTTTGGATATAAAAGACACTTGATTCCAAATTTTCAAGTTTCTAGCTTGTCTGGAAGTGGGTTAGAATTAACATAATCCTCCTTCTATATATATATATATATATATATTCCAAGAATTATGCGTTTTTGGCGTATTTATATCTCAGGTTTCAGGCTAGGTAGAAAGTTGCTTTTTACATGAGAGTTAGTTATATCTATATCTAGCTCACATACAAATTTTGGTTGACCTCGGTTACCGAGGAGAGCGGCAATGGCGGTGCCAATATGGCTAAAAAGCGCTTAACTCTGGTTCGAGATATACTACTCGGCAGCTTAGAGGGGGCGGGCGGGGAACTTGGTTCGCGCGCTACCGCGCGCGTTCATTTGGTTTTGGAATAACAATTTGGGCATTTGGTTAGGTTAGGTTAGGTTTGGTTTGTGTGTTTGCCGTCGAATAGCTGAGAGCCAGATGCTTGGTCGTACCTTAGTAATTGCCCAGCGAAAGGGCAATAAAACGACTCCCATTTACCTGCATCCCTCTCCCTGCGCGGCGCAAATAGAGATGCGGACTAGAATCATCCTCATCCTTGGAGGGATGAGAGGTGAGGTAGAGCAGGTAACACTGATACGAAGCTGACAATCTGTGAGCCCAAGAAAGTGCCAACACAATATGCGAATCCACGTCAGTGTAAAACATACAATTATAAGTGAAAGTTTTCTAAAACTATAAGGAGAGCGCAAGGACGATGAGTCTCAAGGTATTTATCATAGAAGCATATAAAGCAGAGTATACAAAAGCATCTAGCACATCTAATAAATGCAGGTACATTACATGCACATAAAGAAATGCACACAAAGAAATAAATAAAAGCAAGTGTGCATGCATGTAATGCACCTGCATTTATTAGATTTGCTAGATGCTTTTGTATACTTTGCTTTTTATGCTTCTATGATAAATACCATTGCTGCATGTAATAATACTTGTGAGTATTAACTTTATCTCTATAGTTATTTTATGCATGTAACGCATGATTTTCATGTTATGCTTTATTATAATTAAATATTCATTTGCATGTGAAGAGCAATAACACACTATAATAAATTTCGCTTCAAATAACCTCAGGAACCTCCCATTTCCGGGACGTGCACGAAATTTGGGACACCCTGTATAGGGTGATACATGGGTGATGAGCTTTCAAATTTGAAAGACTACTCTTGGATTATCGTCTCTCCGCGCCCTCCACAACCTAACCACAACTCATGCTATTCGCATGATTGTTCCATTACTAGTTCAAATTCTGGATGATAGCTATGATGCAAAGATTATGCGAATAGAATGAGTTGTGGAAGGGCGGAGAGGGCCGGCTACGCATACAAAAATCCAGGAGTAGTCTTTCAAAATTGAAAGCTCACCCTATATATGTATGACCAGAGTAAGACCCTGTTTTCTCTTTCATCTCCACAGCGTGTTTACAAAAAAAAGTAAGCAGACGCCGCGCCGGAGCAGCCTTACGTTGGCACGGAGCGTGCAAGAATGTGGAAAATTCAATACAGTATTAGCAATAGTTTTTTTATTATTTTAATTAGCGAATATCTCGAAAACTAAAAGCGACCCCCCTATATTGGAAAAGGAAAAAGTTGTTCAAAATGTGTGGCTGCATAACATATTTAAATTTCATCAAAATCGGAGAAGACTGGTACTTTGTAAATAATTGCCAAAATACCAAGTAGCAACAGCGATATGTAGCAACAGTATGTATAAACAAAAACAACCACACCACTCCAAAAGAAAGCGGAGGATGAGCTAAAAAAGCAAAACGCCTTGCTCCTACAACAAAGCGAAGAGCGAAGGACAGAAATTGTAATCTTTAAAAGAAGACTAAACGCGATAGAAGCGCACACCCCGCCAGCGGCAGTGCAGCAGGCAGCAGGAAAAGTCTGAAAACCCCCGACTACAAGAACGAACATACCTGCAAATAGCCCCTCAAGTAACCCCGCAGCATGGCCACCCGCTCAACAAGACGAATCCAACACAACCAGAGGAGGAACAGCAAGAAAACCCAGCAACCCAATAAAGGATACTACAAACACACCAGAAACACAGAGTGACAAAACAAAACCACGTCCAATCATCCAAGGACAAAGCGCCCAGGAATCGATAAACCTTATCCTATCCAGCGGCAAAAAATCCAAGGTAATTTCAGAACGAAAAAAATCTTTAATAAAAGAAAAGAAAAAAGCTCCTAAAAGAAAAACATACCTTTCCACTCCTACACACCCAAATACGAGAAATCCCAAACAATCCTACTTAAATTTAGAAGAAGATTTCGAACACAACACCATCTTAAAAGCACTAAATAATCAAAAATTTAACAATTAAAATTCATAAAAATCAATGGATACGAAACAAAAAAAGATCCATTCAAGAAAATGAAAAATTACCTATTTACACAGCGCACCTCACAGCCGACATTAACATAAATTGTATTATTCAAATTTAAAAAATCCTTGACTAGATAATATTTTCGCAAAAAATCAAAACAAAATGCTAGAAATGCCAAATATTAGGACACTCCTCCACTAATTGCAACCTGGCATTTACATGCCTCAAATACGCGGAATCCCACGAAATAGACAACTGCAAAATAATCATCACACAAGGCAACGCAATTAACTTAAAGTATCCACCCAGCCTCATATACAGGGGGTCCCGAATTTAAATAGCAAAACTTCAGGAGCGTGTAGGAGACCGAAAAACTAAGACAAAAAGTCTTTTAGAAATTTGCTCGTTTTTGCTTCGTTTTGGAGAAAATCGCAAAAAAAGAAACAGAACAAGTTTTCATTTTTGTACTTATTTATTTACATTTTATTTACGTTATCATCTATTTAATGTAGATATTGTTCAAAATGTTGCCCTCCTGCAGCAATGCAAGCATCACATCTAGCACTGACTTGATAAATTGCAGCTAAACATTGTTCTCGTGATATTTGGTGCACTGCATCTATGATTCGGTCTCTTAATTGCTCTCTTGAATTGATTGGCACCGAATAAACTTTCTTCTTCAAGCTTCCCCATACGAAGAAATTGGTGAGTGTCATATCAGGTGATCGGGGTGGCCAAGGTACTATTCTTCCACGTCCAATTCTTCGTATGGGGAACATTGAAGGAGAAAGTTTATTCGATGTCAATCAATTCAAGAGAGCAATTAAAAAACCGAATCATAGATGCAATGCACCAAATATCACCAGAACAATGTTTAGCTGCAATTTATCAAGTCAGTGCTAGATGTGATGCTTGCATTGCTGCAAGAGGGCAACATTTTGAACAATATCTACATTAAATAGATGATAACATAAATAAAATGTAAATAAATAAGTACAAAAATGAAAACTTGGTCCGTTTCTTTTTTTGCGATTTTCTCCAAAACGAAGCAAAAACGAGCAAATCTCTAAAAGACTTTTTGTCTTAGTTTTTCGGTCTCCTACACGCTCTTGAAGTTTTGTCATTTAAATTCGGGACACCCTGTATATTGATCGCCCAGTTACCAAACAACACAAACAAAACATAATAGACCAACAAATCAAACAGAATGAAACAAAAAACAAAAGGCGGCAGTTTTGTATGGGGACAACGCCAGGAGTAGGGGGTGCTAGGTGCGTGTAGCGAGGGGGGGGGCTAATAAGAAACTGAAAGAATTGTTTTTTGGAACTGAACGGTTATCGAGATATTCGCAAAAAACTAGGGTAATTATTTAGACAGAGGTATTCTCCTCTCCGATTTTGATGAAATTTAAATATGTTATGCAGCTACACATTTTGAACAACTTTTCCCTTTTCACATATAGGGCGGTCGCCTATAGTTTTCGAGATATTCGCAAAAAACTATTGCCAATACTGAATTGAATTTTCCGTATTCGTGCACGATCCGTGGCAACGTAAGCCTGCTTCGGCGCGGCGGCCTCCTAGAAGTTAGCCCCCCACTTGTCGAATTAACTAATTTTAATAGTTGTGCTAAGTTTGTGCTCGAATATTATAACCATAATATAAAAAATAAGACTAAAAATTGAAAAAAACGATTTTTTGAGTAGCCCCCCACTTTCCATTTTTTTCAATTTTCTCAATTGTGCTAAAGTTTGTGCTAAAGTATTACTTTAAAAAAATAATAGATAAAGAAGTTATGGTCAATAATCGTTTTGGACATCAAACAAACGTTTAAGATAGTAACAATTATCCAAACAGCATATAATCATATATCTATGTTGTGCTAGCATAGCACAAGTCAGCACAACTTCCAATTTCCCCAGCACAACGATATAAAGGGCACTT
>CM052258.1:0-19305 GCA_028455795.1 Lasioglossum marginatum | reverse complement strand
GATTGACTGCTACTGAAGCACGTCAGGTTAGATGGTTAACACACAAACAACATGGAATCGGTTGGGCGGATGGATATGTTCCATACAAAACAGCCAGAAGTTGTTTGAAACTGGCTCTGGAAAATACGCAGCAGGTCGTTGTCAGGGGATTGGAGAAGAAAAAATGATTATGGAAATTAACTGGAATAGAATAGTCCAGTCGCCAGTTACTTTTACCTGGAAAGTATTCCGAACATAATGAAATTTTGACACGTCATGTAGGGGTACTCTGGGGTGTTGAATCTGAGTTTTCGACCTCGAGGACCCTGTGCTAACTTGGGGTGGGGGAAAAAACCACGATTTTTGTTACCTTTTTTTGGTTTCTCGCCTATAACTCAAAAATTATGGGTCCTACGAACTTTTTTTTCATTTTTGGAAAGAGTATTAAAGGCTATAGCCGGGTTTGGTAGTGAAATTCGCCCCCGGCGGGATTTTAATCGAGTTTGGACCATTCGATAGCCTATCCAAAAAGACCCCTCTCTGCCAAGTTTCAGCCCCATATCTCATCTGTAAGGGTAGTTATTGAGAAAAATCGAAAAACCAGTTTTTGACCTATTTTTCCTATTAATTGACAATTAAAAATTCTGAAAAAAATCTGTTACATTTCGGATACTGAGCCACATATTAGGTATCATTTTCAGATTTTTCCGTTGCAAACTCTGGCTGTAAAAAATGAAAAACACGAAAAAACCCGAAAAAATGCAGATTTCATATAGAAATCTAAAAGGTGCTATTTTAGTTTTAATTTAGCAATGAGATATTATCAAAAGTATTATGCTCAATTTTTTTCAGATTTTTGTGAGTGGTGCAACAATGTTGAAAAAAAATAAAAACCACTTTTTTCGGCATTTTTCCTAAGTTACACTTATTTTTTCTGAATCTTAAAAATATGTTATGTAATATCAAACATTCCTACGTTCAGAGAAACATCTTCCAGACTTTAAAACTTGCGTAGTACAAAAAACGAAAATAATACTATGTGCATATATACGAATATTTCGAAGGTAATTTCAACGGCGCCGGTTGGTGCAGCGGCTATGGTCTCCGACTGCGGAACCGCTGAAGACTTTTTGGATCAGGTACGCACCCCGGTCAGGTCAATTTTTTTTTCTAAGTTAATCAGATGTTTTTTCGCTTCCTATCCATATGATTGTTGTTAAACCATTGTAAAAAGATTTTTTAACTATGTTTAGACTATTTTAAAATAACTTTTCGGAAAAATATTTTTGGAGTTCTTTCGGCCACTGAAATCCACTTTCAAAAATCTGAAAATGATACCTAATATGTGGCTTAGTATCCGAAATGTGTCAGATTTTTTTCAGAATTTTTAATTCTCAATAAATAGGGAAAATGGGCCAAAAACTGGTTTTTCGATTTTTCTCAATAACTACCTTTACAGATGAGATATGGGGCTGAAACTTGGCAGAGATGGGTCTTTTTGGATAGGATATCGAATGGTCCAAGCTCGATTAAAATCCCGCCGGGGATTTCGGAATGTGTCAGATTTTCCTTCACACTGGTCAAACGTATTTTTTAACCCAATAGGTACCGAGAGATAGGCGTTCAAAATTAGGAATTGTTCTTCAAAATGACATTTTGAGCCACACATTGTGACATTTAGCAGGTATAATTGCAAGTTTTTGGCTCATAACTTTAGTTTTTCAACATATCTACATAGAATCTACATACTATGTATACCCCTTACATTTTCACCCCCCCCTCGCCCCCCCCCCCCCCCGAAGACGAATTTGAGAAATACCTAAAAAAACTCTCTCTCTCCAAAAACCCTAACATTGTACTCTTATCAATCTAACTTCACATGGTTGGGGGTCCGCTGACAAGTACCTAATGTTATAATTGCAGTTTGTTCCCTATTTAGGTGCCTGGTCATCACTTTATGACTTTATATTTTCTCATTAACCCCTAATCTCAAAGAGTAATAAATGTAGATTGGATAGGTTTTTTCGACCTGGCGACTGGACTAGAAGCTCATGATGTGGATCTGGAGGATGTTCCAAGATTATCGTTGATGTCAAAGGGATTGCATAGATGTGCATTCCATACTGGCGTATGTGCCATGGAAAATGTATTTAAATTGTGTAAATTATATACTGATCGACAAGAACTATGTTTTCTTGAATAAAGTGTTTTATTTAACAAAAATTTTTTTACTAGTTTGCTTATTTTCATCCCATATGTGCAACGTCTTAAACGAAAAAGTGCATGTGTTTTTTTGTCTGCACGTGGAGAAAAAATATCAAGGCCAACTAAATAACATCTTAAACGAATTAGTTCTGACACGCTCGGTATAATATTTCATTCCTGTGGCCCCAAAAATGCTGACTCTGCAGTTTTTTGCACATGTTTTTGCATGGGAGTTTCCTAAGAGGTATCATATTTCGAGGTCAATCAAATAACGTCTTAAACGAATTAATTCCAACGCTGCAATTTTTGCATGGGAGATTCCTGTTCGTTGCTAAGGGGTATCATATTTCAACCAAATAGCGTCTTGAACGAAAAAATGCTGATCCATGTCTCGAAACATTTACAAAAATGTCAACCGAATAGCGTCTTAAACGAAAAAATGCTGACACTGCAATTTTTGCACGTGTTTATGCATATCGCCGCTGTGAGAGTTATTCTCTGCGATATATACCAAAATGGACGTCACGGAAGTGGAGGGGGTTCCTAGGTGGTGGGGGTAAGAGAGAAACGCTATTGTCGGTTAGGTCGACAAAGTGTCACACGTTCGCACCGCTTGTGACGTCACTCTCGTGACGTCACATCCTGCGACCCAACGGAAGTCACTTCCGTGACGTCACGATGGGGGAGGGGGTGTCGCGGTGGTATGACCTTGGGTGGGGGATAATGTCCTGACGGTGTATGACCTTGGATGGGGTCAATCACCGGGGGGGTATGACCTTGTGGGGGGGGGGGATGGCCCTGGGGCCAAGGCCCCCGGGGGGGGTCTCCGGGGGGAGGGGTCCGGGGGCGCGGGGGTCCGCGGGGGAGCGGGTTCCCCCATCCCAATGGGGGTCTAGAATCCCCATAGTCTTACTACTATATAACATAATAAAATCGCGTCGGGTCGGCAGTTATATTATTTAAAATGAACTATGCCTCCATTTAACCAAACCAAATCGTCGGCTGATCTGGCCAGAACGGCGGTATTTTAATCGCGACAAGATTTACACCTGGCGTCACAATATTATCGAAACACGATGGACTCGGATTTTGATTTCCTCCTTCCATGATTGTTTCTTTTTCTCACTCACGCACAAGAACAAGGGAAAAAAGAGGAGAGAACAATCAAATTTCCCTTATTCACTTGCGAACGTCGTAGTCAGCAATGTAGGAGGTCTAGTGTTCGATGAAAGAGGTTCGTGTATATATTTACTATTCTTTATTTATAAGAACTGTCTGCTTGACTGGCTAGGAAACGACTAACTCGTCTTCCTAGCGTTACAAAAACCGGAAGACAAAATATCTTTTTGTCGCCGATAGATGGAGTTGTTCCTTTAACCCACACCCTCGTGAACGCTTCCCAAGGAGGGGAAAATCCACGAAAGTGACATGGCACGAGTTTGGCCCTGTGGAGGAATTTCCACGAGATCCAACACCCTCACTACTACAGGTAGTGTGTACCTTAGCGGGTCCTTTGCGCCTTCGTGGGATTCCCGTACCGTCGACTTGGGACTTTAGAAGTTCGGTTTTTTTTGATTCTTCATAAGGGCTATTGAGACTATCGCTAATTAGGTTTTTTAAAACCTAACGGCAACCCTAGCAGATGTCTTAATGACCCTGCCCGACAGTTTCCTAAAAAATAGCTTCTATTGTTGCACGATTTCTGAAACCTCTCCAGCATTTGAACAGCAAATGTTAACCTCATCATGTGCAGCTGGCCGCATATCCGCGCGAGCGCTATGTTACTTCGCCTGCACTGATCTTTTTACAAAAAATCTTGGTTGAAGTGGTAATTAAAATCGATTACAAGATATGTAAAGACTAAAAAGTAGAAAATAAAAAATATATAAAAAAAACCTCTGACTCTGCAAGACTCTGCAGGAAAAACGAAACATGTGATTGCCATAAATTCTAGTCTTACAGCGGTTCTTCTCGTATCCTGTTTATCGTTTATCCGTCCCGTCATTTTCGTAAACGTACTAGAGCGTGCATTTCGAATTTCGACACGCATAATGCCCTTCCTAAATTCTTCAGAAAAATCTTGCAGATAAACAGCGTCGTTCGAGCCGCGGTAGAGAGACCATCTCCAAAGACTTGTCAATTCAAAGCTAACGGTTGCTATTAGGTGTGTTTTTGGTAGTAATATTTAAACTAATCACTAGACTGCGGATCTTTATGCAAAATGAAAGTTGACTGCTGCTATTACAAGGGACAGGAGCCAAACAGATACAGTAATCGCTCGTTCGTTGTCCAGAAGCCGTGTTTTTCAGTGACAACGAGCCTGCCCGGACACTATTTTTGATTTATGACTGCGTCTAGAGTATCGCGCCGACCGCGCCGAGCGAGACTTCTGTAAAGAGCCGAACATAGAGAAGGACAGAATGAAATACGGATCGCGTGACCGAAGCGTATCGCCGTCGCCGGACAGATCTGAGTCCCGCGTGTTTCATTTTTACAGACACTATGTACAATTGAAATTATATCGTGTTTGGTGTCATTTTAATCAGAAAAATGCCAGAAATACCTTCATGAAGGTCCCATAAAAAAATAATGTAAATTAAGAAGTTTGAACATTCGATTCATTCGAGTCAATGTAGTGGTGCTCACACCGATATACCCGAGCCGACATCAATCGTCGCCGCCCTGCGGAGCGACGCGGCGTTGACAGGCAGTGGAATGGGTAGGCACTGGACAACGACCTTGCCCACCATGCCAGACAACGAACGAGCGATTACTGTATTTGATTCTTACTGTAATCATTTTAACATAAGTTGTAAACATTTAACATTAAGTTGAACATAATCCATTGATGTTTTTAAATTATTTTGGTAAATGTTACGTTAAGGGGAGGAACCTCGGATGACCTTGACCTTGACATATGTTGTCAAGGACATCATTGTGAGTAACCTCCAAGAAGTTTTAGCCGGCGCTCGTTGTTTATTAAAAAGTTATGAACAAAAGAAGTTTTGGTAATTATTTAGAAAGAGGTACTCCTCTCCGATTTTGATGAAATTTAAATATGTTATAGATTTCGACATTTTGAACAACTTTTTCCTGTTGACATATGAGGGGGGTCTCTTTTAGTTTTCGAGATATTCGCAAAAAACTATTACCAGTACTGAATCGAATTTTCCATATTCGTGCACGCTCCGTGGCAACGTAAGCATAGTGCGGCGCGGCGTCTGTTTACTGTTTTTGTAAACACGTTGTAGACTTAAAAAAGAAAACAGGGTCTGACTCTGGTTATACAGGATGTCCCACCCGATT
Source organism: Lasioglossum marginatum (assembly GCA_028455795.1). Taxonomy (NCBI): domain Eukaryota; kingdom Metazoa; phylum Arthropoda; class Insecta; order Hymenoptera; family Halictidae; genus Lasioglossum; species Lasioglossum marginatum. The sequence goes on along the minus strand of CM052258.1, from coordinate 13,815 downwards.
TTGAATAGTGATTTTCTCGCTATTGTTACTCGTAGCAAAAAATGTTTCAGCGGGGGCTTGAATGGTATCGAGTGGAGTATATTCTGATGTTATTAGTTTTTTCGTGAGTGGACGTGTAAAGGTAATATAAAGGTCAACTTTGTTTTTTAAATAGAATGAGGTACGTTTTAATACATCAATCGATGTAGCTGGACATTAGTTATAAAAAAGTTCTAACCTATGTATGTCGAAAAGTTAGTAGTTCAGGAGATATTTCAATTTAAATTATATAAATTCTTAAGGCATCATTACTGCCGCACTAAGACGTTAGCTCTGTTTATCAACGTTAGACTAACCGATGGACCACTGACTGGACCGATGTACAAACACCTCATTCCACTTAAAAAAATATAGTTGATTTTATATGACCTTTACGTGTCCACTCACGAAAAAACTAATAACATCAGAATATGCTCCACTCGATATCATTCAAGGCGCCACTGAAACATTTTTTGCTACGAGTAACAATAGCATGAAAATCAAGATGTCGAAATCGGGTGGGACACCCTGTTTGACCAGAGTGAGACCCTGTTTTGTTTCTGATCTCCACAACGTGTTTACAAAAACAGTAAACTGACGCCGCGCCGGAGCAGACTTACATTGCCACGGAGCGTGCATGAATACGGAAAATTCAATCCAGTACTAGCAATAGTTTTTTGCAATTATCTCGGAAACTAAGTCCGAGCGCCGGGTAGATGTATAGAGAAAAGTTGTTCAGAATGTTGTCTTTAACAACATATGTCAAGGTCAAGGTCATCCGACGTGCCTCACTTTTGCGTAACGTTTACCATTATTTTAACCTCTCTATTCTAACCTCTGTTTTAAAATGCACCTACTCATTTTTACACTGTGCACCAGGCCCGAGAATGCGACTGCGCCGCGATGCATCGCCGCCGTGAACACGCCGTGCCGATAAGAACTCCGTCCGCGTCTCCGGGAACATCGTAACCGTGAGCACCGTGTCCGCGAGCACCGAATCCCCGAGCTCACCGGCAGCGAGCACAACGTTACCTTGAACACCCGTATCGTTCTTTCTGACCCCGACGCACCCCGTCCATTTCCCACAACGATCATTCTCCTCGCCGTATTCGAACCCCGGTTCGGCGAGCTAACCGGCACCGAGGGGAATCCGCCGCGACGCAGATCACCGCTGGAAACCGGACCCGTTACAAAGTCACTGCTTCATATCGATTTAAAACTATGTTCATACTATGTCTAAATATTCAAATAAATCATTTTTTCAAAAAAAATTCTGTAAGCGAATATTAGGAAGATCAAATAGTACATCAGTTCATAGAATAACTTGTTTACGTTGTGTTATGAACAAAAGACGTTTGTAAGAAATAATCTTTTTTGAAAATGATGGCTAAGGCTTGGCTAATTGTAATTCATCTTCAAAAATTTTGTAATACTTATATTCAATATAAATATTAACCTGAAATGAAACCATTAAGTTTTATTGGTTTTAAGGTATTAGTAAGATAGTACGCGGATATCCACCTGTAGAAATATGAGATTTGACTACGATTATTGAATAAATAAAAGCATTTTGATATTACATTAATTACAGATACGATTAAATAAATAAAAATTAATGTCCTAAAAATCATTGATAATTATTGACAAGAAGGTAACACCCTCCGATCTCGCTGATTTTTTAATATGTTGTCCAGGTCATCACTCCGAATAATGTTGTAAATGTTTTACTCGGCGGTAGTTGTTTGTAAAAAAACTTATTAAAAAAAAGTTAATCTACCTTTTATACATTTTAAAAACACGTTTCACATTTTCTCCTAGGCAGTTAATATGTGTAAATTTGCCCGTAGTTAAATGAGTGTATTTAAGAATTCTGGTATGAGGTATGGGTTGCCAGGTTTAGAGGTACACGCTGAGGCTCATTCAGGATTTACGACAGGTCGTTGCTATTGAGTTGGAAGTCAGTAATAAACTAATTTTTAAGCCATGACTTCTTTAATTCGGTGTAATTTTGTTTATAGTACTTAAAGCTAAGTATGTTTATATTTTTAGTTAATCGCGGCGGGCATAGCAGAAAAAGAATATATGTGTGTCGAGGCCCCCAATGTTTTAAGATTTTAAAACGAAATTTCACATTCGGAAGAACTGAACTGAGAATTCATCTACTGAAAACCAGCAATAAAACAAAATTTTGTTTATAAATATTGTTTTACAATGTTTAAATAATTGACTATATTTATAATAATATTTATAAAACATTGAGATTCCTTTCAATATAAATAAAAAAACCCACTTTGTTTCAAAGTCTTTATCATACTTTCGGGAGCCCGACATTTCTCGGCCGAGAATTCCCGACCCGACCCGGACTCGAGATTTCGGGTTCTCGCACAAGTTCTTGCCCGTTACCCGAAACCCGACTTGATGAACTTACGTGTTAGGTACACTCCTTACTCCTCGACTACTACGTGGGCATAGGGAGATGTTCACGATTTTTAATGTTCTCAGCAGTGCCACAATGCGGTTTGCATTTGTGACTCCTCGGTTTGAGGCACGTACAAGCCGAGGATAACTGAATCGGTTTGACTTATAAGTTACCAAGTCGGTTTGACTTCTTGGCGTCGTACCGGCAAACGCCAGAACTTTCGGATTCGCGTGACTCTTAGTACCGCTCCCAGTAGAATGATCTCCGGCGACACGCATCAATCTCGTTCGTTCGCTATCGGGTGGGGATCGATGCGCGCGCATGCTGATCGGGAGAATAGTCGAGAATAGAGTATCGCGGTGAGGACCCGTGTCAATTATGTCGCTCACCGTCTCACCGGTATCGATTACATACCGATACGGTTACAGTGTAAACAACAACAGGTTGCCGTAACAATCATGTCGGCTGTTTCCGGTAGTACTAATATTTCTGTATAAAATATTCGGAAACTTTGAGTTAATATTCCGAAAACATTTTCAACAGGATTGTGCGAGAACCCGAAATCTCGGGAATCCCTACGCTCGGATCTGGTCTTGATAAGAAACGACGTTGCCCGTAGCCAACGTTTGCGTAGTTAGTAAGTTAATGATAAAGCGAGCGCATAGTATGTAAGTACACACAAATTGTTATACAAACACGATAATATTTAAGAACACATTTTTACCTGACCTAACGTAACCCAACTTAAACCCAACCTTTTCTTTGTTCTTTTACGTCGCTTCTTCAACTGCTAGGTTATTAAGCGACGGAACCTACCTATCCACTGAACCACTGTGCGCCCTTAACTTAAACCCAACCTAACCCAACTTAACCTAGCCTATCCTGTAAAGGGGAATACAATGTGTCTTCCACAGACAATAAGTTGTTGATGGAAGGCCACGACTATTCTCTATCCATTCGTTCAGCCAATGGTATAGGGCCAATTAATCCGTATTAATTTGGCGTTCCCACTGACGTAGCTATCCGTTCTATATGATAGCCGAATTACACACACTTTTTAACAGTGATATTTTTTGGGATGGAATAGAGAATAGTCGTAGCCTTCTATCAACAATTTATTGTCTGTGGAAGACACTTTGTATGATGACCCCTTTACATGACAAGTTGGGTTAGGTTGGGTCAGGTAAAAATATCTTCTTAAATATTATCGTGTTTGTGTAACAATTTGTGTGTACTTACATACTATGCGCACGCTTTATCATTAACTTACTAACTACGCAAACGTTGGCTACGTGACGTCCGACGTCACACATGCAAATACGTGAAGTTAACGCAAAAACACCGAATCGGCAAGCAGGAACGCGATTTATTCGAGTTTATGCAAGAATCGAAGATTCTTCGTGCCACAAGTCGGTTTCTGTGCCGAATCGTTGTTTTTGTGCTAGAACGGTGTATTTGCATGTGTAACGTCTGTCGCGCGCGCGCGACGTTCGTTGCTTAAAGTAAGATGGATAAATAATCGGATAAAACTCATGTAACATTAGCAAGTAATGTATAATCTAATGTCCAGAAGACCCACCTACCTCATCCCAAAGTATCACTGTTGAAACGTTTACGAAACGATTGCCAAAAAGCACAATTAATAATATATTAATTGGCTAGGTAGCTACGCCAAGGGTAAAGACAAATTAAATAAGAATTAATTAGTCCCGCGATATTGGTGCTGACGTAAGTGAAGATCCGGAGAATGAGGGACTAACCGACCCTCTACGGACGGATGAGGAATGAAGGATGAGCCGACAACTTTGCGGACGGATAGAGAATGAGGAACGAGCCGACCCTCCACGAATGGATAGAGAATGGAGGACGAGCCGACCCTTTATGAATGAATAGAAGATGACGGACGAGCCGACAACTCTGCGAATGGATGGAGAACGACGGACGAGCCGTCTCCTCTTCCTGCAAAGATAAGGCCGAGGAATTTCCTTTGTCTTCTCTTGGGAACGCTGCTGCTCTACAGCAGCCAGGCAGTTCAATTCCGCTCTCCGAAGAAATCAGACGTGTCTCTGGGGCAGTTCTTCTCCGCACGTCAACGAAGACAGTCGTCTTCGCCCTGGCAGTTTAGACACTCCAGTGGCCGTATACATACAAGAGGTATTCCTTTCCCAATCCAATATCGTCATTATTATTAATCCATTATATTATATATATCCATTATATTCACATATTAATCATACAGAATATATTCACTTTTGCCAGTTACACATATATCTCTCAGTTATTCCCTACGTACCTTGTAATTATTCATCGTCGAATCTGTGAGTTAGATTCATGCACTCCTGTTGTATTCAACGACGTCTCATCATAGCGTGACGGCAAGACCAGCACCGTGAGACTGAATATAACCGAAGCAGCGATCATTGTCAATTATTCAATCTTGTAGAACAATACGCCCGCTGACGTAATTGCGACGTTCCATCGTAAGAGTGACGGCAAGCCCAGCACCGTGGAACATAGCAACCGTGCCAGGGTTGTTTGATATTCCTTAATTCTAACTGCCTTCACATGCGACGTACCAGACGTGCAGGCCGCAAGGAGCAGCTGGCTCGACTACTTCGTAGACAATACGCGGCCGCTGTAAAACACGATTTAATCGGTACTACCGAAGTCATCGCGTGCGATCATAACGACTTCGTGTCCGTATATAACTGCCCTTGCAGTCGCGTAGAATCGAGTGCTGTCAACCACGCGGACAGTATACGTGCATCGCAGAAGACATCCTCCATCGATGAGCCGACGGCCGTTCCAGCCGGACAGGAAGGAAGAGCTGCCTTGCAGACCCCACTGCCTGTCTTTCGTGCCCGACAGCTACCGCGGATCCGGAGTGACGTTATCCTGGTGGACCCGGTCCGCTACGTACTCAAGGAGTGGAGATGTCCAACCTGGTGAACCGATGAAAGTGTGGCTGTGCGGCAGTGCTCGAGTGCTTACAAAAAGAGATCTGGCTAGCGCCTCCGGGGAACCCCTGTCCAAATTTTTCATAACATTGTTGGACTTAGAATTTCCAAGAACATATTGTCAAGTTCAAGCGATAAGCGCGCGCGGATCCTGGGTAGACGCGGACGTACGCGCCGCGTGACCCGAAAGGTCGACAACACAGTTACGCGTCGGACGCCGCCCAACTTTGTCACGGCCGCCCCCAGGACGTAACACATGCAAATACGTGAAATTAACGCAAAAACACCGAATCGGCAAGCAGGAACGCGATTTATTCGAGTTTATGCAAGATTCTTCGTGCCGCAAGTCTGTTTTTGTGCCGAATCGTTGTTTTTTGTGCTAGAACGATGTATTTGCATGCAAATGTCACGTCCCGGAGATGGAATTCTCCGTTCGCGATAAATAAATTAAAACTCGACGATCTTAGATCCACGCGACATGTACGTTCGCGTCTAATCAAGGCCCGTGTTCCGGCTGTCGCGGCCTCTAGTGCAATTCGACGTGCCCGCTCTAAGGTGCGAAGAAGTCGGAGGGAAAAAGGGGAACGGAGAAGATATTCAAGGGGTTCTTACCCTAATAGAAATCTACTATGAGCTGGTTACGGAGGTCCACGTTCTTCTCGCGGGATCCTCGATACAAATCTCCTCTAGATTCGGAAGTGGAGGTGGCACAACCTTGAGCTTCAGGAGCCCGTAAACGACGAGACTTCTTGTCGACGTCTGGATCTCGTTGCGGGTCGTCGGGGAGAACTTCGTGAGCGTGGCGATTCGCGGGATGGAATGATCCGGGCCGATCAAATCGATGAATTCGTAGACGGACTGCACGCGAACTTGATTCGCGTGGACGGCCGCTGCTACGATGCGCGCCCTTTTGGAATTTCTTCCCAGCGCGTCGGACACGACGCATGGACGCGGTGGAAGAAAGGTGAGTCGAAAATTGAAAATAGAGAGGAATAAAATTATATACGCGGCACAAGGAAATATACTATTAAAACTCGATGCACAAAATCGCTGTTTCCTGTGACGCGTTCTATCGCTCGTCGGCGCTGATCAGCACGCAAGGTGACCGCCCTCGCCCTGAGAAAGAGTGTCAAGAAGCACGAGAACACGAACTCTTTCACTGAAATTAATTCGTAGCTTGCGACGCGTTCCGTCGTTCGTCGGCGCGAATCAGTCTATGAATCGACCGCCCTCGCTCTGAGAACGAATATCAGGAACTCGAGAACACGTACGCTGACACTATAATCACTCACGGTCACGAACGGAGAGGGACGATGTAATAATATGAAAAGAGGAGTAAGAAAAGATGTAGGAAGTAGAATATGTTGTAAGAGAGGAATAGAATGAAATGAACGAAAATGCACTTAATGAAGCGACTACGTAAATGAAGGATGAAAGAGATGAATAAGTATATTTAATAATAGAAAAATAGTAGATATAGACAATAATGACAACAATGATAATAATAATAATAATAAGATTAGATTAGATTTAGGAAGAGTAAGGATAAGAATTGGATTTAAGATTCGAAATAGAAATGGGAAGGATTTCGGAAAGAGTAACGAGATTGATACGAAATAGCACTGGTAACTGCGAATTGTGTGTTTCAAACGAACTGCTGAATGCGACTGAATGGACTGCTGCCGAACGCAAACTGAACGCTGAACTGAGTTAACAGGGGATATTTATAGGCCGAGTGCGAACCAGCGAAATGTGCCTGTTGCTAGGCGAAAAGCACGTGTTTGTTACGTAACTTGGTTATATAATCGCCGTAGCGTGGTTACGTAATCACTGTATCGTGGTTATGTAACCGATGTTACGTAATCGAACACGTGTATGAATTTTAAACAGAACAATTATCAATTATATGAATTTCGAAAAGTTAATTTGTGAGTTTTAAGAGTGTCGATGAATATCGGGAAAGATTGTAATTTAGACAATTTCCCAAATATTAATCAACAATGTATCGGAAAAGGCTGCGGACCGCTCGATACGTGAAAAGAAGGAGCCGGAATCGCACAGCGCTGTGCGCGAAGTTAGGAAAAAGTGAATGGAGTAAGAGCACGTGAAAGTGAATTGAAAAGAGGACTGTAATTTTGAATAGAAAAGTGGACTGTATTTTGAATAGAATAAATGGAAACGATATTTGAACTTAGTGTAATAATGGACTCGATATGAGAATCTCGCGTACGTCGACGACGTGACCGTACCGGGCGAAAGCTAAGAGCGAAGAAGGAAGAGAATTCTCGGAGACAGCGCGAGTCCGAATTCCCGGTAATCGCGGATTGGTCCTAACGGATCATGCGATGATTTAGGATCGTTGATTGGGGCACGATCGATGGATCATGACAGGGGCGGCGGGGGCAACGCTGTTTCGCGGAATGTTCTCGAGAGAGTTCGCGATCGGTGGCTGACGTCACGATGGGGCGAGGAGCGAACGCGAATCGCGATCGCGAACAAACAAGAAATGCGAATTTTAGTTGTACGTATGTATAATTGCATTGCCTCGTGCCATTATACATCACAATAATTATTTGAGTGATCATGCTACTCATAATAATTTAATTATGCATAATTGATAATTGTTTTTCAGTTATCATTGTTCTCATTACACGTGAAAAATGAAGGTGGGTCAGATGTGTCTGCCGCTTTAGCTTTCGCTCGATCGGCGGGAATATCATAGGCGTAACTATTAATTATTCGTTCGAAATTTTATATTACAATCTTTTGATATTATTAATCGTTATTATGAAAATTAATGACAATTAACTAATTATCATTAATTATTTTGAAGTAATAATTTTGAGTTTGACATATTTATTCTTACATGCAATTATACTTGCATATAATCATGTATTTCGTATTATGTACGCACGCAAGGAATTGCATATGATTTGTTTCAATAATTAATAGTTAGGAAGGTTTTTGAGGATTTTCGCTCTTAATAGTAAAAATGTTCGTGTTACAAAAATTAGTGTACTTAGTCTAAATTAACGTGTATCGGAAATTAATGACTACTTAACGGAATTATGCTTATAATAAAATAGGTTTTTAATTAACAAATTATAATAAGAGTAGTTTTACTCTACGGCCCTACTCGAGGCCGGGTAGAGACAAGGGGCCCCAGGGGTGGGGCCCTAGGGTCCCCGGCGGTAGGGGTTGTACGGCGCCCCCCGGGTGTATCGTTGGTCCGCACAAATGATTATCGTGGGTGATGAGTGAGGCCCCACCCAGAAATGGGAGGGGGGGAGTAGTAACCAAGCCCGACATGAAATTGATATGTTTTCTAACGACGTGGCTCGGGAGAATGACGAGAAGGAGGGGCTTCCGCGCCCGCAAGCGGTGGTGCAGGAGGGGTTACCGTGCCCGGAAACGGTCGAGGAGGGGCAACCGCGCCCGGAAGCGGTTGGGGAGGGAGGGTTGTTCGCGGTGCCACAAGGGACATCGCGATCGAACCGAGAGGGGACCACCGATCCGGCGGTCAGATCGGGGGACCGGGCCGGTCTGAAGGAGAGCATCCGCGATTACCTGTTCCCGCGAACTGGTTCGCGGAGCAGGCTTGCGAGCTGTCCTTCACGGCTGGCCGGCGATCATCCCTGGAGTGTTGTCGGGAGACTTACTCCCGATCTGGAGGATGATTGTGCCTCGACTAGGTCCATAGGGTTGCTGACCTCTTCCTCTATTAAGAGGGGAGCGTCGCCAACCCTGGCCGAGGCCTAAATGGACTCAGGATGGCACTCCCGCAGTGATCGACTATCTGGTGGAGATGAGGGGCCTGCTCTTGGGCGAGCTTATCGCCTTCATCGTCAGCCATTCTCGCGACGTCGAGAGGCTGGCGAAAAAGAGCGGCAGCCTGAAGGGGACATTCGTCCGGGACTTCAAGGAGTACGCCAGAAAGATCGAGGCGGCGGCAAGGGAGCTGGAGCGGAGGGGGATTTCGAGGCCGTCTATCGGCTCCCCCATCGCCGCTCCCTCTGCCGTCGTGCTGCGGATTCTCCGTCCGCAGATTTGTGGGACAAATCCCTCAGCCGGGAGGGAGGCGGCCGCGGCGTCGATCCCGCCTGGTGCCCGGATACCTGCCTCCAAGGGCAAGCCCGGGACCAGGGCGGGGTCGGCGCCCCGCGTGATGGCCCCTCCCCGTTCGGTAGCGGTTATGATAACCGTGCCGGGGGAGCAAGGCCACCTATGCGGAGGCCATTACAGTGGCCCGTCAGGGCATCGATTTGGGGGTACTCGCATAGAGGTCCTCACCTGGAAGAGGGCCATCAACGGGGGTCTGATTATTTAGATCCCCTGTGCAGAGCGGGCCCTCAAGGCCGATGCCCTGGCGGCTAGAATGACGTCGGCACTGGGGGAGATGGACGTTAGTCGAGGCCCGTAAAGAAGGCGGAATTCCGTCTGACGGGCCTCCGTCACCCTCGCGGCGGGTGGCTTTGCCCCCGAGTTGGTGCGGGTGGGGGAAATTAAAATCCCCCCCAATGGGCTAGGCACCGTTTGGGTACAGTGCCTCGCCGTGGCTGCCCTCAAAATTGAGAGGGCGAAGGAGGTGAAGGTGGGATGGTCCCTAGCGCAGGTGGTTGTGCTGGCGACCAGACCGCTGCAGTGCTTCCGCTGCCTGGCCTTAGGGCACATACGGCAGCGGTGCACTGCGGCGGTCGATCGATCGGACCTGTGCTACAGGTGCGGGGATCCATCCCACCGGGCGGCTGGTTGTGTCGCCCCCCCCCGCTGCGTTGTCTGCGCGGCGGCGGGGAAGCCGGCCAACCACAAGGCCGGGAGTAAGGCTTGCTCCCCGCCGTCGAAGTCGAGGAGGAGTCGCAAGGGGGGTGGTGGTGTGGACCCATCCCTTGCGACAGTAGAAGGGGATGGGGGGCTACTCAACTCCCCCCGCCCTCACCCCGAACGAGATGGAAGTGGAGTCGACGCCGGGGGACCGTCCCCCGGGACAGTCGGCGGTGGAGAGGGGACCCGTCAGCATTTAAATAATGGTTGATAGGCCCCCCATCCCGAGGCACAGGACCTCATGGTCCAGCACCTGGCGGATTTTGGAGTTGGCCTGGCAGTGACCACGGAGCTCTTCTGCGTTCCCACCTATCGGCACTGGTTTGGAGATGTGGAGGGCTCCGTGGCCGTGTGGTTTAGCCGGGACAGAGCGGCTCCCTCCTGTACCGAGGTCGATCGGGACAGGGGGGTGATCTTAGTAAAATGGGGAAGGGTTTCAGTTGTAGGGTGCTACAGCTCGTCGAATTGTGGCCTCGCCGAACTAGAGGCGTTTTTGGACCGGCTGGGAGTAATGATTGCCCCCTATTTAGCCGGTCCGGTGCTGGTCCTGGGGGACCTCAATGCGAGATCCACGGAGTGGGGAGATTCGGACGGAGGAGATTCCAGGACCAGCGCCCGGGGCGAGGCCCTGGCGAGTTGGGCGGGGGGGATGGAGCTCCGGTTATTAAACAGGGGCTCCGTACCGACGTGCGTGAGGTGGAATGGCTGGTCGATCGTGGATGTCTCATTCGCGACCGCCGCCGCCTCGCGCCTCGTGTCCAACTGGCGGGTCTGGGATGGAGAAACCCTCTCGGACCACTGCTACGTCCTGATGGACGTGGCGACCTGTCAGTGGACACTCACCCCCGGCGTGGCATCCCTTCGGCGCCCAGATGGGCGCTGAAAAAGCTGAACCGGGACCTGTTGAGGGCCGTAACTATCGGCTCTGTCTGGCCTCCGGCAAGGGAGCGCGGGGCAGAAGAGGGGGCTGAATGGATCCGGGGCACGTTGCAGATGATCTGCGACGTAGCGATGCTCCGGATCCGCGATCAGCCCCCTATATAATAGCGACAGAGATTCAACTCTTCGCGATCTCTTACCTGTCGCGAATAAATTGGGCGATTTCAATGTCCATTTACAAAGAAAAGCTGCCAAATGTTCCTTTAGCACCAGAAGCGGTCGTAAGTCGCAACACGATGGGGAACATGGATAGAAACGGCGATATTTTACGCAAAACATGTGCATACTATTAGAGAAGTAAGTAAATATATTTGGTAATATTTAAGTTCATTAAGACTAATTGAATTATTAATTTTGTGCAAAATAGTCAAATTATCCTTTATTTCCAGATCGTTAAATCCTTCAAAAAATAAAGTGTACTTAGCATGTATTAAGACAGCCCAAAAGAAATTATAAAAAATGAAGATCGTATTGACGATTTAACATTTATTGAAACTAGATTTTATATCAGACGAAAGTCGAAAGTTTTTTAGTAGATTCAACATATCGACAGAATTTTTAAAAAAAGATCCAATAGTTTGGCAAGATGTACATTCTTACAAACATTGTGCATTGTATCTCGATAAACATTTTTCGTCAAGTATAGCTTAGGTCTATGCTAATGTGCACAGATTGAATATTCATTCAAAATCGCTATTTGGAATTGTCGGTAAAAAGGAAGACTGCCTTATATTTGTACGATATGTAGAAATTCATTTCACCGACATTACCGACATAACCTCGCCGACGGTGCTGCCCTGTATAACGGCATCCGCCTCTCCACGCAGACTCCACGAGCTGCCTTCCATCTGGCCGGAAGAAGCTGCCGGCCAGATGCTGTGACGGCAGACTCTGTGCTGCTGCGCTCGTTTTTGGAGGCGCCAGTGGCGGGCCAGCTACACTCCTTCCAGATTCTCTCCACCCATGGCTCCGAGCAGCCTCAAGCGGCGGTCTGGAACGATACTGCCCTCCACGTGCACTCCAGGCTCCGCTCTCTTCCTGCTTTGAGCAGACTTGGCTATCAGGGATAGCATTTAGGACAAAATCAAACCTTCCACTAGCAAGATGTTTCGGTAGTATTCCAATCTTATTATCTCTTATTACACCTTTCTTGTTGCTTTTACGACGTACAATTGTCCTTCATTGAGTCTTTTTATTTTAATTTCTTCATCCATTATTAGTTGCTTTATAGTTTCTGTAAAGTTTACAGTTAACTTAGCTTGGATGAGAAATCGTTCTTTTAAATTTTGTTTTATACACAAATAAAAATGTGTAAACGAAATAAAATTAATGAAAGAATTACCCAAAAATATTCATATGTTTTTTTCCCTCTTACTAGCTTCAATGAAACAACATTATTGTAAGACTCGGTGGTATTGTTTGTTCTCATGGGACAATCATATACTGAAACTTTTTCTGCTTTTGGCGTTGTCACGTTGGCTTTTTTCCTACGAGCTGTATGGCTCGCGAAAACCGGTCAACTTCGGGCCTTGCGGGCACTGAGACCAGGCCGCGTGCAAGCCGAGTACGCGCGGTCCGCCCGAGACTAAACGAGACTCGAAGATTCGACGATTTTCTAACGAAACGACTAACGTTCGGGCGCCAGGCACCTCTAGGCTACGGAATTCAACGGTTCACCCTTTCGCCTACGGAAACTCGTTCGGGCGCCAGGCACCTCGAGGGTGCCACGCGATTCTCGAGCTCGGAGAAGCAGAGCACGAGGGGCAAAGCGTTGAAGTACGCAAATCGAAAATTACGCCGCGAAACCACGTGGATCGTATGTATTTGATAAAAATTTTGATTGGAGGATGCTCAGCGGTAAAAGAAGCTGATTCGCTTTCAATTTCAGCGAAACCTTTTTCAAAGAGGTCTGCAGGAGCTAAAGCTAAAGTCATTGCTATTGACAATACTTTAGTTGGTGCATCTGCGAGACCTAAATGGCGCCATTTTCGTAATAAAGCCTGTAAAACGTACAGTTGATTTAAAATTATATCTTTTTATGGGCAGTAAATTTATTTCCTATAAAATTATATAAACCTGATTATAGTGGAACTAGCAGCCTTTTACACTGCTCGATGGAAACTGCTGCTCCAATGCAATCATTGCTGCACTGTCATAATCAGTCATTGTAAACTTCAAATTCTTATGAAGCGTTGGAGCTAATTCTTTTATCTTGCTCCATATTGCTATATATATAGCTTTTGTTAATGTTTCGCACAATATAAATATTGTACCCACTCCCTTTCAAAGCAAAACTTTCATAAGTATAATACAAGCTGTTAACTTTGGTACTACTATCAATACGATGTGAATTTTTACCCTGGTCATACTGCAGTTACCATGTATTAAAGGGAAAGAATAAAAATTATATGCACTTTTATGCTTGTAGTAAAATAACAAAATAAGTAATGTTACAATGGGATATTTAAAACGAACGTATAAATGCTAATTTCTATATTACATAACAAAACATTACGAAAACCTGTAAATGCTCTCTCAATTTTGGGTACTTCGTCAATTATCAAACGTTATTTCGAAAAATATTTCACTTAAAGTGCTATTAACATCTGTCAGCGTTGAGTGCATTTTGATCTTCAAATCTATTTGTCGTGAACTAATTTC
>CM052257.1:3259000-3292844 GCA_028455795.1 Lasioglossum marginatum | reverse complement strand
AGGAAGGGTGTTGGAATTCAACGATGCCATAGCGTCTAGGTATAAGGGTCAGGTATAGGGGACAGTGGGACCCAGCCGGGGGCGTAAAGTCAGTCCTGTTGCGGAAGCCGGCTCGAGCGAGTCGCAATAGAGTATAGTCCCGTTTAAGCGCACATTTACTGTTTATACACTACATTGTAATCACGCGGATACACGAATAAAGATTATCTACAACAATAATATTCGTAACAAACTCGGGAAGATCAAGCGGTTTATACATAGACAATGAACACAGTGTTAGTTTGAAAGAAAAACGGGAAATCGAAGATAATTTGTTAAACATTCTAGAACTACCTAGAAGATCAAGGACAATCGCACGAAAAACTATATTAGTAAAAAGATCTGGGCCCAAATTTCTGCAAAATATTTACGAAAATGTTTTATCAAGCAAAGAAAAGAAATTATTTTATGACGAATACGAAGACACAGAAGAATTTGATATAAGCTATAAGGTTACGATATCAATATTATCGATCAGAGTGATTTCATTATGACTGTCGGTGCACATAATCCACATTCAGGGAATCGGTCCAAAACGAATAGAGGAAAACAAATTTGGTTCGACGTGTCGGAAGTTTCGCAGAGACAGCACATCATTTCAGCTGAACTAAGACTTTATCAAAGTCTGAGAGATCTTTCCGACTACAATAAGGTTTATACAGTAGCGGTGCACAGAGTGGCTGAAATGGAAAATGGTACACGAATTAAACATTATATTAATTCAACTAATACCAAAACGGATAAAGAAGGATGGATAACTTTAAATATTAAATAAGCCCTTGAATATTGGGCGAACCATCCAAGAGAGAATCGAGGTTTCTTGGTAACAGTGCACGATGTCGATTACGTCGTCGATGCCCATTATGATGTCGACCACAGTTTGAGACCGGATGATATCGGAATTGTAGGCCTTTCAGGAGTTTCTGAGAAGCAACCATTCATTATTGGTTTCTTCAGAAATTCTGGGAAGCGAAGCAAGCACGATACATCGCAAAGAGAGAAATGCGATAGCCTGAAAACATTTGGTTTCGGTAGTATAAATTGTCACGTCGTTCACTTTTCCGCGGACGGAAGAATGACCGAACTCGGGAAATTATGGCTTGAAGACCGGGCCACGTTCGGTCGCGCGACACGTCCTCCCGGGACAAACAATCTCTCGCGGATTCGGATCAAGCGAATGTCTCGGGTCAACGAAACGAAATTCGGGCGCCAGGCATGTTGAGCACGGTGCCACGCGAAAATTACCGTATTGACCGCGAATACCGTACAACGAACCCGAGTCCGTGAGGACTGCGCGATAACCTGGAATAGCCACGAGAAGGTCAGGATTCCACGAGAGGGAAAAGGACGGGGCATTCCCCGCGACGGGAACCTTTCTCACGGACAGAATAAACTACGCAATTTAGGAGGGCAAATCACAATCGTTTATTAACGACGATAGTAAACAATCCGCCGGTGAATACCGGCGGCAGACAAAATGTTTGCCGGTGCGAAGACGATAGCTAGCGGCGGATTTCCGGCCGATCGCGCGCAGTCTATTTGAATCGCGTCGAGCTCGACAGGCACAGGACTTCTCGTGAAAATACAAGCCTTTACGGCACGAATTCTGTCGAGCTCCGATATCATACGCGGGTTTGTTACGAGGACTGGACGAGGACGAAGCAAGGTCGCGAAAGAACGAGACGGGCACGTCGCGTCGTCCCACCATGGAACGCTCCGAGGACCGACAAAAATCTAGTCAATATTGACTCGCAAAATCGTACGCCCCGGATATTCCCGTACGTGGACAACTGGCGGCGTCACGACCCACGGCCACGCGTTCCTGTCGAGAGAGCTACTCTCGGTCATCGGCAACGCAGGCAACACGCGAAGTAACGAGCTCGCAAATGCCCTCGAGTCAACACGAACTGGTCACTTAATAGCAAAGAATCAGCCTGACCGGCACTTACCACTTGGTGGATGATCGCTTCCTCCCGAACAATGCGGCAGCCGACGCAAATTACGATAGTTTAATCGCGGAATAAACGACGCGGTACAATGTTTGCAGTGTCCTGCGACCCAGTGACCCAGTTCGAGCCGGCTCGAGAACGCGGAAGCGAGGCGTCCTCCTACTCCCGTAGTTATACCCTCGAGCGCGACGCTCGGGCCTATCGCGTAGTGTCCAGCGGCAGGGGCGACGCTGGTGACTATGGTCCCGGGCCTCCGGTAATTTCTCGATTCGCCGGGGCTGGATCCGTCACCGCACTGCACGCTCCGCCAAGGTGGATCCCTTCCAGGATTACTCTTCCATCGTAGTCCGGAGGAGAGGTCAACGGGTTTGGGGATACTGACCGTATTCCCAATTCCCTCGTCGGCATCTCCGGGTTCATAAATCCGGTTTCGGTCCAATCTCTGCTCGCCTCGAGCGAGCAGCGTCTCGCGATAGGTTCTCCGGGCGCCTCTGCCCTAGGCTTCTCGCCAATCAGCGACCGAGGTTAGATGCCGGGCTCCTGTTGGAGTCCGGCTAGCCCTGAAACGCGATAAATTTGTTCCGCTGGGACTCGGTCGTCCCAGGGAGAGCGATCGCAACGGCCTTCTCGTTTCGGCACTGCCTATGGGCGGCCCGGCCTCTCGTAAAAGGGTTCGGAAGGACGTCGGCAATCCTGCCACGTCACAACTCCCCCCCTCCTTAAAGGAGACCGGGACGACCCGGTGGCAGTTATCGATCCGCTCTTACTCGGACGCTCCTCTCAGTAGAAACAACTAAATGTAACGACACACCCGAATCCAACACCACTAATTTCAGACGAGTACTCTTTTCCTTCACCATCCTTCCGCTTGGGCGAGGCCTTCCGCTACGATCGGCACCTACTAGAGAAATCGGACAAACGCTAATACCGGGTCATTCGTGGCCCGGTCTGACAGAGGGGTCAGGGTCAAATGAATTGAGTCCATTTTTGGGACGGCAATACTTTTATTCGTGCCTTCTTGGCACGGCAGTCTTGTAGTCTTCCCCTTTCCCGGGGTTCAGTCTTCCTATTCACTAAATAGAATATGATTACTAACTAAAATACTATCCTTTTCCGGCACTGATTGACATAAATAACAAAATGGTTATAATACTGATAATAATAATAATAATTAAGAAAAAAGGAAAAGA
Source organism: Lasioglossum marginatum (assembly GCA_028455795.1). Classification (NCBI taxonomy): domain Eukaryota; kingdom Metazoa; phylum Arthropoda; class Insecta; order Hymenoptera; family Halictidae; genus Lasioglossum; species Lasioglossum marginatum. The sequence goes on along the minus strand of CM052257.1, from coordinate 3,289,666 downwards.
AAAAAAAGTGAAACAAAACAACAACAAAAAATGACTGATTCCAATGTAACGAGATCTCGCCCCCGGTGCGGTCTCTCCGCCCGGCGGCAAACTTAACCTTAACTTAATCTTAACTTAACCTATGCTCTTTAGGTGAAGGTAGGGTTGTCGGCGATGCGGCGGTACTATCCGGCAGCGGGCGACCGCCTACTTCCTACGATACGTCTCTGGCGCATGGTGTGGCCCTCCCGATCTCCATTTCGGGCCACTCCGGACACGTCTTCACCGTATAATACGGCCGCCCGCAACGGTAACAGTAGTCCCATTTCTGGGGGGCGGTGCACTCCGAATGGGAGTGCGCCATACTATGGCACCGCCAACAGCCCTCCTCCACCTCTCGGCCGCGACGAAGCTTCTTTTTTCCGCGGGCTGCTTCAGGCCCTCGCTGCGCCTGGAGAGGCCGTAGGGAGCCGTGGTGGTTCCGGGCCCACCCCTCCTCAACTCCCAGTGCTCCCTCTTCGCCTCCCCCACCCGGGAACGATTCCTGGAGAACGCTTCTCCTCGGTGGGGGCGGCAAGTTCCTCTTTAGGGGGTATCCCGGTGGTAGCCTCGGCAGTCTTCCCCTCCCTCTGCGTCTTTACTCCCGTCGTGGTCGGGGCCGGTACCGTTCCGCTGGGGCCCGGACGAGACGTCACTGTCTTTCTCTCCTTCCATCCGGGAGCCCCGCGGCCGATCGTTCCTCTCCACTCGAACGGTGGTTCCTCCGGTGTCTCCTCGCTCGTGACCATCGCCAACGATATCTTCACCCCCGTCGTGGTCGGGGCCGGTACTGTTCGATTGGAACCCGGACGAGACGTCTTCCTTCCAGACGGGAGCCCCGCCTCCACTCAAACGGCGGCTCCTCGTTTGTTCCCCTGTTGGGGGCTGTCGTCAACGGGGTCTTCATCACGGCAGCTTGTTGTGAGGTGGGGTGACTCCCCAAGAGCTCGTCCCACGGCAGGTCCAATTCCCCTGCCTCTTCCTGTAGGGATCGGCTCAGTTCCTTTCGCGGGGGTGCGGGTGGGCTGCATCAGGGATCTATTCTGGCCACCCGGCACTAGTTCTGTCCCAGCCGCAACTCCGCCAGTCGTTGCTCCAGTTGGGTCTCCAGTGTGCTGGCGTCCATCCTTTGATTATAATGCTGTGGGGAGACCTTGGAAATTAGTCCGTGTTCGCTGATGGGTGGAGGGAGAAGTATGGTTTTAAGTCCGTTATTGTTGCCTTGCCGAGGTCGCGGCCGTCTTCTGCCGCGAGGACGTATACCCCCGGCGACAATTTCTTGGTGATCGTTACTGGGCCGACAAATTTCGGCACTAACTTTGCCGCGAAATGGTTTGCCGCCGACGAGAAGACTCTCTGCCATTTCATTACCCTGTCCCCTACGCGATTTCTCCTACGCAAATTATAGTGGTGCGACTGTTTCTTATAGGCGTCCTCGAGGTTCTCCAAGATCCAATGTCGCAATGTCGGCAATTGGGTCACTCTTTTTTCCCAAGTGTCATTGGAGGACACCTTAAGGTCGACAGGGGGCTCTACGCCAGCCCGCGCACACTTTGCCGGTCGCGGCTCTCGCCCGAAATTGAGAAAAGCTGGGGTAGTCTGTAGGACGGAGTAGTGCGCGGTATTTTACGCGAATCGAAACTGCGGTAAATTCAGGTCCCAATCTCTGTGGTCCCTCCCTATCTAGGTGACAATCATTGTCTTCAGGATGCGATTCACGCGCTCTACCGGATTCGCTTGCGGGTGGTACGGGGGAGTAGTGCTCAACCGAATGCCCTATTCGTCGGCAAGCTCTCTAATAACTTTATTCGCGACCTCAGTCCCGTTATCTGTCAGTAAAACATCGGGTGTTCCCCATCGTGAGAAGATTAACCCTTCTAGGGCCTCGTCAATTTTTGGACTGGTCGCTCTTCGGAGCGGGGCGCACTCTACCCACTTAGTGAATAAATCCTGTATGACCAGGAGCTACGCGTGACCGGACCTGCTAGGCGGAAACGGGCCCATTATGTCGGCCGCTACCACTGTCCACGGCATGTCAACACGGCGCCGACCCATCAACCCCGGCGGAAGTGTCTGCTCCACCTTCGTGAGTTGACAGGTATTGCAGCGTCTTACGTACTCTACAGCTGTTCGGTACATGCCTGGCCAGTAATAGCGGGCGGCTATCCGATGATATGTCTTCTCGACGCCTAAATGCCCTGCCTGGGCTTCGTGTGCCTCCTGCAGGATCTCGGTCCTACGCTCCTCCGGGATCACGAGCTTCCACTCGTCTCCATCGGATCCTAATGTTTCCGCGATAAGCGGATCTGTTCGACGACAGAACAATTCCCCGTCCCGAATCGACCAGTCCTTGAATTTTTCCGGGTCCCGCTCGACCTGCGCGAATTTTTCCTCGTACCACCTTGTCCGAACCGTGGCTACCAGCGGTGTCTCCCACCCGGCGACTCCCTCCCCCTCGAAAACTCGCGAAAGTGCATCCGGCACTTTATTCAGGGCTCCCTGCCGATATGTGACTTGGAAGTCATATTCCAATAGCTGCAGGGCCCAACGCGCTAACCTTCCCGATGGATTTTTAAGAGTTCTTAGCCACCGCAAGCTGTTGTGGTCCGTAACCACCGTAAATCTGTACCCTTCCAGGTATGCTCGGAACTTTTGTACCGTCCAGACAATCGCGAGACATTCCAGCTCCATAGCTGAATATTTTCTCTCCGTTAGTGTAAGGGATCTACTCGCGAACGTTTGTAGAGTAAATAAGGTTTCGAAATCTGGGCACGAGAAGTTTGGTGCCGAAGCGATCGCGTCCCGTAGGGATTCGAAGGCGGCTTGTTGGCCGTCCTTCCACTCCCAATCGCGATCTTTGCGTAACAGGCCGTTTAACAGCTCGGCAAGTGTGGCGAATCCCGGAATAAATCTTCTATACCAAGAAGCCATCCCAAGGAAACGCCGCACCTGCTTAATTGTTCTCGGAGGAGGGTACGATAATATAGGTTGGATTTTCTCCGTGTCCACCTTTAATCCCTCTCGGCTGACAACGAAACCCAAATACCGAACTTCCTGGCAGCAAAACTCGCATTTCTCCGGATTGATTATTGAACCGGCCCTCTTGATTTTATTCAGTACGCGCTCGAGCTATTCGAGATGCGACGCGAAAGTTTTAGTGACGATTATTATGTCGTCTAAACACGAACGCGTGTGGTTCCATCTCTGGGCCTATTAATCAGTCTAATAATCTCTGAAATGTTGCGGGTGCTCCAGTCAGTTCGTACGGCATGCGGCGGAAATGAAAGAGGCCTTTACCCGGCACCGTGAAGGCTGTTATTTCACGACTGTCCTTCTCTAGCGGAATTTGAAAATATGCTTGACTGAGGTCAAGGATCGAGATATACTTTGCCGCGCGAAGCTTATCGAGAATTTGTGTCATGAGCGGTAACGGGTACGCGTCTTTCCTCGAGACCTCGTTAACCTTACGAAAATCGAGGCAGAAACGGTATTTACCGTTGGACTTTTTGACATTGATTACGATCCGACTTGACCAGCCACTTCGCGATGGTTCAATTATGCCGTCGGCCAATAGGGTGTCAACCTCCTTATAAATGGCCTCCTGTACTTTCGGGGAGACGGCATAATATCGCTGTTTAATTGGCGGATGGTCGCCCACGTCAATTCGATGGCTGATCAAGTTCGTCAGACCGGTCAATTCGTTAAATCCCGGTAACGTGGCCTCGAGGAATTTTTCTAATTGCCGTTTTTCGGCATCCGCTAATGCTTGCAGACCACAGCACACGGTGGCGGGGGTGGCGTCGCCGAACGGAAACCTTTCGTCTGGTCGCATCGCAAAATACCACTCGGCGTTATGGTATTCGGCCACGATGCCGAATTGCGCTATCGCATCCGTTCCTAATAATAGGGGAGTCACGAGATTGTCTAAGACCCGCGCAAATATGTTACGCTCCTCTCTGCCTATGCTTAACGCTCTGCTTATGCTTAGTGCTTCTTCTACGGCACGATCTACAGCCCCCGTGGCGAGGAGGAACTAGCACGGTTTACCCGTCCTACTCACCGCGATATTACCGTCCTCGACACTGTCGAAGACGTCACGATTAACGAACGTTAGTGATGAGCCGGAATCTACTAGGGCGCGAAGCAAAATATTACCGATACTCGCTTCCACGGTTAACAGAGGTGGGGGGTAACCCTCCCCCTTGGAAATTACGCGGGCCGATATTAATTCGGGCGAAGTCTCTCCGGCCCTACCGATCGACTTCTCTAATTGTTACTCCCTCCGACCAGCATCCATAGCAGCCTTTGCTCTTCTCGGCAATCTCGCGATAGGTATCCTGTCTTACGGCAGTTCCAACACTGTTGCAGACTCCTTCCGCTCGCACGTTGTCTGTCGTGCGGCGGCCATTGACGCGTTGCTACAGTTGCGGTCACTTCCGCTCTGCGTGTTGGAGGGTTACTCTGAGTGTCCTGCGTTTTTATCCCGGCCCGGAATGTATTCCTTCCTCTCGGCGCGGCAGCTGAATTACTTTTCGCGCACGACGCTCGAGGTTCACGAATATCCGGTCCGGGTTTAGGATCTCTCCGGACGGGTTTGGGGAGACGATCGCCCGAATCGTCGCTTTCTCCGCCACTGGCGGTAGCTATCGCGTTTGCGTATCCAAAACTGACCGACCTCCCACGCGATTGGGATTTCGTACGCAAATGTTGGGTGGGGTCAAACGCTAGACTGGGGTGGGCCATCTCCGATGGTTTTGGATTTCCCCGCATCCTCTATTTCGCTTCGCGATCGGCTCTCAACAACCTTCTCCACCGTGGTCAACGACGCCGTCGCGTTAGTTTGTTGTAACAGCGGTTTCGCGCCTCAATATAATCTATCGGCCATTCTCTCCTCGCTCCACGGCGGCTGAAGCTTTGGAAACATGGCCGTCATGTTCATGGAAGTCACTTGTGGTCACTTCATTCGCGAAGTGGTTCCGCATCGTCCTGGAACCGATCTCTAATATTTCGCTCTAACGTGTATTGATAGTCGGGGTCCCCGAAGAAATGACGAAACGCTGCTGCGAAATCCCCCCAGGTCTTCCACCGCGATGTTGTGATATCCGAGCTGCTGATGGAGGTCCTCCAGAAAATCTTCTGGGTCCTCCCCCTCCTCCCCGGAAAATTTTATACATCTCGCGGGGTCTCGCTCCTGGCACACTCGCGTCGGGTCCGCCGGAATTTCGGGAGGGCGTTAATGCTATCTCCGGTCCGCGATGACGATCGGGAGACCACGGTCTCCATTTTGGTTGTTCCGGCACTTGTAATAAAAATTCCCGCGGGGGAGACCTTCCTCCGTCGGCCTTGCCTTCCCTTCAAGAGGACGCGTTCAGTATTGTCTCATCTTCGACCGCGTCCGCATAAACTGACCGTTCCTCTCCGTCATCGCGTTCCGGTTTCAACAAGTTCAATGAACTCCTCATTTTCCTCGGATCCCCGAATAACGAGCGCGGACTAGGATGGTGGCAATCGTATCTACGCGGTGTCTCGAAAAGTCTTCGCTCGGCTGCCGGTGTATTCAGCACCGACTTATCCCCTCGCGAATCCCGTGCTATGCAAGAGAGGGCGTTCCACGTTTTAATCGCCAATAGGACTTTCCCGTAACTGTCCGACGGAATGTCCGTCTCGTACGTCAATTTGTCACTCCGTGTCCACCTCGACTTATCGTTATCTATTGGCGGCTTCGTAATTCACAATTCAATATCGCGAAAGGGAAAGAAGGTGAGAATTTATCGCAAAGAGAGGTTGTACGTTTCGAGAACCAGCCGGGATTCTCGCACGTTCGCAAAAACCGATATCTGTCGCAGAGTCGCAAAATCTCTCGCTACGGCCAGCGCTAGCCGTCACGAAACACGAAGGAGAGATACCGTCGCAAAGAGAAAAGAAAAACCTCAAATTTTCTTTTAGAACAAAATGTTCTCGTAAATTACGACGGCACTCGTCTAGTGGCTACTACGTAACGGACGAAAACCACACTTCCCCTCACCACGAAAAACATAACATAAAAAAAACATGTGGGTGGGCCATCAAGGAGGTTACACAAGTAAATATTCAGTAACAATTAAATGAATGCAATACATAATAAAAAATTATTTCATCTTAAACAGCGTGTGCCATTCCTTGCAAACAAAAGATCATCATATATTCTGCACAAAAGAGAAAAGGAAAAAAAATTATTGGTTGGTCAATCGACGCGGGCGGATCGCTACTAGTAGCAATCAGAATCCCGCTGCGATATCGCTCACCACTTATGTCGGCAAGTATCAGAGTATCGAGGAAAAATTCTCAGTTTCCCGGCGGGTCGCACTTGTTGGCACGTCCCTCTCCCGCAAAATCAAATCTCTCCTCGTCCCCAATTCGAGCCAACACGAAATTATTTATTCCGTGCCGAAGGCACTCTCGGACATATTATGTGAGAAAGGAAAACCAATGACATATAATAATAATGATAATAAAAAAATAAATAAATTTTAAAAAAATAATAATTGGTCACCTTTAGCGAGAAGGAAAAACCCTCGCAGCTCACGGGCGGACGATACTCGAGGTACGGTCCCCTCCCGCAAGAGCGATAGTCTTTCCCCGCGTTAGATAAGGTGATCAATCACGCACGAATTTTAGACAATATTATAAACATGAAAAACAACATCAATAAATAACCGATAATAAATAATAAATAATAAATAATAATAAATAATAATAAAGGAGAAGAGAAACGAACAGAGAAAAAAAATAGGCTAATAAATAATAAATAAAGTATTAACGAAAATCACGAAATAAATAATAAATTAAGAATTGTCGTAAGACTCGTCAGCAATTTAATAAAGGAAATAAATAATAATAATTAGTACGTAAATAAATAAGCGCGGCAATAAACGAGGAGTGTAAATAAGATCGGCGCGATAATTGGTCGAAATCTTCCCGGAAAGTTATTATCGATCCGTTATCGATCGGAGGAATTTCTCTCGAGGAGACTCCTTCAATCGAGCGGAACGGAGATTATCGCGGCTGCAAAATAAACACTGTCAGACTAATACACAGCATAGGCGGAATGGCACACGGAATGTTACCAAATTACTTGAATACTCAGTAAACATTACAAGGTATCAGTTCGGTTGAAATTTCTACGATAATTCCTATGTGTGGCTCGTACCGTGCTGAGAGAGAAAAAAAATTTTCTCTCTCTCGCGAATGGATCGTGTGTCTCTACCGCGCGACGGCCTCTCTCGTCTTACCGAACCCGCTCATTTCCTCGTCGAGCAACGAATTTTTCCGTGAGAGCCCCAAACTTCCACCCGCGTCTCTATGTAAAAGCATTCTCTCAAATCGCTTTTTACGGCGAGAGGTCCCTGTTCGGGCGCCACTTTATCACGTCGTTCACTTTTCCGCGGACGGAAGAATGACCGAACTCGGGAAATTATGGCTTGAAGACCGGGCCACGCTCGGTCGCGCGACACGTGGTCCTCCCGGGACAAACAATCTCTCGCGGATTCGGATCAAGCGAATGTCTCGGGCCGACGAAACGAAATTCGGGCGCCAGGCATGTTGAGCACGGTGCCACGCGAAAATTACCGTATTGACCGCGAATACCGTACAACGAACCCGAGTCCGTGAGGACTGCGCGATAACCTGGAATAGCCACGAGAAGGTCAGGATTCCACGAGAGGGAAAAGGACGGGGCATTCCCCGCGACGGGAACGTTTCTCATGGACAGAATAAACTACGCAATTTAGGGGGGCAAATCACAATCGTTTATTAACGACCATAGTCAACAATCCGCCGGTGAGTACCGGCGGCAGACGATAGCTAGCGGCGGATTTCCGGCCGATCGCGCGCAGTCTATTTGAATCGCTCCGAGCTCGACAGGCACAGGACTTCGCGTGAAAATACAAGCCTTTACGGCACGAATTCTGTCGAGCTCCGGTATCATACGCGGGTTTGTTACGAGGACTGGACGAGGACGAAGCAAGGTCGCGAAAGAACGAGACGGGCACGACGCGTCGTCCCACCGTGGAACGCTCCGAGGATCGACAAAAATCTAGTCAATACTGACTCGCAAAATCGTACGCCCCGGATATTCCCGTATATGGACAACTGGCGGCGTCACGACCCACGGCCACGCGTTCCTCTCGAGAGAGCTACTCTCGGTCATCGGCAACGCAGACAACACGTGGTTTACAACGCGAAGTAACGAGCTCGCAAATACGCCCCCGAGCCAACACGAACTGGTCACTTAATCGCAAATACTCATAGCCTGACCGGCACTTACCACTCGATGGGAGATCGCTTCTTCTCTTAAAAGCGGCAGCCGACGCAAATTACGATAGTTTAATCGCGGATTAATTGACGACGCGGTACAATGTTTGCAGTGTCCTGCGACCCAGTGACCCAGTTCGAGCCGGCTCGAGAACGCGGGAGCGCGGCGTCCCCCTACTCCCGTAGTTATCCCCTCCAGCGCGACGCTCGGACCTATCGCGTAGTGTGCAGCGGCAGGACGATTATGTCCCGGTGACGTCAGGTGACTATGGTCCCGGGCCTCCGGTAATTTCTCGATTCGCCGGGGCTGGATCCGTCACCGCACTGCACGGTCCGCCAAGGTGGATCCGAGTCCTTCCGGGATTACTCTTCCATCGTAGTCCGGAGGAGAGGTCGACGGGTTTTTGGGATACTGACATCCCGTATTCCCAATTCCCTCGTCGGCATCTCCGAGTTCGTAAATCCGGTCTCGGTCCAAACCCTGCTCGCCTCGAGTGAGCAGTGTCTCGCGATAGGTTCTCCAGGCGCCTCTGCCCTAGGCTTCTCGCCAATCAGCGACCGAGGTTAGATGCCGGGCTCCTGTCGGAGTCCGGCTAGCCCTGAAACTTCGCGTCGCGCCCAGCGGCGCTACGTTCAAACGCGATAAATTTGTTCCGCTGGGACTCGGTCGTCCCAGTGCGAGCGATCGCAACGGCCTCTCGTAAAAGGAAGGACGTCGGCAATCCTGCCACGTCACAAAATATTCCGAATAATGATCGTCGGAAAGGAAATTCGTGTGATATGAAACCTTTTCACGTCAACTTCAAAGATCTTGAGTGGAACGATTGGATTATTGTCCAGAAAGGGTACGATGCTTCTTTAGGATGAAGGATAAATAAGTGACTATGGTCTCGCGTGGTGTAACGGATAACACAATAATAAAGTTTATTAAAACAATAACAATAACAAACAAAGCAAAATTGAACGAAATGTAATAACAATAACAATAATGAGAAAGCTAACCCTAAACGATAACGAATCCAATACTAACAAGGTATAAAGATTCTAACGCGGTGCCGACAACTCTAGAGCGATGTATCCTCAACATAAGCTTTCTGCCCACTGGTAAAAATCCTTTTTGATGGGAGGATTAGCAGCTTGGAAAAACCGTTAGAAGTAGTGGAGGAATCCTCCGTTCCTCAAGGGCAAGGAGAAAGTTTCCTTCCCCAAAACAATTAAAAATCTTCGCTGCCAAAGACATTGCAACGGTTGAGTCAGTCATTCTGGCAATCGTTACTTTTACGACCGAACCCTCGACGCAACCGTCCAAAATGCACACTTGAGAAGGATAGAATTTCACATGTCCACTACACTTATTGTAGTGGAGAGTGCAATTTTCCACCGACAGATCATATGAATGCAAGTCATCATGCCATTGTGCAATCTTTCATGCATCTTCGAAAACCAGATGAGATACCAAAGCCTTGCTGCGCTCCTGCAAAACTGTCACCGATATCGGTAATATATTTCTTAGATGATCGTAATAATGTATTAAAAAAGTTCGATAATATGATAGTGAATAATACTTGAATATTGGGTGAACCATCCAAGAGAGAATCGAGGTTTCTTGGTAGCAGTGCACGATGTCGATTACGTTGTCGATGCCCATTACGATGTCGTCATCTTGGAATTTTCTCAAGCCTTTTCACTTCTCACTATTACGCGTTTCGAACTTTCTAATCGTAGCCTGGGCCCATAACCTGTTAAGGTTGGTGAATAAAGATACAACTCGAAGGTTTTTGGAAACTAATGTAAAGAACTATTTAATAAAGTATTCAATGTTACGACTCGTACAAATCGTAACTGACTTCGAGTCAGCAATTTTCAAATACGCATGGCCAACGTATATACCATTAGCGCACGATCGCAGGCATACCAACAGCAAATACTGAGCACACAGGTTCTAGGGAATAACCTCACATTCGTACACACATTAAATTTTGAACTATATCCAACATAATCCATATATAGCCTACCCTAATTTTATTTCATCTAAAAAGAACCGCGTAACATATTTTCATATTTGTTAGACTTTGTTCAAATCAACGTCATCGCGAGTCAAAATAAAACGAATATTTCATCTACTCAATAATAATCTAAATTAACTTTGTTACGCCGCAGGGGGTTGGTGAAGGGATAATATATAAATTATACAGAGAGGGAATATAATGAATGATTGTTGGGTTCGATTATTCAAATAGAACAAATTCGTGGGAATGTACTTTTATTTAATCGACTGGTCTTCACTCTTACAAGTCTCCAGAGCTTCTTGTCTCTCTGTTCCTGCTACGCCTTTTTATATTAAATTTGCAAGGCGTATCCTAAACTCTAAACTGCACTGATTGGCCAGTTGATGACAATTGCTGCCAATCAGGGAGTTTTCTCGTTTAGGGCACCCCCACCATTCTTTGCGCTCGAGGCACGCTTTTTTGGGAATGCTGAAAGTGACCGTGAGGGTTTTTATGATATAGCGGAATTTTCCTCCAAGTCCGCGAGGTACTTATCGTGGCCTTGTCTTGGCGAGGTACTTATCGTGGATTTGTCGTTTTTTTAATAGAGGAATATGGAAAAATTATATGACTTCCTTTAAATAAAAATAACAATGATCTTGAAATTTCGAAAATATGATTTCCAAAAAATTTTTTTATTTTGCCATTATATTTACTTTATTGAACAGTACAAATTTCTCCTCTGACATTTTTTCGTATAATCACAAATAACAGAGATATTTAAATATTTATATGAAGATACCGACACGGAGTCACGAAGGTTTTCCGTGTTATAGCAACACGGTCTCGTGACGGTATGTTGTGTTTACGCTAGTTGTCCGGACGCGGTGTCCCCAACAATCTCGAACTAGGACACCTATTGGGGGACGAATTGTCGCGTTTTTGCTCGTACGGGTATCACCTACTGTTCGCGAAATAAAAATTCTGAACAACACAGCAATTCTACAATTCTTATGTACTCGGTATTTACATCAGAACGGTTCGGCTGCCGCGATTTCGCGAACAGAAAAAAATACATCTACTAACGATAACGGAATATTAACGGAATTTACAATATTAGGTTGTTGCATATGAAATACTCTACTGTGCAAAACAAAGAGGCTCTGCGGTGGTTATGCGGCCGGTCGGCTCGCCCGTGGTTGATGCTGCGTTCTCTACTGATGCGCGCAAGTGCTCCGGAGCGGTCGGGGTGCGGGAACGCGACTCGTCGTCCGACAGCTCGTCGGAGAGTTCGTGCAGCTCGAGGTAGGAATCGTCCATCTCTGCTTTGGCTGGTTTCGACTGCGGCGATGGTCCGGTTGGTTTCGTAGGCAGGTACTATTGCCTATGACAAAAATGGACACTCCCAATTACTTTCCTCGGATCTGAAAGCTTTTATGAGTCTCCGTCCTCTTTATCACTTTATAAATTTGTATATACCCAGTAAGCAAAATGCTCGGGCGACCAAAATTTTGGACGGGCATCTGCGTCCGCAGAAGTATCGCTTTCTGCTGGCAGGGTGTGCTGTCCAAAATCGAGCCGATTCCGAGCATCCTCAGCTTCGAGCAGCGTTCTGACATCATAATGCTCGCCATCTGCTGGTATCGTAAGATTGCAAGCTGTGCTCGATATCTGTTCGAGGCCGACCTAGCTGACTGGGTAAGCACTGATAATATAATTGTAAAGTATACATCATTTGAATTAAGCGTTTCGAAGAAACTGGCCTTCTGTTACAATACACTTAATCGGTGAACATAGAACAAACTTGCATACCATTTTATCAGAATAGTTTAGATATACATACGTATTTCTCCAATGATTACTGAGCTGTTTCTCTACTTTTATCTTTCTCTAAATTGCCGATGTATTCTGGGAACATGATATTGTAGTAAATTATACTATTCACAAATCCAATCTTTAGATTCCTATACCTTGGACCTGCACCTATAACTCTCTAATCGAATCTCATATCTACCCAAATGGAACATCTATAAAATACAATTGGCTGGCCCCACTATCAGACAAACATCACAGGCTTCGAAATCAATTCAAACGAAATCAATTCAAACGGAATCAACGAGGTAATAAGCGAACTGGAAACAATCATGGATGTTGCAGCAAAAGATGCCGAAATCTTCCGAACCAACCAGGGCCAATGAAATCGGGAGACTACGCGGTACTTTGATGGAACTGCAAAAAAGGAAGGTAGCCATCGTGCGCTCAACGCAGCCAAAAAGAATCCGACTATCGAAACCATGGTGAGATTCAAAAAATGACGAGTAAAATTCCAAAGAAGACTTTAGGAAAGTAAAAAGAATATATCGTGCAGTGATCGTAACAAGCCTACCAATCATATTACCTAGCCCATCTCGAATCACGTGTGTTGTCGCTATTGGCGGTAACATCACATCCGCAAGTCCACCGCGTGTTGGAGATCATCATGGGAAACCACATGGACCTGTAGAGTGCGACGAATTTACCGCACTAACGTAAGAATATTACAATAACTACATCGTTCAATGCCAACTTCGAGTTACCGACAGGCGATTATGGAAGACCTCGATGTGTCGAGCACGAATGCGAAACTGGTTTCTCTTCATCAGACAAAGTTTTTCAGAAACAACTGCATTGCGATTCTATTCATTTGTTGAGGAAACGTTCTTCGTTTGCCATGAAATCTTTTTGCATGCAACGATAGCACCTGACGGTAAGAAATCGATTAGGAGAAGCTTACTCCATTTATGTCCGCAACAAACTTCACCTCGACGAAAACTATATGAAAAATATGTTGAACTCAATGCAGACGAAATAGCAACTGATCTATTATTTTGAAGAACGACCAGAACTGTTTCCAATAAAGTTTGTTGGACTTTGTTTTCCAATAAAGCATAAAAAAAATTAAATAAAAAGGAAATTTATAAAGCATCAATTATCCGGATGAAAACAACATTCATAGAAGAAATCGGAGGTACATTCTAAAGCAATTGGAGGAAATCGGCTGTTGCAATGATATCCCAGCTCAGTATCTACATATCATCGGAATCGACAAATCTAAACTATCCAGTCAAAGCATACCTCTTTGCTTTTGACCCGACACCTTCACGCAACAGAATTCGACATCGTAGTGGAACACCTACAAACATCTGTCAACCACCTCCAGATTAGATGCAATAGATCTGCTTTCATCAGTTTCGATGATAGTGGACGATGTTCCGACAAATGAGGTTGACGAAATGATTCCGACTTAACTACTCAGCTGTTTATGGAGATATAGGCTCTACGAGTCTGTGTTCGTATAACTGAAACTATGCTGTACCTGTAGTCCGAATAATAAAGGCTTAGTTATAACTATGTTATATCAGTTCCTATATCTGACGTGTAGAGAAGACAGATTCTCAGGTTCAGGATGTGCCGTCATCGCCAAGGATCAAACAATAAGGATACAACTTCCAAACTGAACGTCAATTTTATGAATTGGAGCATGTGCAGTTTTGAATCTTATGAAACTTGTATACTCGAATAACGTTCGCATCCTAGGTTGCATACTCGCAATCCTTAATACCCTCTAATTGTAATCAAGGAATACAAGAAACTACATTAAAAATTCTTCAAAACATACAAATTCTAACAACAATCTTGATACGCTGATTCCACCACTATAAGGGGTTGCCCACAAGAAACAAGCACCGAAGACGATGAATGGAATAAGATTTGCTATTTAATGAAGAGAGCAAATACATTCCAAAACACATTCCATACCACCATCTTTCACCATAGCATCCTCGACAAAATAGCCCCACTTTATTGCATCTTTCCCGAAAACTAATCAATGATGACTAATAAATATACTGTACGATGCGAGTGCGAACAAATCGGACATCAGAGATTAAGCATCAGCTATACACGACGCTAATCTCTGAAAACCACATGTAAAACACATTCAAATTGCTTAAAAATGTTAATCTATACTACAAAATATTATCTCTTTATTATAAGATAATAATTCTGATAAAATGTGTATTGTCTGCAAAAATGTTCACCCATTACACTTTGGCAACTAATTCGCTGAACTGGTTGGCGGATTCAACTTTTTACACAAGTATCGCAAATATTAGATGATTGCATCAGTTCGTGCCCGATTTTCATAGATGGAGCAAACTGTATTGCACGGCGCGACGGAGTGTCAAAAATTATATAGTCATCATTCTTTTCTAATGGTATAGAAGGACGGTGACTATACAATTGATTAATAAATCTGTATTCGTTGAAATTTAACCATTTTATTTTCAAATCGGGCACGAACTTATACAATCATCTGATACAAGGATCTATATACCAACAGCTACATTCCTCGCACAGAAAAACCTTAAATCTTCGAAACGTTTAACTACCCAGTCAGCCAGGTCTGCCTCGAGCAGATATCGAGCATAGCCTGTAATCGTACGATGCGAGTAGAGGCTGTCAGAACGACGTTCGAAGCTGAGTATGCTTGGAATCTGCTCGATTTTGGACAGCACACCCTGCCAGCATAAAGCGATACTTATTCGGACGTGTGGGGAATAATATACAAATGATTTGATGTTCGCCGTTCAGTTTACAGACATTATTAGTTAGGTGCGTGATTTCATGAATATTAAATTTGTTTGAGACATATTTCGTATATGGATTGTCTTTATTTAAATCTTGAGACCAAAACAATACAATAGGACTTTTTAGTTTTTTAAGCGGTGAATTAGTTTTCTCAAGTGCGACTATTTCTTGACTATTATTTTCAAATTGTAAAAAATCGTCATAAGACCTGACGTTTTTAATTGTTCCATTAATTTGATAACGTGATTCCGTTGGCAAATCTAGCTAGTCCGTCCGTATTTGAATTGACTCTGCTTGTAGTTAATTTGATATTGATATTCTTCAAGTTTTAGTCGCCATCTAATTAATTTTGAAGATGGATTTCGACAATTCACTAACCATTGTAACGGACTAACGGATAAAAGATGTACAATGCTTACCGTGGATGGCCCTCACTATCCGCGTGTAGTACAGTGATCGGGTCCCACGGATTCCCATCCACGTGTACAACGACGCCACCTTGCCGGAGAGGACCTCGTCGAAGCAGACCCTCACGGCTTCTTTCAACGAGTGCCCTCCCAAATGGGCCAAATACCCAACCTGAAAAAAAATAAACATTACTTTCTATATTCATAAACTTAATAATACAATAGTCTTCTTGTTTTTATATATGCAATATACTTACGACACTGTGGTAGTCATCAACGGGACCATTCTCGAAGATTTGTTTCTCCTCTACAGTTTGTAGAGATAGGCAGTGCGGTCGCTTCTCCAGGTGTTCAACCGCGATTCTCCCAGTTATTCCCCTGTTGGTTGTGGAAAAATTTGTACATTAATATTAATTAATTACAATTATTACATACTGACGATTACATATAACCACGTGTTACTTACTCCACCTCCTGCTAGATTTGCTGCAGCCCCATATTAAGGATTGTCTTCTTATACAGGGTGTTCGACAACAGGTTGGAGAAAATTTAAGGGATGGTTCTCGACGATAATATAAGACGAAAATGAAAAATATAAAAATTGCACTTTCGGCTTCGTTATTTCGTTATTAACAATTAAAAATCCGCCTAAAATGCGGCAACGCTCCCGATAGAGGTGTACGTCAGACAGGCGCGCGAGAGTCACGTATCAAGTGACAGATGCATCCATATCTTGGTTCTCTACTTTGGGGCCTCAGCGAGGTGAAAATGTTTTATAAATCGTTGGACGACATTGAACCTACCTACTCGTTAAAATCCACAAGGGCATTTCTAACATCCGCCCTATGGAATTATCGAGCAGAAGGGGTCAATGTCCTTTCACTTTTAAATTGTTCTCACACATATCCACAAATCCTTATCCTGCACTATAAATGTTCATAACACCACATATAATACACTGGAACAAACCACTATAAAAAGGTATCCATTGGGTCCATAAATGTTGAATAAAATCCTCACAAATGCAAGTACCCAGTCAACCAGGCTTGCCAGCTAGCTCAGCCTGCAGAGTCCCTGACCTGCAGATAACGGGCAGCACAACGCTTGGAGCTGCTCGAGAGCCCAGGCTGCCCGATTTTGAACTGGCGCCTGCACGCGTAGAACGCATGCCTGCCTCCTGCAGAAACTCTCTCAGGATTCTGCCTGTTTTTGAGAGGGCAGCACGGTCACACTAATGTAGCCAATGCCGGTATACAGAATACAGGGCGGGTCACATCAAGGTGGCAGATGTCGTTAAAGTAAATTTCTACCGGCAAAAGTAATATTTCTTTCAATTCGTATTGATGATTTTTGGATGGATATTTGTGCGCATGCACGGAGGGAAAACGAAATAATAAACCCCATATAACGTTATATTTTGTTTATTGTTAACCCCTCGCCGTGCAATTTTTTTTACAGTTGCACTGATTAAAAAAACGTCTTTATGAAAAAAAAGAAAGAAAATTATCATAGAAGGGAAAAGAAAATTTATATTTTAATGCTTGAACATGGATTACAAATGAATCAAATTTTATTTCATCTAAAAAGAAACGCGTAACATATTCATATTATTGTTAGACTTTGTTAAAATCAACATCGCGAATGAAAATGCAACAATTTTGAATTTTATCTACTCAATTTTGGTTAGCATTCAATTAATTTTGTTACGCCGCAGGGGGTTGGTGAAGGGATAACATATATTTTTACACAAAATCTGGAATTTAAAATTTACTAACATTTTTTTTATTAATTATATACAGAGTAGTTATGGTGGATTATGTGGGTTTAAGACAAAATCATTCCTCCAGTTATTGCGGGCGTCGGCGCGGCGTGCCCGGTGGCGTCGGCGGAAAGCCCTCTCCCGTGGCCGCCGCACAGTGGGCAATTCGGACGAAATTTGTTTCAAAATCAAAGAACTTTCGATAGAAATAAGATAGAGTGATGAAATTTTTTTTAAATTGAAGCTGAAACTTTGTCAAATATGGGAAAAATAGGGAGATTATAATACGAACGTTTTTTAACATCGAGAAAATTCGTTAAACTTGTAGAATTTCAAGAAAATGTGGTTTCTCCGTTACTACGCGCGGAAAAATTTTTTTTTAACATGCTATATATCATTTCCCGTAGATTTTTTCACTTTATTATTATTATTTTTATATGTTTTATATATTAGAATACGATGTATGTACCTTCAAATTAGTGTGTCATAAAATCATTTCAACGAAAAAATGATTTCATTAATTTCTTGTCACAAAAATCGATTTGTTGAAAAAACCAAAAATCGTAGACAAATTTTGAAACCAGATTTGAAATCAGCGTGAAAAAATCTACGGGAAATAATATATAGTATGTATTAAAAAAAATTTTTCCACGCGTTGGACTGAAAAAACCCAATTTTCTTGAAATTGTACAAGTTTAACGAATTTTATCAAGGTTAAAAAACATTCGTACCATAATCTCCCTATTTTTCCCATATTTTACAGTTTCAGCTTTAATTTAAAAAAAATTTCATCGCTCTATCTTATTTCTATCGAAAGTTTTTTGATTTTGAAACAAATTTCGTCCGAATTGTCCACTGTGCGCCGTTCCGTGGCCGGAGCCGCTGCTTCGCAGCTTTTAACGCCAATTTCGCCGCTTCGGCGAATTCAGCATGGTCCGGCCTCGGGAAGGATTTCGTCCTCCATACAGCCGCTGTAACATTCATTTAAATCGAGATAAATATTGCTAAACAATAAATTAATCAAGACAAACAATTAATTAACAATGAAATTAAATTAAATCAAAGATGTGCAAGGCTTACCACACATGGCCTCCATTATTCGGGTGCGCTGCAGTGGCTTGAAGCCACTGATACCCGCCCAAACGTACTCGGCCAGCACCGCGCCTGCGAATGCCTCTCGGAAACATCCGTTTACGACATCCCTTAGGCTGTGCCCTCCCAGTTGGGCCAAATATGTAATTGGGAGATTCCCAATGCGCTATCGCCGTTTTCATGCGTGCTGTTCAGCGGCATTCGATAACATTTTGCCTTGACACTTCGGAAGCTGGTAAAGGTTACTTCTGTGCTCAAAGCGGCACATTTAAAAATTTCCAAATCCGAAGAGGATAATGATATGTTGTAAAACTGATCTACATCTTCAAAGCGTTTTAAACCTAATGTATATGTATTCTCGTACGGCAGAATTGATGAAATAATACAAATTGAGCCGTCGCGTAAAATGCAGCAATTGTCGCGATCATTTATTGAAAAGGCTAAATTAGAAAATCTAATCATGGAATCATGGACAGTGGTGGTGGAAGAATCACTACCTCCCTCCGTGCTACCATGATGTTCGATTTCAGCCATTCTGTTTGCGAATTGTTGTAGGGGTTTATCCGGCTTTTCTGATATAGTTGTTGTTGTTCTGTTGTTGTTGAAAATCGACATAGTGCTGTTCGTACGGGAAAGCAGAAAATGAATCTAAGGTTCCGAAACGGCTGACGTCATCCGCCAAATGAAGGACACCGTGGACATTATATGATAGGAACGACGTACCGTAGAATTGTTCGCAAGTGAGAGCAAAATTCTTTAATGCTGCTTTTGCAAAATTTAAATGTTTTTTCGTAAGTGAGGGTGAAACTAGAATTCTTATCGGAGTGTGAAGTAACAAAGAATGAGCGTGAACGTTGTCATTTAACACCCCGTATGTGACTACTGGGTCGGTATACAAACGAAATTGGCGAAATTCCGCCGCCTTGAAGCTAGAAAACAACTCGATTGCCTGGAAAAATCGGATGGACAGTATTTATCGAGTACCTCCATTCGCGCGGAGATTATACTAATACTAGTTGGGGATAATTTTGCTTCTTTTGAAAACTTACCAGACACCCAGGCGGATAACAATTTCTTAACAATCCCCAGACAAACTAGGTGCATATATTCAAACGGAATCTGAGAAACCATTCCCATTTGGAGGTCAGCTAATAGGTTACGAAATTCTTTCTGATGATCCTTATCAACCCAACTGGCATATTAATCATCGCTTCGGAGAGGATGATCAATGCCATGGAAAACCCGACGTTTTTTGATCGAGACACCACGAACGAGACTCCACTTTGAACAAGGATTAGAAGATAGATGAGATGTATGGTTCAAAATAAACGCTCGTGCTGGTGCATCAGCAATAAAACACCTCAAGTCCACAGGAATTGTTTTGCCCTGAAAAATAATGCCTCCTTTCGACATCATTACATTGATGTCGGTGACAAATTTTTCAAGGTAAATTTTGCAATCTATGGGTTTACTTGGGCCTTTATAAATGCCTACGACAAGCGATACGACTATTTCGAATATTAACGATTCTAATTTGAATGGGCCAGAGATGTATTTTTTTTCTGAGTCTAAGGTGCACCCGTCAACATGAAAATCTAATTGCAGACGGGAATGGTTTCGAGGGTTCCACATAAGTAATGGACTATTTTAGATACTACACCGAAATGAAAATATGTACCAGGTTTCACCACATACATGGTGACACTGGTGCGTGGTGTGCAAACCACTGTTCTCACATCTTTCGGTAACTCACGAAAACATGAATGTGTACGCAGAAGGCGTAGTATATTATTCGCCTGGGTGTGCGATATGTTATTGTCAACGAAGCAAGTTGCTAACCTATCGCGAAACGAGGGTTCTGACACAGCGCCAGCAGATTGCCGGGCTGTATCATCGCGCGACGGAATTGAGGAAGAAAAAGAAGTTGAAGTGCTGGGGATGTCGTTTACGAAAAACAAATCTAATTGTTTTAATGTCGATTTCCTCTTGTTTAATAACATATATTAATGTTTTCGGCGCATTGGTTCGATCTAATGCTACTTGTTCGCAATAGGATATCAGGACTGGCTCGCTGGACTGTGGCTTAGTGAATTTGTTTATAACTGGTCGAGTGTGCGAATATTCTTGAACTTTATTGAAAGAGCCTGACGAGCTCTCTTACAGGTGCTTTTCTTTTCGGCGATTCGACTCTCACTGTCTTCTTGAAACCGGCACGAGAGACGGCAGCGATTCGGCATCGAACGTTACAGTTCAAGTTCGCCAATCAGAAGTTGAGACGACACTTAGACAAAGACGCAGGTTCGTGGAACAAAAACTGTAAACAGTCACGGGTGACGGAATCTCCGGAACGCTTAGAAACAATATCGCCTCAAGCAAACAGGCGAGCTATTAATAGCTATTAGGAACGATATTTCGATCCCATAGATATGGTTTTGAACACTACTACTTAAGCAATTTTGCAAATTACCACAAAATTTTCAACGTTTCGGTCACTATTTAGACCATTTTCAAGAAAAATTTTTTTTTTTTTTGTGTAATTGCGTCTGTAAAAATTATTAAATTAATATATACTGTGTAATTTATATTGCGTTCCGCATGAAAAACCAAATGTTCTAAGAGAAACAAGCCTACTTGCTAAGTGAACAAGTTATTTTAAACTCTTTACAACTTTATAACCCATATTGATTCCATGTCTGTGATATACGAACTGAGGCAGGCGTTAGCATTTGAAGAGGTAATGGATCAGAAAACATCGATCGACCCATTGGCCAATCAATATTTGGCGGTAAATATGAACCGTGAAAACTCCAAGCAACAACTTTCCACTGTTTGTATACCATACGAAGTTATGGTAATTAATTAATTGACATTCAATCTACTTTTGATGTATCTCAAACTTTTAACAGTGTGGCCACGGCGCTGTCCTATGCCGCCGCCGTTCAGAAAACTCCTTACTTCCTCGCCATATTCCTCTACCCTTGTCCTCCGTTCTGCTCGGGTCTGGTCAGTGCTGGTTCACATTTGGCGACCAGACCCACGCAGGCCTAATCCTCTCCTTTGTCTTTTCCAGGTCTCGCTTGGGCCTGGTTTAAGATATACGGCGAGGCCTTGGCGAACCTTTCCTTTTTACGACATCCTTTCCTGATTGCCTTTTTCCGCTTTTTCCGTTTTATAGCATCCTTCCGCGATTGCTTCTTTCCGCGGGTCCTTACCTGATCCTTCGGTCCTCCTGGGTTTGGCCGTACCATCTTTCCCTTACTTTCCTCTCTTCTTACTTTCCTCTCCTTACTTCCCACTTCTCACTTTCCTCTCCTTACTTCCCACTCCTTATTTTCCTCTCCTCCTTTTCTTACCTCCTCCAGAGGATTTTTCAAAACGTCGCCAGAACACTCTGCCGCTTACTGTTGTAGAGACCAATTCGGGTCTCCTGTCGTACACCGAGAATATTAAATAAAAGTTGTGTCGAGGAATATTACTGTCGTGTCTAACTTATTCGATCGATACCTCCACAACAGATTTTATTTGTTAGAAAAATTCATCATAAAACATTACTGGTTCAATAATGCTGCGTAATATTCATATATCTTAGGTGTTTCATATCTAAGATTTACGCTTTGATGTTTAATCATGTGAATTGTTTCTAATAAAATTCTTTGGTGTAAATTGGCTTCCTTTCCTACTATTTTTACATTTTCGAAATCAAAAGCATGGTCAAACTCTATTGAATGGCTCGTCAATGCAGTATGTTGTGCTGGAGGTAAAAATATGTTATGTCTATGTTCTCTGATCCGAGTCTCCAAAAGTCTAGACGTTTGTCCTATGTATAGTTGGCTACAACCCTTACAAGGTATTGAATAAACTAAATTGCAGTTTTTTTACCAATAGTACTTTATCTTTAATCGCAGAGAAAAATTCTCTTAAATAATGTGGTATTTTGTATGAATTCCTACCTTTCTGAATATTCTCTTTATATCGTTAGAGATATTTTGAACGTAAGGAATAACGACGGTATTTTTCCAATTTATTGGTCCTGTCCTCAAGAATCTTTTTTCTTTTTGTTTTTCAATAAACCAAGGGTGGTAAATCTCGAAAACCCGTTCCTTGATGATCTTGGAAGTGAGCAAGACAGGATAACCATTATGTTTCAAAACATCTTTAATCAATGACAAATTGTCAGATCTAAATTCCGGATCAGATAGTAGGACTGCACGGTCAATCAGACCTTTGATTAAACCCACTTTGTGTTGTATAGGTTGGAAGGAGTAGAAGTTAACGTATCTACCTGACCAACTAGATTTATGAAACCAATTGGTCTTAAATTTGTTTCCTGTTTTAATTACACTAATGTCAAGAAAATTCAACTTTGAATTAACTTCAATTTCATGAGTAAATTGAAGTCTTTCATGAAAGTTATTGAAGCTGTCCAATACAATTTGCAATTGTTCAGGTTTTATACAAGTGATAATGTCATCAACGTATCTTTTGTAGAAAATTAACTCAAAAGGTAATTTAGATATCGAAACTTTTTCTAACTCTTCCATCACTAAATTTGCAATCACGGGGGAAATAGGAGACCCCATAGCTGTTCCAAATACCTGTTTGTAAAAAGTGCCATTAAAACTGAAATCTTCCTCTTGTTTAATGTTTAGTTTTTCCGCCAGAATGAGTCTACTGTCTATTATTTCCGGTAGCATACACTCCTCGTAGAACGCTTTCAATTGTTTTTCCATCTGTGCTGTCCAGAAAGTATCGTCTCTTTTAACTGGAGCAACTTTCATGCCTTTCGGCGTCCACAAACAGAAGTAAGCATACTGCCTGTTTGTGATGTGCAACTGTCCTTGCACTTGGTAATAAAAGTTATGATTTCTATTGATTTCATCGTTTCGAAAAATGCCTCGTAGATGAGGATTCTCCGCATTGGGGCCATAGTCCTTATCGCATCGTTGTATTTCAGGTTGGTAGGAGGATGACGAAGTAGGGCTAAAAATTCGTTTATTTAGTAACGATGTTATATATACAATTTTAGCCCGCGCGGTACATGTAATTTCGCGCGCGCCTGATTTTTTCTCTCTACGCGTCGAATTCAGCAGCGACAAGATGGTAACGACGCAGAACGCTCGAACGGCAGCTTTTCGACCGAATTCCGATGGAATACGCGATTTGACCTTGACTTACTTCGATTGAAGCGAATTTGCGAACGCGAATCGCGCACGCGACGACGTCACACCATAGAACGAGCTGAGGCGTAGTTGAATCAACGACGGCACCGTTCTCTTACCGAATCCGCGACTTCGCGTTTATTCCGGCGTCGTACAACCGCCACGAGGCGGCCATGAGGTCCGACCGGGTTTGAATCACTAAAGCGATATTCCGCACAAAGCTCAGAGGATTCGCGATCTCTTCAACGAGATCTCTCACAAATAACGGTAGCCGGTAACGTCGTTGATTCTCACGACGCGAATGCCGAACCCCTCGACACGCTACCCGAGCCAACACGAGAAATCACTCTTAAGAGAGCAACAAAGATGAAAGAAAGCCTGATCGGCGTTTACCACTGGCAACAAAGGTTACGGCTGTACGGCAGCGAAATGGTTTGTCCTTCTCGTCGGCAGCAGTCGCAAAAATACAATATTTTAGGCAACGATATAAGTGATTCTACGAGCAACAACGAAGCAGTGATCCTGCACGCGGTGGCCCGGGAACGCGGAAGCAGAGCGTCCCCCACTTTCTTCTCTTTTTCCCCCGCGCAACGTTTCGTTAATTAATCCTATCCCTAATTAGGATTTCGCACGGACGCTTCCTCCGCGACAGCGATTGGCTTCTGTCGCCCAGCGACGTATTCGGCAGCGATGTTCGGCGATTGGCTTCCGGCATCTAGCGGCGTCTTCGGCAGCGATGTTCGGTGATTGGCCGCTTCCCGATGAGACGATCGACTCAGGCCAATCCGGTCGCGGTCCTGGCTTCTTCCCTGGCGAGGCGACACCAGGGTAGAGTTGATGATCGTCTCATTACCGCATGCCCTCGTCGGCGCCTCACAGTGGTCCGGATCGAAAAATTTAGGGACATTGGTGCATAACTTTTGAACCGTTTGAGATATTGAAATGAGGTTTGAACTAAAAAATATTATAAAATAATCTCTTTCGAATAATACGTGTTAGAATATATTTTTTGTTTAATTTGTTAGTTAGTTATTTTTATAAATTTTTATGTAGTTGTTGAATTAGTTGCTTTCCTTATTAAAACCATTGTATAATAATTGGAAATTCAAATCTTAAAATTTTCTTGTATATAATGTAATTATGTTATTAGAATTTTTGATAAAATGTACAGGTATATAAGTTATTAAGTAAGGTATCTAACGTTACAAATATATATTGCGAGCAAAAGTAATATTAATATTTTATTTAATCGATAAAATAAGAAGTATACTAATTAATCTTACCATTTTGTTGTTGAAGATGTAGGTACAAGCGGCTTTTGTTTTCTTTATTTTTTTAATAATTCTGCAGCTTCTGGACTTAATTGTTTGATTTTCTTGTTGTAAGATCGTATTCTTGTGGATGAAACATATGGGTCCGATGTTAATAATCATTTGTAGCGATTCTGGAATTTTTCCGAGTATTTTTGGTTCTAATTTTTTTAAAATCTTTATGTCTTGTTTCTTGAGCCTCTTCAGATAATTGGCCAATCGGAAGTAATGCCTGAATTTAATGTAATGTCTGAATTTGTTGTTTCCTCTCTTTTCTTAATTTTTTAGTGTCCTATGTTTTTGCTGTCCATTTTTTGAAGTAAATCTAAATTATATGCTATGTGCAAAAGACATTCGAAGCATTTGATCCATGCGTGAAGTGTTGATAGACCAAACGAATAATGGTTGTTATTGCATGGTCTTGCATTGATTAATTTTAAATTGTTCATTTCTTTCGGAGTAGCATTGCAGATATAACAACGCATTGCGGAAGTCGTTTTCGTTATTGCGTTACATATTTTATTATCCACCATCGTTAAAGCCATGACATATTCTATAGTTACATTATTTATTTTAATGGTTTTAAATTTTTTATTTCATTATTAATCCGGTCAATTTCTTTATTGATTATTATTTGATCTTCTTTGACAAATTCAAACTTGATTGATCTACAAAACCATGGGGAGGATGGACAAGGATTCATCCATACAGTTTGTCCGGTTAATTTGTCATGTAGTTTTAGTGGAACTAAACTTGAAATAAAAATACTATCATCAGTCATTTTTTTATCTATTTGAATTTGTTTATATCTCGGTAGGGATGAAGCTCCATCACAACCCCACTTGTATGTAAGCACAAGTTTTGTATTTTGTGTTATGTTCTGCATATTTTTCAGTATTCTATGTGTTATGTGGTTTAACAAACTTTGTAGTTCCACCTTAGCGTAATTTTCTGTTATTTGGATGGTGTCTTTTGGTGGGTAGCAATTTCTCTTTTCTCTAACTAATTGAAAGTACAAGGGCCACAGATTATTTTTACAGTTAATAGACTCGTTTCTAATGACTATGTACTGAAATTTAGAGAGATCAGCAGTAATAAATATGTTCAATGCTTTATCAACTGTAAAAGCTTTTGCTTTAGAGCCACAGTTTTCTTTGAAGAAAGTTTCAAAATTTGATTCTTCGTTATCCTGCAAGTATTGCAGAAAACGTGCTTTTTTATGCATACCACGCCTTCGAAAACTCATTTTTGCTGCATCTAACAATTCTTCTAAAGAAAAATTATTTAATAATGATCGCGTTCTACGTATTCTTTGTTTAGCACTACATTCCGAATATGGTTTCCTTTCTTTATGAGTGTGCACTACGGATGATTTTGATCTTGATGTATTTGATCTTGATGTCACTGATATGTTTGACGCAGATGGGATTTCTGCTAATATTCCAGTAGGGTATATGAAATCTCTTTCTAACCACTTTTTATTACGGTGAAGAATTCTTGATTCTTTGTAACTTGATTGGACCCATTTCGTTTTTAATTTAAAACACAGTTTGTCTACACTGACTTTCAGTTTGTTAAAATATTCTGGTGAAATATCCAGTACCTCACATATCTTTTCACATAAAAATAGGTGATCACGTAAGTCTTTACCCGACTTCCTTAAAATGTAGAACAAGTCTTGATTTGTTCGGAAAGCCTCCATTATAAATGAAAATATAAAACAGAAACTTAAACGGAAACTTCACTAATAAACTTAATTAAACACGCGAATATACATATAATAAATACACTATAACTAAACACACATGACCTATACAAATAAAAACGTAATCTATAAACAAAGTACGACGTAGAAAACTATATAACAGCTTACAGTTTTCAAGAAATGCTTCGAATCTCTCACTGTGTTCTCTCGTATCGTTCTGCATTGACTGATGCAGTTAGACATTAGGAAAAGGCATAATATAAACACACGCGTATCAGATGTTTACAATCTTAAGAGTTCTTAGGTTGCCTCGCGCTTCACAACGACCAACGCGCGGCGACCGTACTCGCCGCGACATTGTCCGCTTTAGACAACTATATTATTGTAACGCGGACGAAGGCGGAAATGATTCTTGTACGGTTATTTAAAGGAAGTTTTACCGAAAATATTCCTCTTTGTTAGCCTGGGAGGTTTTGGGACGCAAAAGATATCTGTAATGATCACGCCTGACGCGAGACAATTCCCCCCCGAACGCCATATGCAAGCGCCATAAGACCGCGGCGCGCCACTTCCCGCGGCGACAGCTAGATGGATACCGCGACATCACGCGTTCCCGCAAGTAATAACGTACCGAGGCCGTATAAATACGGCCTACCGAGCACTATAAAGGCGTTCACGCGAGAGCACGAACACTAGTGGCACTATCACGAATGAGCGCAGCTACAGTACACGAACCTTCCTTTCCTTCCGCTATAGTCTGGCCACGGCCCGAGTCCCGCAAGAAACCGGGAAACCCTTCGCGAGATACGCAAGTATCCGCAGCCCCAGCCGGGCAAGCTGCGGGGCTTCCTTACCCGAGACGCGCAAGCCTCCGGGATCACATGGGCCCGAGTACCGCAAGGCACCGGGAGTCCTAATCGCTCAGCCGCGCAAGCTGCGAGCAGCCGCCATCCTACCTGATCATAGCATTCGCGCTGCCAAACGCTGGCAACTCTGCGCCTCTGTCATTAGTTTATAAATCATGAGTAGTTCTAAGATCGTCTAATTCATAAGCCGCACTTGTTCTTCTAGCTTATAAGCCATGAGCGTTACCGCCGACGCTCTCCTATGCGTTCGTTACCGATCGCGCACCGATCCGCGTCTATCCGCGTTGGTATTACGCGTAGTTATTAAGCCGTGCATGTCTGCTAGCCTATGAGCCGTGCGTTTCCGCTCGTCCGAACCGTACGCCGCCGTTCGCGTCTCATTACCGATCGCGGACCGACTCGCGTTTATCCGCGTTCATATCATAAGAAGGTAGATGTAAGAATCGACGAGGCCTCTGGTCATAAATAAAGAGTGTTCATTACCAAAACCAGTCGTACTTATTTGTGACACGGAAGAACCCTGCCCGACCGGCTGAGCCGATATTTCTCTCAACCGGATAGCATTACATATCCTTTGACAAATATACAAAATTTTTTAAATCTGTCATGTATCATTCAGCATTATTTTTTAATATATTATTATTAGTTATTACTAAAAAAATATATGATTTCTTATTGGGAAGAGATGCTCTATATCATACAAAAAAATACTGAGAGAAAATATGGGACGATGAGGACATCGCAAAGAACTTGAGCAATTCTGCCTGGTGAAATATGCTACTTTCAAAACGCTTAACTTTAAATGATCATTGTAACTAAAATATTTATTCAATTTCATTAATTTCTTCTTTTTCGAGGTCCATAGATCCTTACAAAGCAATACAAATTCATTAGTTTGCAATTTCGAAAAGTCGACTTTTTGGTCGAATGTCCCTAAATTTTTCGATCCGGACCACTGTGCGCCTCCAGGTTGGTTGTCCTGGGCCTTTTCGATCCCTCGATGTCTCGGTACGGGAACATGCCGTCGCCATGCCTCGAGATGCCTCTGCTCGAGGTTTTGTTGTTCTTGCGGCGGGAAAAGAGTTCCGGGTCCCCTTCGGGTCCTCTTCGGTTACGGTCCTGCAATTCTGCGTCGCACAAATTGGCGCGACGTTCATAATATTAAAAATTGCTCTTTGGAACTCGCACGTGCCCACGCACGGGAGAGCGCTCGCAGCGGCCCTTATCGCGTTAGCTTCTGTCAGAGAGTGACCCGGTCTTCCGCCAGTTGGTTCAGAGGGACGTAGGCAATATTGTCACGTCACAACATATACATACATATTATAATAGTAAGACTTCTTACATTACATATATTACATACATATTACATCCATATGACACACATATTTCTCATATACAACGAAAAAACTACATATATTTACACTAATTTATAGTAACATCAATTGTTTGTAACGTCTTTCTGATTGACTCGATCAGAAAGGATGAATGCTTTGGAGAAATTGCGAGGAATGATCGCTAACTGAGTGGACTGTATCTCGTGGTTTGAATAGCTGAATGTGACGGAAGGGTTTGAATGGAACTTTGTGAAGGAGAATGAAAGAGTGAATCTCCGGGTTAACAATAAATTAACTGTATTTTGACACTAATATACAAACTGATATAATGAAAAGCAATTGTGAACTAGGATGTACGGGTTTGAATAAATCAGAGTGAAAACAGTCGTGACTTGATCAGCTGATTGCTTGCGAACAAAAAGGGGCCTATCAGCTGTTGTCGTTTGGTTTTATTGTCTCGATCCTTCAGGAAGTTCGTCACGCGCCGGTGATTCCGGTTGAGCGTTCTGGAACTTTCCCGAAGGATCGAGACTCGGTGTGGCCAATCACGCGCGTGCAGTGCTGCCCGCGCGAGCCTCGCATGCATACGCCACGTGCGTATGGCTTTGAGGCACCGCATGGCTGCTGACGTCACGCGGTGACGAGGCAGCATGGCGCTCGAGCGCGCCAGTCTCAAACATCAATGAAAAATTTTCATATTCGCAAAAGCTATACAAACAAAACTATCTTTCTCAGAATAGTTCGGTAAAAAAAAGTATTTCATTTTTATATCTAACAATAAGACATTTTGTGAGGTAATAATAAGTTAGTATATAGAACGGATTTCTTACATACATATTACATACATATATACATATTATAATAGTAAGATTTCTTACATTACAAGAAAAACAATAGAAAACAAAATTTTTAATTGCAATTAAATGCATGCATATGACTTACTAATACACTGTTGTTCGTCGTTAGACTCAGACTCATCGCTATCATAAATAATTTTTCTAATTTTCCTTTTTCTTCTTGATTCTCCTTGCTCTTCTTTCCATTCAGTTGCTACTTCTGACTCACTTTCAGCCTTCTTACATTTTTCACAGGCTTTCGTCAAATCATCTGAAAAGATATATTGCGTTTATACTCTTGCCAATAGTGCATTATATTGTGATCGAAGTATATAAAAATCACTTATCTTATATAATTAATAAATATATATATACTCAAATGTAATTTTTGAATAAATTAGATTTAAATATATATAGATTTATTTTTGAATGAATTGGATTTAAATATATATAGATCTATATATATTTCAAAAATTACATTTGTGTATAAAATTATAAGTTATTTCAATAGGACAGTCTTTTGAAATGATGATTAAAAAAGAAAAATATTTTTATCTTTAACTAGCTGCTCGTGGCGTGCCTACGGCACGCCCTCGCAAACAGACCCTCCGGGCGGGCGGCACACAATGGGCAATTTCGATGAAATCTCGCTTATACGCAAATTTCTGAGTTATTTAATGTAGGCGATTTTTGTTCATATCCTTGTGTCCGTGCTGTCATCTAGCGGTTCTGCTCGGGAACGGTGCGTCCTACCGCAAAAATAACGAAATTTTCAAAAGGCTCAACCCGGAGCATATAGGGTATGCCCAACCACTATATAGTTTTTTGATTTAAAAAAAAAATTAAAGAATGGCTGTATCTCAGGAACGGTGCGTCCTACCGCAAAAATAACGAAATTTTCGGAAGGCTCAACCCAAAGCATATAGGGTATGCCCAACCACATGACGTATGTAGTCTTTTGATTTTTACAAAAAAAAATTAAAAAATACGGGTTAATAGGGGTTGATATTTTAAAATGCCGAAATAGGTGTTTGATTACTTATATCAAAGAGCATTAAGACCAAGTATGAAGTAAATCCGACCACGAACAAAATATTCCTCATACAAACATAGCAACCCCCTTTCACTCCCCTAGGAGTTGAATTTTTTAAAATGCCGAAATAGGTGTTTGATTAATTATATCAAAGAGCATTAAGACCAAGTTTCAAGCAAATCCGACCACGAACAAAATATTCCTCATACAAACGTTGCAAACCCTTTTCACCCCCTTA